>CM028381.1:105563683-105682900 GCA_013146195.2 Codonopsis lanceolata | reverse complement strand
GGTTAAAATATGATTTCACGAATTGTACGATAATTTGAACCTCCGACTATCATCATCAAATTACAACAATTAATTTAAGAAGGTTACAACAATAAATTACAAAAAGATTACTTTGAGAACGGAGAGCCTACAGTGGCGGATCTAAGTGAGATCGGGGGCGGGGGGAGGGGGGATTTATTACTTTTAGAAAGTTATAAATGAAGTTCTTCCATTCCAAAGAGAATTAGTTTAGCAAAAACGTAAAATTTAAGCTGCTCAATTCTTACTTTCTTAGTATCGGTAAAGAAAAGAGTAATTTAGAATTTTGCTTGGGGTGGTCTTTAGTGGTTATGTTAGGAAAAATTGCATTTAGGTGTGACATTACACTTATCTTCTAGTTCGTCATACTCAATATCTATAATATAATAGAGCTCATACTCACACATGTGTAATTGACTAAAACTATTTAAAGGTTGAGATTAAATTATTTAAAAAAATTAATGGTTGTGATTCATCCTCACATTCACATGTGTGAGTAGTTATCCACTTTTAACTCCCAATTACAAAATCACCCCTTACAATTAATATTATGATCAATCATCTTTTAGTTTTTATAAAGTCACCCCCTACAATTAATATTAATGAAAAGAAAAGGGTAATATATAATTTTGCTATGGGTCGAGTTTAGACATTGTCATTTCAATTGACGAAATCATATATACTAGCACCATGCCATAGGCACGGGTACGCAGATCTAGTCTATTATATAAAACAACTCAGACAATTAAGAAAAACTAATTACCGGCTAGGATTTGTTTTTACCAAACACAATCACCGGCCAGGATTTAATCTGATCTCAGGCGGTTGGGAAAAGCTAATTACCGACAAGGATTGATTTTTACCTAACACAATTACTGGCCAAGATTTAATATGATCTCAACCGTTTTTGTCACGTTTTTATCTCCACAAAATCCACTCCTCATTCTGTTTCTCTCCATCTCTTTCTCCATCTCTTTCTCTATCTCTTTCTCTCTCTTCACCAACTGTTTTTATCCACATTTTTATCTCCTCAATCCTCTCCTCTCTCAATCTCTATATCTTTCTCTCTCTTCCTTATCAATAAAATCTCTTCACTAGCCCGCCTAATACTCTTTTTCTATAGGCTATTCTATTACATTAGTTTTCAGAATTTATTTTGTAATGTCATTATTCATTGATAAGTTACTAGATTTTGTCTTAAAGATTTTCAATATGTATACTATTTTTAGTTTGATGATATGCAGTGGTACACGCCACAACAACGAAAGAAATATCCAAATATTCACCAAAGAGACATATGTTGTACGTAAAGTATGTCATTGAGCTTATTGTGCTTAACAAGAACAAACATTACCGAGTCATATAGGGTTGGCAATTGGGTGGGTTGGATCGGATATGAGTTGGGACGTAGCTGGAATGGGTAATGGGTCGAACAGGTCGATCCGTTTCGATCTGTAATTTTCCATCAAAAACTTATATTTATATAGCAAAGAAACGGGTCGAAATGGATAACGGGTTCGACACACTTTAACCCACCCAAATGACCGTTAATTTATTTTACCAAAAAACGAACTGCCTCGGTTAAGTCCGTAATTTTTAGACTGCTAGTGAGTTAAGGTTTTAGATTGTAATTACAGCACCTAATTTAATAGGAAGAGACGCACCCATTTTGGACATAGCCAAATTCGCCCATGGTATCAAAAGATATTTTGTATTCGGCTCATATGTAAAAGGAAATATGCATTTATTAATTTATTTTTATCATGCTCGTTCATATTGATCACATCATACCGACACCACTATTTATTGATAAATCCCAAACCCTGAGCAAAAAGTACTAGTATAAATCTAAGTGAGATCGAGGGGGGAGGGAGGGGCCCAAGTAGGCTAATTTAGCCCATATATATATAATTATTGGTCTTAAATGGGCATTTTCCATTCAGTGCCCACTTAAAATGTTGTCACTGTGCCCATATACCCATTTTTTGTGGGCGTTGGGCGGGCAAAATTTGCCATATCTACCTAGGTGTAATGTGTAATACTCCAATCATCTACATCGGATAGATTGTAATACGCAATCCCACATCGAGTAGATGAGACAGTATTGGACGTGTCGTAAATTTATGCTTCTTGTAGTCAGTGCTACCACTGGGCACCAACATCATTATGGACTGGTTTTGCCAGGTGGGCGTGGTGGGCGATGACCCAAGATGTGCGTCAGCTCGTTGGCTACACGTAGCGCTTCGGCTTTCTGGGGCTCGGGGGCTACAAATGGTATCGAAAGCGGGTCCCTAAATGTGGGAAGTGTGTGCCAAAGTGTCGCGGCAGCCAAAGTGCTTCCCAGCGAAGGTGGGAGCCACCTCTTGAATCCCGCACGCCTCGAGGTACGATTTGGTCTTGACGAGGACGTCAAGGATTTAAGTAGGGGAGATTGTAATACCCCAATCCCACATCGGGTAAATGTGAGACTTGTGTGTGATTTATAAAGTAGTCATGCACTATTACTGGACACTAACATCATCCATGGACTTGGCCGGTCTGGCAGGTGGGCCTCGATGACCCAAGGTGATGCTGTGCTTAGTGGGCTACACGTGAAGGACTGGCTGCTACAAATGGTATCGAGCGAGTCCCCGAAATGGGAACAAAAGACGCCAAAGTGCTACACCGCGAAGGTGGGAGCCACCTCTTGATCCCCGCACGAGCCACCTTCTTGAATCCTCGCATCGTCCGGGTATGCGATTTGATCTTGACGAGGACGCCGGGGATTTAAGTGGGGAGATTGTAATACCTCAATCCCACATGGATGTAAGACTTAGTGCGGTGATTTATAAGGTAGTATACGCTACTATCGGGCACCAACATCAGACTTTGGGTTGGCTTGTGGTGGGCCTAATGACCTAATGTGCCGTGCGCGGTTGGCAGTGTGAGCTACACGTATGACGGACTTTCGGGCTCGAGGCGTTACATAATGCCTCGCTTCCGTTCTTTCTTTCATGCAATTTTTAAGGTGTAGTCCTAGGTGTAATGTCATGTTTCCTTTCTTTCAATAAACTTTTCTTTCCTTTCTCCTACAACAACTGAAGCCTATATACAGTCAAGTAATGCTATCAATTGGATAGAGGTCAACGAAACAGAATTTCCAGGAATTTTATGTTTCCCTAACATATTCTCTCATGCATTTCTAATCCTAGGTGTAATGTCACGTTTCCTTTGTTTCTTTGATGCAACTTTTATATCCGATTCAGATCTAAGAACCTTCTTTATTGTTCTCCTAGATTTCACAATTTACTTAACCCTAATCATTCGTCTCAACAAAGAATAACCCTACCAGCTTCAAGACCCTAATAGTATGAATTTCTGCCAACAGCTTGACAGTGGCCAAAACAGCGCCTCAAACATCCCTTTTTCATGATTAATCGTGTATAAACTAAAAAAGCAGCCATAGAACCTAAATTCTAAATTCTTCGGTCAACACAATCCCACTGACAACAGTTCTCTTCGTGCACCATTGTCTGCCATACATGCTCTAGATTCTAAAAAGAATATTTGAGAGACCCTGGGACGCAAATGATGCAATCTCTAAAAAATGCAGAATGATGTTCCTTTTCTTTTTTAACATACAAGGATGCATGTGGTAAATAAAGAGATGCCCATAATACCTTTTTACATCAGTTTCGGACAATTCCAACTGCATCGCCTTAATGCTTGATACTTCTGAGAATTCACTGCTCTGATTCTCCCCTTTGGTTCTTTCTGCTTCTACAAGAGAGTTAGCGACCTCTTGCTTGAGCTACAGAGACAAGATCACAAAAAAGTGATCAGTTGCTTCATGTGCAGGGGATCTGAGTCAAAATTTTAAAGCAAAATAAAGTTGACATGAGATGTCTTATGGACTGAAATGGTATTCCTAAAGGGAAATATGTGTTTTACAGGGGATCATAAGGGACTAAGATCTTGAAGATTCACGTGTGGACAAACCAGCATATCATTTATGGTGACTCACCACTATCTCCCTCCATTGTCTTTTAATGCACCAAAAATGGGAGTATTGAAATGTTTAATAATACAGTTAGACGCTTCACCTACACCAAATAGGTTGTGGGTTCGAGTCATCATGGGGGTAAGTGGGGAACAACTATTGATCCTCTTTAGAAAAGAAAAAAAAATAGCAACACGGTAGCCTGCTACTGCTAATAAGATTTTAGAGCGACCTCTCAGCAACTATGGAGAATTATACTATCCGAAGGAATAGGCCAGTTTGAAGATCATCCAAGTGGAATCAAATATTTGAAAGCATCATTTTTACTTCAGGTCCTCATCCAAATTAAAAGGAGGGAGAGAACTCAAGATCGTTTGGTGATGAGTTAAAATGAGTTAGGATTGCATAAAACAAACGAACAATTGAATTACAAGAAAAATTGCACTCAAGTTGGAAGAAATAAAGCTCCACTTATATGAACTCAGCGGCATGCTATGTTTGTGCCTTGAACCCGTGACTGAAAGGTAAAAAAGGTCGTGTGTGTCGGTGCCGGTAGGTTAGGGAATGCTCTTCAGTTTGTTTATTGGGTGTAATCTGTGGTCAGGGTTTATTTGTACATCGTTCTTCTCAAGTTTCAATGATAGAGTATTGTTCTCTCTCCACCCATGGACAGAACCTACTCAAATCGAGTGGTGAACCATGTAAATTTGTGTTAACAGCTAGAAAAGTCTAGTGCTTAAGCTTGACTTTGAGAAAGCCTATGATCGGGTGAATTGGCGATTTCTTGATCTTGTCATAGATAGGAAAGGTTTTGGTCAGATGATGTCAATGGATCATAGGTTGTTTTCTGTCTCGCTTGTTCTCTGTCATCATTAATGGTCAATCCAAAGATTAATATGGTGCTTCTAGGGGTCTCTTGGTGAACCCCCTTTTCTTTTCCTGTTTACTTTGATTGTGGATTTTCTTAGTAGGATGATTTATAGAGGGCAGGCAGAGGGATTGGTTGAAGGGTGCCTATCGGGCATGGGGAGTAGAAAGTAACTCACTTGCAATTTGTGGATGATATGCTTTTGTTTCTTTCTGAAGGTATTACGGGATTCAAGAATGTTCTAACTCTTCTTTAGATTTTTTTAGTCTATTTTGGGGCTGTTTGTTTCAGGTAGCAGGGAAGCTTGGGTAAGCCCTCTTTATGACTTATCTTCTTCAGATGAGAGCAAGGGATTAGGTAGGAGTAAGAATGCTAGCTAGTTCTGGCAGTCTCGAGTTTTTGCTATTTTATGGTGCATATGGATTGAGAGGAATTCAAAGATTTCCAGGGATAGAGTTGTATATATATATATATATATATATGGATTCACTTTGGGCTTCCGCTAATGGTGCATTTTGTGGAGTTCCTATTTTGGTTCTTCAGCAGGATTAAAGTGCTTAGATTTCTGAACTTTTTTCTTGGATTTCTGCTTGATTTTATCTTTCTTTTCTTGTATTCTCCAGTCCCTTTTTTGATGGATTCCATGTTCATATTTAGAATTTTTTTCCTCTATTAATCTAATTCTTATTTTCCAATCAAAAAAAAAAAATGAAAGGAGGAATAATAATAATAATGTAGAATCTTTCTATTAATTCTCTTTATCATCTGCTTTCATTGCATGTAGTAACCAAATCATTCATGAATGACCGATACACTATGGTCATATTACTCTGTCAATAAAGACATGTGACTTGAACAGATTTTACAACATTGAAGATGACTAGCACTTAAGCCCCGATTGTTTAATGCACTAAGGAAACAGTAGCACTGACACCTGAGATACACAATAAAATTGACAAGACTTTTTTTATTTTATTTTTGAGAGAGGGGTGGGTGGGGTTGCGGTTCTTGAGTGTATGCATAATTAAAAAGATGTGAATAAAACTAACCATTGCGGGACTGAAAATACTATCAACTTCTGCTGATTCTTCCAATGCATCATGGCTAACTCCATCATCAAGAACAAGTTCAGCTTGTAACCCCTGAGACAGAGGCATTACTACCTCCGAATGAATTTCACCACTATCTTC
The DNA here is from genome assembly GCA_013146195.2 of Codonopsis lanceolata. NCBI lineage: Eukaryota > Viridiplantae > Streptophyta > Magnoliopsida > Asterales > Campanulaceae > Codonopsis > Codonopsis lanceolata. Next base: position 105,676,845 of record CM028381.1, on the reverse strand, counting down.
CGTATTGACATGTTGTGACTCAGCCACAATGCTCTGATCCTTGGCATTGAATGACAAACTCATGACTTCAATACTTGGATCTTGAAGGACCAGGTCATTGAGCTCCACGGAAGGTGATTGAACCATAGTAATATCACCACTTTCCACGGTGGTAACTTCCCCAGTATCACAACTATCTTCTATGCGCAAGCTATTGTCAGTAACAGTAATTGACATTGAACTTACATCATCAATTTTCTCATTCAAACCATCTTCGTCATCTACAGCATCCTCCGAACTATTGAGAGTGTGAAAATGGTCATTCGTTGTAATCTCAGAAACAGAAACAGGCACTTCTACTTCCTGAGAAATTTCCAATAGTCTTTCACTCGGTCCCGGTTGAGAATTACATAAATCTCCCACCACATCACTCTCAGTCTCGATAACAGTAATATCCTTTTCTGCTTTATTAATACTATTCGCCACTTCGGTTTGCAACACAGAAACTGGCACTTCTACTTCTTGAGAAATTTCCAATGGTCTTTCACCCAATTCCAATTGAGAATTGTTTAAATCTCCCACTACATTACTCTCTGTCTCAACAAGAGTACTATCTGTTTCTGCTATGATAATATTGTTCGTCGCCTCAGTTTGCAACCAAGAATCTGACACTTCTACTTCGTGAGAAATTTCCAATGTTCTTTCACTCAATTCCGGTTGAGAAACACTTAAATTTCCTACCACATCACTCTCAGTTTTGATAACGGTAATTTCCTTTTCTGCTTTTTTAATACTATTCGCCACCTCGATCTGCAACCCAGAAACTGGCACTTCTACTTCTGACGAAATTTCCAATGGTCTTTCACTCAATTCCAATTGAGAATCATTTAAATCTCCCACTACATCACTCTTTGTCTCGACAAGAGTTATATCTGCTTCTGCTATGTCAATATTGTCCGCCGTCTCAGTTTGCAACCCAAAATCTGACACTTTTACTTTGTGAGAAATTTCCAATGTTCTTTCATTCAATTCTAGTTGAGAATCACTTAAATCTCCCACCACATCAGTTTCTGTCTCGACAACAATAATATTCTTGTCTGCTTCATTAACCGCCAATTCAGTTTGCAACCCAGGCTCAACCTTCTGATCCTCTCCATCTAGAGACAATTGCATAACTTCAATATTAGGATCTTCAGTAGTCAGGTCGAGCTTGAAAGAAGGTGATTCAAACATAGTTACCTCTTCCTCAGAATCATCAATACATTTTACATTGAAACTATTGTCAGCAACAGTAATTGTAACTGAGCTTGAAATGGTATCCTCGTACTTCTCATCCGAACATTTCCCCTTATCAGCATTCGTCAAACCAAGATCAGAGCTGAGAAGGTCATCCATATGAAAATCAGAAACAGAAACGGGCACAGGCAAAGACACTTCTCCTTCCTGAAAAATTTCGAGTGATCTTTCACTCGATTCCACTTGAGAATCACTTGTATCTTTCTCCAAATAACTTTCCATCAAAATAGCAGTAATATCAGTATCAACTTTACTAATACTATCAGATACATCAATAGAGCTGCTACTGCCGGCATCACTCCTCTCTCGTCTCTTTACAGTCTTAGCAATCACTTGATCCTCATCAGGAACCTTCAAAACAATATTCCCCTCTTCACGTTCCGACTCTAAATCTTCCACCAAGTCATCACTTTGACTCGATTCAACTTGAGAACCACTTAAATCCTTCTTCACATTACTCTCCCTCTCAACAACAGTAATATCATTATCTAATTTACTAATACTGGCAAATACATCAGTAGAGCTGCTAATCGCACAGTCACTCATCTCTTCACCGACTATTGTCTCAAAAATAACTACTTCCTCATGATCCCCGACAACAACCTTCACGGCATCACTTCCCTCTTCATCTTTGCTCTCCGAATTTTTCACACTCGCATCACTTTTCGCAATCTTACTTGGATCACCAAAACGAAATATAAGACTACCATCATGATGCTCTGTCAAAACGATCATCAAGCACTTTAATAAAACATAATAAACATCAATGCAATGTTTGGGAGCACAGAATCCAGGCCTTGGAAACATAATTTCAGGAAAATTATCTTAAAGTTTGACCAACATGAGCTCTAATTCCCATTCCAAGGCAAGAATTCCATTCTTCCAACACCACCAAAGCATTTTTATCCAAACAAAAAAGAAAAAGTAATCGGACCCAAGTAAATGGTGTCGGAAATAAAAAGGTAAGGAAAGTGTACCGGAGGTTTCAATGAGATCAAAATCCTGCGGGAGGACAGGGAGTTGAAGTGAGTTCCTTCTTCTTGTCTTGCTTCTTCTGATGATTCTTCTAGTGGGTAATGGGTTATGTGGGAGATGAATAGGGGTTAGAATCCGAAAGGGTTTTGAGGGATTATGGCATGGATTGGAGGGAAAAGAGTAGCAATAATCGAGGAATGTACTCAAGTAACCCGACATTGTTCTTCTTCTTCTTCTTTTTGCTGTTTGTTTTTTTTTTCTTTCCTTCTTTTAAAGATTTTATTTTTGGGGTGATGGGAATTTTAAAATTTGTTTGTAGAAATCTGATTTTAGGATAGAGAGGGGGAGAATTGAAGTGTTGGGAAGCGGGACTACTACTATTGTGTTTAGTGTGTGTGGATGAAGAAGGGAGAGAGAAAGTTGAGGAAAAGAGCGTGTCGTTATGTTAGGTATAACCGTATAAGCCTTTTGGTTTAAGTTTCATTTATCTCCCTTTACGTTTCAAATACTTCAATTACCGCCCTTTTTATGTTCAAGAAATCTTATTTTATCCTATCCCTAGTTTTAGATATCAAAAAAACTTCTTCATCTACTGTTACAACTAAGCTACGATGAAGGTCAAATGTGTTTTTAAAAAAAGATAATTTTACCTTTCACTAAGTCTTAATTGTAACAAAAATTATAGAAGTAATTGTAAACCTTATATTGTTTGTTTTTACATTGTATCATTTCATTGTAGAATCTCCAATTTTAACATGAGGTATGAATATGCAATCGCATGTAATTGGGTTAAGACTTATCCACTAGGCTAACCCCTATCTTAATAAATGATACTTCTTTCGTTTCAATATTATTGTCCAATTTTCTTTTTTCGTTCGCTTCAAAAAAATTATTTTGTTTGAATTTTTTTTAGAACACTTTTACCACATTATCCTTATTTTTTAGCTTACTTTAATTATGAGCTACATATATATGACTTTAAAGAAAATTACACATCAAACCAATATTAATAATCAAGTCAATAGTTTTTTCTTAATCCGTGTGTCGGATCAAACATGACAATAATTTTGGAACGAAATGAGTTTTTTCTCCCATATTCAATTAGTGAAAAAGGTGCCCACATCATCAACTTCAAGCCCTCTCTTTAATTAGGTGTCACCGATGCTAATGTGATTTGAAATAAATTAAATGACACTTAGGATTTTTACCCTTTTTGAATGAAAAAATATTTTCAATGCAGATATAGATATGACGTGTCAGTTCAATTTCTTCACATTGTGGATAACAATGTCAATTTTTAACATTCTCCTTGAGGGTGTAAATATATCATAGCTAACATTTTTCTTTTAAAAAAAACTTTTTTTGTTTGGTTGTTCCCTTTTCTTTTATTTTTTAGTTTTTGTCAAATTTTATTTTAGTGGTAAAATGCATGTCACATAAGATCAAATCCACATTTAGATAGAAGAAATCCATTTTAATTAAATGTAAATAAAAAGAGAAAAACTGTCATATATGATTGAGAGTATTAATTACGCAATAGTACATATGATCAAATTCACGATTATTGGTGATGCTCTTAGTTCTGGAGTACCAAGTCAACTAATAAAAAGATGTTTTAAAGTATCCTTTTAGAATAACAACTTGTTTTCTAAAAATTGGAAAGAAAGAAACAAAAAGAGAGAGAGACTAAAACCCTTATAAGTTGATAATTTCAAATATTGAGGGCCAAATAATAATTTACCCCTCCGTTATCTTTCGTCCCTCAAATACCCCATCCGTTATAATCAAGCAAGACAAAGATAAAAAAAAATATTAAAAGAATAACATATTACTTCAATGAATAACTGAATATAATTTGATTATAATTAAATTTCAACCATTATAATTACATCAATTGATCACAAATTTATTATATAAAAAAATGGCAATTGAATGACATTAATATCAAAGATACAATGATTGATATATTCAAAGAGCAGAGCCGATTGTAAGGGTAGAAAATCGAAGGGTTTTGTTTGTGAAAAGAGGAGAAATTAAAGAATTCATCTTTTTTTAATTTGACTGGGTTAATGTTGATATATTTCAAGTCAATTTGTTGATATATTTAATCGTTAATTTAATATTGCATTAAATTAGATCTAGTTAATGATGTCTTATTTTTTGAAAGTTGTTTTAAGCTGGAAACTCTCTAAAATAACTGGGATATATGCTTGTACCTTTATATATATATATATATATATATATATATATATATATATATATATATATATATATAGTTCACTTTTAGCCCTTATTATGGGTGAATTTTAAAAATAAAATTGATAAAAGAAGTTCAAAAATAGAAAACCAAACATGGACATTAACTCTGTTTTTATTTATAATCACAAGTTTGATACATTATCTGGTTCTAAACCAAATATTAATTTATGGAACCCATTTGACAATAACAATTGACGTTACCAACTCGCAAAACTAAACAACAAAACTCTAAAGCACTATAAGACTAGCCTTGCAATTTGCAAACAAAACTACCGAAGACAAACTTAAAACCAAGCCAACATCAACTAAGTTCCTTTTAATTGAGCATTGCAAAAACATTAGGGGAAAAATGTTCAATATTTTGTTAAGTGACATTAGTCTCCGTCAGATTTTACAAAGATTAGGACTAAAATTGCAAGAAAAAATAATAATATTAGACTTAACGGAACCTAAAAAAATGTAACATAACTTAACGGATACTAACACTATGTAAGGGAAAGGCCATTTGGTAAAGTAGGCTTTGAGGGGGCGGGGGTGTTGTATTGGCAGGCCACTTCTATTTTATTTTATTTTTCCAGATCTTGGTGCTGTGCCTGTTCTGGTGGTTGGTGGTGGCATAAGGGAGGGACGAGTGGCTGGGAGGGCATCACGAGCACGGTGCGGGTGCCAAGTGGTCTAGTCGACCACCAAAAATAAATTCAAGTTTTTTATTCTTATTACTTTGGCGTATTTTAAGCAAAAACGTGCTACGTTTAGTAAAAAATACGTAGTAAGTGGATTGTTAACTACACTTTAGTCGTCAACTTTATTAGAACTTAGAAATAACTAGTTAATACTGGTACATGACAATTATCAACAATATTTAGTAAATCAACGACTTATTGAACACAATCTTTATTCTTTAACTAAAAAAAAAAGGAGTGTCCCATCACGCTACTGGTTGATAAATATGAATATTTCAAAATCTTCAACCTAGGACTCGTAGACCTCCAATGGTATAAAGCTTTTGAAAAACTTTATCAAGTTTTATAAACCTCATGTTTGAGGTGCCCTAACCAGGGTCTCGCCCGAAAATGGAGCTAGTGTGGAAAGAGGATTAGGGGATGGTTGCCCGTACTTTTCTTCTAACTTTTCTTACTTTTCCATCATACTTTAAAGCTTTTTTTTATATCAAACTAGTTAGTAAAGTTCAAACTTACTCATATAACTTAGATTCGAGTTATGAGAATGCTACTAAGTTAAAACTTTGTAAGAGAAGCTTCACCGTGTTTGCAGTCGTACCCGACTTGTTGCTTTCTTTTTGCTTTTGTCTTGTAGCCTTTGGGTGGGCATTCTAAATGGTTCAACATTATGTATTTTATTTTTGAGGTAAGGTTCTTTTGTCCTCCCTATTTGGGGTAAGTAGTTTTCTATTTTTGTATTTTTTTTATTATTAATAAAATTTGTCAGGGTTCTGCCGCTATTTCCTTAAACAAAAATAAAATAAAAATTAGTCTGCAACTTTCAAGTAGGAGGATATTTGAAAAACCAAAAAAAAAAAAAACGTAACGTTTCTTATCTTTCCACAGTAGTCAAATCATATCTATTAACTACATTTAAGCTTAGTGGATGAGTTTCATTGGATTCCCAGTGCTCCTCAATTAATTAATTTAACAAAGATTGGGGATTTCTATTTATTTATTTATTTGGGAAATGCCCCTGATTCCCCGTTGGGTATGTGAGAAATGAGAACTGAGAAATAGATGTGATTTATGACTTATGTAAACGGACCAGATCTTGATTTTCTTTCCGGTTGCTTCCAATAAAATTTGTAGGGGACCCCCAAACAAAAGACTCAAAAACAAAAACTAGAGGTGGAAAGAGAGTACAGGTGGATGGAGGGAGTGTGGGAGATGCGGATGGAGAGAGCGATCTCATTGGTCGAAAATCTATCCAGCCTGATATGTTGGATTTGCTGCATAGATTTCACTTATCCTACCTGGCTCCTTTACTCCATTCTCATTTGATATCCACCATTATAACAAAGCTTCAGAGACCAACCACTCTCTCATATTGAAAAAAATAACACTCATTAAACCGCTCCATTTTGCCTTCTGCCTATTACAAAGATCCCTTTAATCTATCTATATTTAGCAAGTGGGGGTAGGAATTGGAAATGGCTGCTACATCTGCTGCTGTGCTAAATGGCTTGGGATCTTCTTTCTTGTCTGGTGGCAAGAGGAGCAAAACCTTGCTGCCTGCACCCGCCGGTGCTAGAATTGGTGCCGCTGTGGCTCCAAAGAGGATCATTGTAGCCGCTGCTGCTGCTCCCAAGAAGTCTTGGATCCCAGGTGTTAAAGCCGGCGGCAACTTTGTTGACCCCGAGTGGCTCGATGGATCGTAAGTATACTCAGACCCCCCGATTGAGCCTGCTCTCTTTATGTTTCCCTGTATTTACACTATTTGGTTGATGAATTGCTGCAGGCTTCCAGGTGACTATGGTTTCGACCCTCTAGGTTTGGGTAAGGACCCAGCATTTCTTAAGTGGTACAGAGAAGCAGAGCTGATCCACGGCAGGTGGGCTATGGCTGCAGTTCTTGGCATTTTTGTTGGTCAAGCCTACAGCGGCATCCCATGGTTCGAGGCTGGAGCTGACCCCGGTGCCATTGCACCTTTCTCCTTCGGCACTCTTCTTGGTACCCAACTCATCCTCATGGGATGGGTTGAGAGCAAGAGATGGGTTGATTTTTTCGACCCCGAATCACAATCAGTAGAATGGGCTACCCCATGGTCCAAAACTGCTGAAAACTTTGCTAATGCCACAGGTGAACAAGGATACCCAGGCGGCAAATTCTTTGACCCCTTGGGCTTTGCCGGTACAATCCAGAATGGAGTATACATTCCTGACACCGACAAGCTCGACAGACTAAAGCTGGCTGAGATCAAGCATGCAAGAGTTGCTATGTTGGCTATGCTAATTTTCTACTTTGAGGCAGGGCAGGGAAAGACACCCCTTGGAGCTCTTGGTTTGTAAGGGATGGATCTAAAGATTCTATGTATAAATTAATTTGATTAGAGAAACCCACAAAGCTGAATTAATCATCTTCAAGCTATGAGTTAAACCCTGCAATTATTTATATTTTTTCTATTTTGAATCTCTTTTGTAACATATAATGCATTTCACAAGAAGATTATGTAGAGACTCTTTTACCACACTTTGTCATGTGTTGAAAGCAACAAACAAGAGAAAGACCAACAAGAAAACTCAATCCATCAAAATGTGAAAACCTTTGACAGATGACCTTATTCCTAGTTAATATCAAAACCAAACTAATCAAAAGGCACAATAAAGGTTCCTCAGGAAACAACACTAGATAAATAATAGCTCTATAGTTTTGACATCATTTAACTGAAAGTACGACTACAAGGTTGTCTAGTTATTATGAAGAAATAAAGAGAAAAAGATTTTTAAAAATATGCAAAATTTCAACTGGAAATTATGCAACTCGGAAAACATTCACCCCATAGCCATCAAAAACTCACCCTCACATACTACTTCACCTCCTACATAGGCCTTTCCGTCCATCTTTGCAATACCAAAGCGTTTCTGCAGCTTGGTAAGTGTCATTCTCATTACCAAAGTGTCTCCTGCGATCACTGGCTTACGGAACCTCACTTTGTCAATTCCAGCAAAGAAGAAATTCTCACGAGAACCACCAACATCTGGTTGCAGCATGACTATCCCACCAACTTGTGCCATGGCCTGGATCCAATAGCAACACATTCTTTACAGCTTGATAATCCATGTTATATAGAGATGCATTGGGAGCAAATTTACTGAAAATCCTAAGATTAATAGATGCAATGGAGCAATTCTTCCAACAAAATAAACTTTAGCACGGTGAAGGAAACAAGTGCTTAATGATGAATGTAAAATAGACATTTTGGTAATTTTTGTTTGTACCAAGTAAACAATCCGTAAATTAAAGAGTCTTAACCGCATCTGCAATAATCGAATTAATAAACCCAAGGGGAAACAGGATTCATGACTTTTGTTTTCCAAGGATTCTTCGTTAAGAAAGAATGTGATCACTGTTTTCATCTATTCATTTTTTTCATAGCTAAACTCCAATGTGATCAAACTGTTCACTATCTCTACAAAAATATTAAAAAATGAATAGGCCATTTTTAGAAATGAAGAGAAAATAAGTCTTGAGCACCACGCAATTTGCTGATCTTCCAGCAATCTCTTGAACATTTCAAAATTGGTAAGGAAGAGATATATATGATAAGAAAATGGAAGGGGAAATTTCACAGGTAATAACAAGTGTCCCTCTTCTCCTAGAACTACAGACTATACAACTGGTAACTGCAGCCAATATATAGCCATCAGACTCATTCCTGAAAAAACTGTCACCTTTACTTGTTAAAGAATGTTACGATGTCGAACACATAATATCATCGAGTATTGCTTCTTAAACAACTTTGCATAATCTAGAAAACTAAAAAAATGCTTTAATACCATTGTTTACTGTGTTCTATAGTTTATTTCCAAGGCATATGCAAAAAAAAATTATTAAGGGGATTACTACACAGTTAGGGTTATCAATTTCTTTGTCCTACTTGTCATTGATCTCAGTTGTGCTATCTGATACAATTTTAAAAAGAAAAAAAATTGTTGCAAAGGCAACCATAAGTGTTGTTCTACATGTTTAAGTGTGATTTGACATACTTCCAACTCCTGGAACTTCTTTTGTTCCACACAAGATAAGGTGTTTCCTAGACAAATGACAATGAGCCTTCAGCAACGATACGGTTAAGGCCTACTATGACCACAATTTGCAGCTAGATACCATAGAGTTGAACGAGTTTTTATGTGCATCAATGAATCATGTCTCTATCTTCCCCCTAAATCTATACATTCTTATTCTCAGAGTAACTCGTGCACCAGAAAGTTTGCCTTCATTCTCAATACTTAATAAGATCCTGACTTCAAAATTTGTAATTGACCTATGTAATATCCAAGGGCAAACTTGTGTCCATGGCAAATGGTAGGTGCACCTTAATCAAAAGCGCTTCTTACCATGCAAGTGAATCCATTTACTTAAAATAGTTACTCCCTCCGTTTTCAAATCATCGTCCACCTTTTCTTTTCCGTCCGTTCTTAAATAATTATCCTCTTTCAAAACTCTCTTTTAAGAAAACACTATTAACACTTCACCCTTACTTTTTCTATCTACTTTAATTATAGCCACATATACAAGGGCATTAAAGGAAACCACATATTTCACCAAATTTATAATAAAGTCAATTACTTTTTCTTAAACGGTGTGTCGGGTCAAAATAGACAATATTTTGGAAACGGAGTAAAAAAAACAAGCAAGCATGAACAGAGCTATACCATATGATACAATGATCTCTCGAGAAAAGTGAGGAAACTCATTCCAGGTATGAATTCAAGAAGGCAATGAATAATAAGACAACAGGCCCGTATCCTAGTTCCTCTCTATCAACTACAGTAATATTCAACAACAAATCTCCATAACATTTTCACTAGAATAGGTAGCAGGAAAATCATTTTCAGGACCTCGTTGTTTACGGGACAACTCAACTTATGCTGCGCAACAGCCAACAGCATCCAAAGAGCAGCCGCATTAGGCTCATTCTTTATACACAATAATAATACAAGGAAGCACACATGTGATGAATCCCAGTTCATTGTAATTGTCTATGTGTACAAGTGTATCATGTTATAATCTGAGAAATAAGTACACATATGGAAGGTTTCTCACCTATTAAAATGCATGGATGTACTATCACTTTCAGCACATTGAGGTTTGGATCTCTAAATGCTCACATTGTGAGCAATGACCATGGCAATATCACCGTGCTAAAGTTTATTTTGTTGGAAGAATTGCTCCATTGCATCTATTAATCTTAGGATTTTCAGTAAATTTGCTCCAAATGCATCTGCTGTTTAAGTTTTAAGTGCACGCACATAAAAAATTTCAAGTCAACAACATCATGATTAATTTTATCAGCCTGGGAAAAGATGTGATCATACACTACATTTGCAATATTTAAGCAACAATTATAAATCAATACTGTAAAAAAAAACAGCAGCACAATTAAACTCATAAACAAAGAGCTAAAGAAGAAACGAAATAGTACCTCAACCATGAGAACACCGGGCATAATGGGCCTATCGGGAAAATGACCGGGGAAGAAGTTATCATTTATAGTCACATTCTTGATAGCCACTGCAGAAACTCCTGGAGTATACTCAATAACCCTATCCACCAAAAGAAATGGAAATCTACGACCCAAAGAATCACAAATGAAATCCACATCAGAAACAACATAATCAAACTTAGATGCTTAACAAGTGATCCAGGAGCATCAAGGAGAATAATGCACAAAAGATAGAAACGTGGGAGAAAGAGTACAAACCGGTGGGGCAGAATCTCACGAATCTGGTTGATGTCAATGATGGATGGAAACGCAGGATACCCTGAAAAAGGAAGGAAATTCAGGATTATAGATATAGGATTAGAGGTGGAGGTAGAGAGAAGAGTTAACGGGGGGAAAAGACTTACTCAATTCGATGGGGGTTTTATCTTTGGAGGTTTCATTAGCAGCAGGTGGAGTGGTGCAGTGGGTGATGAAACTATTGTGGGTAATTTTCAATTGGGTGGATGGGGATCTTGAGATGCCGGGAATTTGACGAAGAGACGGTCGGTGGAAAGACAAAGAAGCATTGTCGGGGGTTTTGTGTGAGATTGAGGAGTGAGGATTGATAGAGGAGGAGAGGAGGGAGTGAGAAAGGTGTGTGGACGCCATTGGAGTTACAGATAGAGAATGAGAAAAGGGTGATGAGTTGAAGAGTTAGTATATGAAGAAACGGAGGGCGAGAGTCACGAGGTGGGGTGGCGTTATTAGAGAGAGGGAGAGAGTGAAAGTGGTTCGCTGGTTGCAACTTGCAAGAGAAGGAGGGCGGAGATTCCTACGAACCAGACACTGTTTGGCTTGGTTTTGGTTGGTTGGTTGGTTGGTTCACTTTTGGTGGAACGGTCCACGGTTGACAGTTGTTGCGAAAAATAAAAATAAAAATTTACTCACTGCGCCGAAAATAATCGTGCTATTTAGCTGACGTCGATTAAAAATATTCTACGATAAATATAAGTCTCTTACGAGCTTTTCTAATTCGCTACTCAATTTACTAGTATATAATATAGCTCATATTCATATATGTATAATTGATTAAAATTATTAAGAAGATAAGATTGAGTTATCTTAAAAATTTATATGATTCATGTGCAGTAGTTATTCACTTTTAACTACTATTAAGTCATTCCTTATAATTAATATCGAACAATCACCTCTTATAAAACATCACTTTTACATTAAGATAATTCACAATATCGCTTGATTGATATCAGCAATTGCGATTACATATAACTTCATCAACTACCACTTAAAGAATGTACTTATTTATCTATAACATTTTTAAAATCGCACTTTCTATTTATATCGTCGCTTCAATCGAAATCATATATAGCATGTCAAAAATCTAGTGAATGATAAGTTAGGTCAAACAGATCTATCTTACATCATAATACCGTCTTTTTAATTTTTTGCCGATAAATATCTATATATATATAATGATAAAGGTAGAATCACACATTATTGACTTTTTTATCATTATCTATTTCTCTCTCCTATGTTCGCTCTGCATAATCTTCTTATTTTAATTATGTTTAAACATTTATCTCTTTAAACATAAAAAAAGTAACTAAAACAAAAAATAATAGTTTCACAATAATATAGGTTAGTAAAATAAAAAATAATTTATGGAACAAGTCACTATTAAAATAAAATAGAATCAACAAAACAAAAATAATTTAATGCGAAGGTCAAGAAAATAAATAAAACAAAAATAAATTAGTAAAATAAAAATATTTGATGGAACACAAATAATAGCTTGAAATAAAACAAAACAATTTAAAATGAGGTTACTAAAATAATAAAAATAATTTACGTAACAAAATTTTAAAACAAATTCTTAAAAATAGTTATGTAAAACAAACATACATTAGTAAAATAAAATTATTTGATGAAACAAAAATAATAGTTACGTCAATAAAACAAAAATAATTTAAACCGATGTTAGTAAAATTATAAAAATAATTTACGGACCAAAAGTTTAAAACAAATTCTTAAAAATAGTTATGTAAAACAAAAAAAACGTTAGTAAAATAACAATACTTGATTGAACAAAAATAATAGTTACAAAATCAATAAAACAAAAACAATTTAAACTAAGGTTAGTAAATAATAAAAATAATTTACTGAACAAAAGTTTTCGTAAAACTAATTCTTAAAAATAAAACAAAAATAATAGTTCTGAAGTCAATAAAGCAAAAAATATAATGGAAGTTAGGAAAATCAAAATAATTTACGGAACACAAATAATAGTTAACGGTAAAAATAATTTCGTTATTTTGATTATAGTTTATTTTCTTATCAGAAATTCATTTATTAGTAAAATAAAAATATTATTTAATAAAAGTAATCATCCAAAATGAAAAACTTATTTGAGTTCATATTTTATTTGCAGAGCGGAAAAAAATCCAAGTTTGTTCGAATACATTTATTATCAGTTTTTGAATAATATTAAAGTGTTCGTTGTCGGACCATGGATTGACATTTAAAATTGGTGTTCATTTAATGATCGCTAATCATCATAAATCTTGGAGATCACATTGTTGAAACAATTTTTTTTTAAAGGAAGCAATGTTGTAGAAAAAGTTTTTATCTCAAGATTGTTATTAACTACATCCGATGTAGACCTAATGGGTGGTCCACTTTACAAAAATCAATCACATGACCCCTTAAGGGAAAGTTCTAAAAAAAAAAAAAAACTCCAAAAACCGACTTTCAAGTTTCGATACGACAATTTTTATTACGGTATCATATGCAATGTTAGTGTCAAAGTCAATTATTGCACGCACGTCTATTTTTTGAAAAACCATTTAGCCATGGGTAGTGATATGTCGCAATTTCTAGAGTCACAAATTGTTTTGATTTAAAGATATTGATATGCAGTGAAGATGAAAAACCAACTAATAAAACAACAAATTTTGTGTATAAGGAATTTTTTTAAAATTTATAATGATTAGTGATATAATGATGTATGTTTGTTAATAAACCGATTCTTCTTATTTTATCATTTAAGATTTTTTATCCTCTTTATTTGGTTTATGTACGATTTAGTTGAAAAAGAATAATGACGTGCGTTTAACGCACGGGTTAAAAAAACTAGTTACTAGTAATGGTAGGGTCACTCAATGAATACTTAAAATTGTGTAGTAAATGATATGATATCTTATACTCTCTTTCATCCATAAATTATCGTCTTGATGGATTTGACGCACGGTTTAAGAAAACATATTTGATTGGAATATTAATATTAGTTTGATATGTAGTTTACTTTAAAGCAGATGTTTATATGACTCATAATTAAAGTATGATAAAAAAATAATAATGGTAAAGTGGTAAAAGTGTTGTCCTTAAAAGAAAATTTTCAAATAAGACAATTATTTTGGGACGGACAAAAAAAACATGACAATAATTTAGAAACGATGGAGTATATGTCATTTAGTTAACACATTAAATACCACACCATTTGGTCCACAAAAGTAGCCCTTACTCGAAATATTCCTTCCGTTCTGAGTAAAAAGTCCACTATCTTAGTTTTTGATGCTTCACTTAAAGAGTCAACTTTCAAAAATTAAAATAAAAGTAACATTTTATTACTAAAAAAGCTATTAAAAATATCATTTTTTTTTTTAAAAAAAAGTTTAACTTTCAAGGATGCTCTTTGCCGGAATTGAGGGAGTATTACTCTAATACGCTATCTGTTTTTAAATAATTGTCATGTTTTCTCCATTTGTCCATTCTAAAGAATTGTTTTGTTTCTAAATTTTAGGCTTAAATCCAAATTTCCCCCTCAAAGTTTTCATCAAATCCCAGTTTACCACTCATACTAAGGTTTGTGTCACTTAAGCATTCAATGTTGTCATTTGTCTCATTTAACCTCCTTTCGTCTGTTGTCGTTCGAAGGTGGACGTTAAATCGCACGTGGAAGACCACGTGCGAGTTATTTTGGTCTTTTTACATTAAAAAAAAAAAACTAGTCTTAGACTCGTGCGTTTAACGCACAAACATATATCATTTTCAATTAAATTATACATAAATAAAATGAAGAGACAAAATAAAATTAAAATAATAAATTAAAGATAAGTAATGTTGGATGTATAGTTGTGTTCGCAATGGATGTAAGAAAATAATTTGAATCATCATCACATTGCGTTAAATCAATAAATGGGGTATACTCAATACAGGGTTATACATCACCTATAAAATGATTAATACAATCACTTTTAAAAAATATTTGATCAAAATACCCATTTACATAATTTATTTTTTTGTTTTTTTATTAAATTTAATTTAACAAATTTTAAATTTAAAAATATTTTAAACACAATTAATTTATTAATTAATTTGATTTAGTTACTAAACACAATTAAATTACTAATTAATTTGATTTAGTTATACTAAGTGAAAAATTATCTTTGAGTTAGGTTTAAATTTAAAAAAAATTAATTTGATTTGAATTAGGTTTAAATTTTTTTTAAAAAAAACAAGTTTTGGGTAATTTATTTATTTATTTTAATTAAATTTAAAAAACAAAAAATTAAATTTTAGCTAATTTAAAATTTAATAATTAATTTGATTTGAATTAGGTTTAAATTAAAAAATAATAATTTTTGAGTTTAGGCCTTAGGACCAGTTTTGTACCAGTCCAAATGAGGAGATGGGCTAGGGACCGGTCTGCTAGTAGGCCAAATTGGGGGGGGGATGGGTTTGGGCCTGGTTGGGTGGCAGTCCAAAAGGGGGGATGGGTTGAGGGCTGGTCTGGTAGCAGGCCAAAAAGGGGGGGCTGGGTTGAGGGCTGGTAGCAGGCAGTGGGCTTGTGGGGGGAAATGAATGGGTTTAGGACTGGTTTCAATCGAGTCCTTAAACCCAAAAGTTGGTTTTTTTTATATATAAATTTAAACATAATTCAAATCAAATTAATTATTAAATTTTAAATTAGTTAATTTAAATTTAATAAAAAAAACAAAAAATAAATTTTAGTTAATTTAAATTTAATTAAAAAACAAAAAAAATTAAATTACCCAAAAAATATTTTTTAACATGTTTTTTTACCCCAAAACTTGTTTTTTTTTAATTTAAACCTAATTCAAATCAAATTAATTATTAAATTTTAAATTATCTAATTTAAATTTAATAAGAAACAAAAAAATAAATTTTAGTTAATTTAAATTTAATTAAAAAAACAAAAAAATTACGTAAAGGGTATTTTGGTCAAATATTTTTAAAAAGTGATGTATTAAGCATTTTATAGGTGTTGTATTAAGTACCTATGAATCAATAATTGGCATAATACTTAGTCTTGTGCTGAAAATCGATAGAAATTTCTATTTCTTGTGTTCATTACCAGCGTAATACCTGAAAAAATGATTATTATTGTAAATAATAATAAATAAATTGATTTATTAATATTCACTTACAAAATTTACTGTTAATAAAATAAGAAAATAGTCGTAATATAAATTTTATGAGTTCGATGTATATAAATTAAACAAATAAATATAATAAATAAAATTGTATTAACCTATATTATGAAAAACATTGATATTTTTTTTAGATAATGAAACTTATGAAAATTAAAGAATTAATAAATAAAAAAATTGTTTATCAACCGGCGATGTAGAAATGTTTTTACATAAACGACATTTAGAACACAACACCTAGCCAATCAAAATCTAAAGTATATATTGGAGTAATAATAAAAATCACAAATATATTACTAAAAATACAAAGTAAATATTATATATATATATATATATATATATATATATATATATATATGTACTATTAATCAGTTGTTTGATTTGGACCAAATCTAGAAAACCCTAAAACTAATTTCAATTTTCTTTTCGCCTCTCAAACCTTTCGGTTCTCTCTATCTCCCTCCATTTCTACTATATCAACGTAAGGTCGCGTTGGCACTCGTGCCCAACCATTGTCCCTCTCACCTCATTGGCGCTCTCTCTTTTGCACCTTGCCGACAACCTTCATACGCTACAGAACAACAATTTAGCAAGGGTAACGCCTTACTTTGATAATTTTTGTCAGTGATGCAAGAAAATATCTAATGTTTTTTTCAAAAAAGAAATTATGCTTCAATTTTTAGTTATTTTTTAGTCGGATATGATGAAATCACATAAAAAAACACCATATCTGTATATTTTATGTGTGACGACCCGACCCGGATTCTGGAACGGAATCCCAAGGTCGCGACGTTAGGACAAGGCAAGAAGAGGACAAGCACAGAGTAAATAATAGTGCAAGTCAAACAATAGAGCTATCGAGCTCTAAACATGGTTGTGCAATTGAATAAAAATACGGGTAAACAAAAATCGAAGATGTGGAAGCGTTAACATAAGGAAGCCCCGAGCTAGAGAGCTCGAAAGCTGAAGCAAAGGGAATAACAAAACTCGCGTGCCGCAACATTGCAGACGCTGAACAAACCATCGGCACTTCAGACTGGCATTTCCACAAAGAACCAACCTGATATAACAATTACACGCGGCTAAAGCATACCGGGGTTAACCAACAACAAAACGACTAGAATTTAGAAAAACCCTAAAGTTACTGCGTGCCCGGGAGACAAATGGAATAAATACCAAAAAGGGAAGTATACACGCCCGACTAATAAAATCGGGGACATGAACATACAACAAGACTATAATTGCTACCCAATAGTAAAGTTTATATAACTTTACTCAAGACGTCCTTAACAGAAGAGAAGGACAAAATAGAAGAAACAACACAATGCTAAAAGTAACTCCGCGAGTTATGACTCGGAAGGGACGACAACTACGACAATCACGATCACACGACCTCAACTCAGCTATCAATCCATGGTGCACAGCTACATGATCTACACGACCTTAGCACGGCTAACAGATAACTGCAAACTAGAAACAATGCACGGAGTGAGTCATAAAGACTCAGTACGCTACTACAAACTACAATATACATAAGATGAAACATTGTTATAAAGGATCCTTTAATCGCGTTACTACGAAGAGAACCCATAGATACGTGTCGGATACTTAAGATACTCAAAAAGATACCCTTTCATTCTCACTTACTAGACTGTCCAAATGAACCAGAGTGAAATTCTCTGTTCAACACAACCAAATGAATTAGAAAGTGATTCTCATGAAAACATTACATGTAAGTATGTATAACTATATATATACACCTCAAGTCGTTCACAAAATTATCATGTATAAGCATGTACATTTATATATATACATATCAAGTCTTTCGTAGAATTATCAAGTATAAGTATGTATACCTGCAGATATACACACCAAAAAATTCAATAATGCTGAATCAAGATGAACATGGTCACTTACGATCCCATGTCTCAATTAACACTTTGTTGTCACTTAAGTGCTTGAAATAAATCACATAACAAGAGGATATATTATAGAGTTGTTGCCGCAACGTAAATCCTGAAATGAAAATGGTTATCTTGAATGTGGGTTATCAGATGCATGTGATTGATACATCGACCTTGAACACGATAGCATTATTCCAAGTGCCCTAATGGTTACGACAATGTACTCTTCTCCATTATGATCAAATAGTGGAGGGTGTGTGCATGATTATGGTGTGGCGACCCATCACTACCACGAATCTTACGATTCGTGACGGCGATGCGTCGTTTACCATCGAGACAAGACAAGTATACCAGCTAGACTCATGAAATGACAAGTAGATGTTTACTCGACATTAAAAATCAAGTAGGGGGCGAGTTCGACAAGAGCGAACTCATCCATGTCAAGTAGATGTTTACTCATATAAAATCAAGTAGGAAGCGAGCTCGACAAGAGTGAATTCGTTCAAGACAAGCATGCATGTTATTCACGACATGTTCATGATTAATCATATAGATTACAATAGGAGCTCGATTGAGTCTCAAAAGTATAATGCCAAATTGTCCACTCAATTCTATTCAAGTTCCAAAAGCTAGTAATCTAGTCAAATTGATTTCCAAGTGTCAAAGGATCTCACCACGATCCTAATAAGGTCTACTTGTTCCTTAAACTCGACTCCGTTGAGTCATCGCTACAATTCATCCCAAATAGAATACAAATGTTATATGCATTTCTATCATTTCTTTATGTTTACAGTTTACGTGTATCTAGGTTTGTACTTCATTAAGAAGCCTTAGTTCAACAAGTTCACCATTCCACCTATTAGTGGAATCCAAGTTCAATACATGTACGCGAATCAACTTTCAATAGGATATTTCAAGAGTAAATTATGTTTTGAGCCAAGATATGAAACATGCTTATTAAATTGTATTCATAATACAAGCAAGAAGAACTCAATCATTAACAAGGATCATGGTCATACTTTCTCATATCACAACGTAAATTAGACATGGAAGGTTATTTCTAGCAATATACAAGCTAAGTTTATAACTTAATACTCGCAGTTCGCATAATTCTCGAAGCTATCTAGATTGTCTAGGTTTACCAAGAGACAAGGTCACACGCTACTCTTTCCACATTTAAGTCCTTGAGGGTTCAAGACAAGTCATGTTATAACACTACGAGACCCCCATTGAAGCTCTCTAAACAATAAGGGTCATGAAATACCCTCAAAGGATAAACTCATAGGGCATAGTCAAGAATCTTTAAGGTGTCCGGGTGATACTAATTCGCAAGACCGAGGCAATACAAGTGTGTCTTAGAAGACAACTTAGTTTTCTTCGCGACATTTTAGTAGACTCTAAATGTAGAGTTGTTGGTCCACAATAATGCTCAAATAGGCTAGAGGGGGGGGTGAATAGCCTATGATGCCAATTTAAAAACTTCTCTTTTGGATATAAATAAAGCACAGTTTAAGTGGCAATTGTAGTTTATCGAGTTGAGCATGTCTGCCGGTAGAGGCTATCAGTAGACTTGCTCTAAGCAGAAGTATCAACTCTGCCGGTAAACTGCTAGTCAAATCAAAAGCCTGTTAAAAAGTTTGGACAACGGAAGATAAAAATGCTATGATTTGGAGAAGTCATAAGTAGTTGTACACGAATATATGTTCAGAACAACAACACACTTATTACTTCTATCAAATGCAGGTTTAGGAAATCAATTAGAGAATGACTTTTCTAAAGATAAAGCATTTATAAAAGAATCATAGATATATAAGGACTGAGAGATAAAGTATTTGTAAGAACATATGAATTTATTCAAAGATAAATTACATATTACATCAGTCTAAATAATCTATGTACAGTTTCTGGTTTTGTCTACCTATGCCTCAATCTTTACTTAATTATTCATTCATGAATCATTAAGCAGCAAAGGACAATAGGAGACGAGAACGAGAAATTGTAATGAGAAGAGGATTTTCAAGGTCGTTCAGATATAAAAATATATCTGAACGATTGAGTGCATAGCACTCGTCCTTCGGTGATGAATGATTATTGCACAATCAACAGTATTTGTATTGGAATACAAATATGAAGATATGAATGCAATATCTACAGACAGCTCTTCATTTTCGTCAAACATTATCTAACATCAATCTTCAGATCTTGATCTCTGTCCATTGAAGTTTCTGATCAATCTCTTCTCTTCTCCAAGCTTTTCTTCCTAGCAATCCACTGAAAATGTTTTGCTAAGATCTGGATGAGTTCGCTGCAATCTGTGTCGAGATCAGAGATACGTTGGTGAAGACGATCTCGTTGATGATCTCTTTTCTTTGAAGTTCTTGAGTAAGTTGAGTTACTTGTTGCTCATCAGATGTCGCTCTTTTTTTCAAGTTCTTATTATTTGGGTAAGAAAGAGGATTTATATAGACGGGAGTCAAGGTGATCGTTGATAGATGAAGACTTGAAGTTTCTATCAGTTTAGAGATGTAGTGGTTGAAGTCTATCGGATAGAGATTTAGTCCTGTAGATCTTGGAACTTGTTGTCTGTCAAACTGCGTTGATAAGTCTCTGAAGAGTAGGTCTGATGTCTGTTGTACTGTCAGGTGGTCTATTCAATAAAGTAATTGCTTTTTGACTTTGTTAGACTATTTGAGTGAGAGAAAGTCTTGTAGCTTTAAGTACGTCAGACTTTCTGAGCGAGGCTTGAACATATTTGTCTTGATTTGAGTTGCTTCTAGACTTTTCTCTGTAGCGTGTGCAGAATAAAGTCTGCCGGTGGAATGATTCGAGCCAGTGGAAACAAGTCTTCCGATTCAGGAGAACTGATGTCTGCTGGTGCGAGCCGTTTAACTTGTAGCATGTCTGCCGGTGGTGAGTCTTAAGGATGTTCTGATCTTTATCACTGAAGGCTATGGACATAGCTACAAGTCTTCCGGTGCTGAGTGCGTCTGAAGTGCTGTTCTGTTTCAATCATCATATAGGAAGGTAGGACTTTGATCAGGTTGCACCTAATCTAAGACCTCTGTGATATCACACGAGTTGCCACGCTAACCGGTACGCAGACCTTTTAGCCACTCGTGATGACTCACTTGTAATGGGGGCAAGCAAATCAACATATATATATAGAATATGCAAAGTGATAACTAAATTATCAGGAAACATATTGCAACAAGAGTGCTAAGGTATATAACATCCCAATTCTAAATCATCCCGTAGACGGATTCTCTAGTTCACCATCGTGGATTCCTAAAGATGTTCACAAGATTCCCAAGCAAGATTTTTAGCGAGTCAAGGTGGGTTCATCCGTTCATGCTCATATGGCGACTCTTGTGAGTCGTGGTCCCTACCATATATAAATTCCAATTTCCATTTGAAGTTTGCTACAGCCTAGATTGCACTTTTACAAGACATAGGACTTCATTTGAAGTCTACAAAATATCAATAATCTTAGTTCATAATTTGAATATTTCAAATGTCCTTTATTCGAATTACACATTAGTGACCCGAGCCTCCTTGATCCAACGAATAGTGATAAATCCACACTTACACTATCCAAGAACTTCGATTAGAGTCTTAAGCCCTAAACCAATACTAAAACACCAAGTTGGTCTTACCCGATTAATTCTCGAGTTCTCGAAATTGCGACCCGACGAACATGAAAGGTCATAGGAATTTATCCAAAGTCTCAAATAACAACTTTTATAATTAATTGACTCCACTTTGGTCAAATTACAAAATTCCAAATTCTAGGTCAAGGCACAAATTTGAGATTTAATAATCATCCGGGTTTCTAAACCCAAATAACAAGTTATTCCATACTACAATACTCCCACGAACACAATAAACCCAAAGAGATTCAAACTCACATGCTCACCAATCAAAGTCCCAATTAAATCATTCCATTTAGACATGCAATAACATGAAGAACCAAGAGAGACAAGCCTCCAACAACCTAGCATCATTTTAAGCTAGGAGAGAAAGTAGGGAGTGTAGTCACATACCTATATCGGCTAACAAATCTATTCGGATCGAAGATTGAATCGATGGAAGGTGTGCTACTTGCCAAGGGTTTCGATTTGGTGGTCTCCAATCAAAAATTAGATGGCCGGATCTCCAGCAATCATGCATGCAAGGTGGAGGAACTTCAAGGCTCTCTTTCTCTCTCTAAGAACCCAACAAATAACAATGGAGGATGACAATGACTATCAATTGTGTTTGGGAAGGTTGAAGACACCAAAAAGGGTCAATCCTAAGCATGAGTTATTAAGTTTCTCATTGGTTGATTAATGATGGCCCTTGATTAGAACTCATCCAAGGGTTGATATATATATATATATATATATATATATATATATATATATATATATATATATATATATATATATATATATATATAATGATACAGTCATCTTAACACACCAATTTCCCGCCTAAAATCATTAGCTAAAAGAAAACTCTAATCTAAATCCATGCACTTGAAGATGAAATATTTCTCATGTTTCTATGCCTCCAATTTTGACCGATGTATTTATAATCACGAGACAGAAATGATCCTTTGGTTTCCTTTCACATGTATATTTAAGAATCTTAAACAATATAAATTGTGACAACCCATCTTACACAAACTCACATTGAGCTGCTACAAAACTCACATAAAATAGTTTGTCCTCCAAAACTCACCTATTTTGCAAGAAATTTAGTTAAACACTGATAAATCAACAAGAATTGCAACAAATTAATGTCACCCTCATTTGATTAAGTTATAATTTCAATCAGTATGCAAAGGTAATATCTTATGAACTACTTCCTCAGTTCTGGGCAAAGAGTCAACTATTCAATTTTGAGATGTTTTACTTAAAGAGTTCACTTTCAAAAATTAAAGCATAAAAGTGTTACTCCCTCGTCCTAAAATTATCGTTTGGGTTGACTTGGCGCACAGTTTAAGAAAACACATTTAACTAAATTATTAATATTGGAATAGTGTAGAGTTTCCTTTAAAGCCCATGAATATGTGGTCCAAAATTAAAGTAAGAAAAAAAAGTAAGGGTAAAGTGGTTAAAACGATGTACTAAAAAGGAAACTTTCAAAGAAGACAATTATTTTGGGACAGACGAAAAAGGAAAGTAAGATAATAATTTTGGGACGAAGAGAGTATTTTATTATTAAAAAGCTACTAAAAATGTCATTTTCTTAAAAAAAAAAATTGACTTTCAAATGAGGACTTTTTGCCCGGACCGAAAGGAGTATTTTGTTCATTTTCCATAATTAATGAAAATTTTTCCTTTCCATTAAGAAATATGCTAGCAAAACATGTCATGATTGGTCAACAAATGAAACCAAAAATAAGTTAGTAATGTCATAGGAACTCTCAAATAAGAATATATGCGCTATAGCAGTCAACGACTCAACATACAAATCTGAAACTTTTACGTGAATTTCAATTTCTTTCAATATGTTAAAACAAAGCAATTTTAAACAATAACAAAAATATCTTGAATAATGAATTAATATTTATAATTTTCACAATATTTGAACCAACAATTGAAAAATTCAACTAAAATTTTCAATTATTTTCTCTAAATTATTATATTAAAATATACATGTTTTATTCTGTAAAATAAAAAACTTCATTGACGCCGTCCCATGGTCCGCGTCCCTCATTAACACCAACATTGCCTTCTACCTAGGTTTGAGATTTACAAGCAGCGAGGAGGAGGTGGTGTACGTACAAAGAGGGAAGAGGAAGGTAAATGTCAAGTAATCTCAACTTGCTAACAAAAGACTCAAAAGCTGGCTTGAAGCGTTGAACAGCCCCTTAGTTAGAATATCAACCATTTGTTTTGTTGTTGGAATAAACGGTATGCAGACCACACCATTCTCGAAATGTCTGTGGGTTATCCAACAATTCTAGATTGGGGTCATTGGGTCAAGGACATCGATAAATAACAATTTTTAGTCTTTTAGTGGATTCCAATTAAAACCTAACTTTATTCTTTCCTTCTCTCTTTGGTTTTTGATTTCTTAATTGAAATGTCGTGTATATAAAAATGTTATGGTAAACATTTTTTTATTTAAGTTTTAGTTTCTTCTTTTGTTTGATTTAATTGTTGGTTCTCAACAATGTATGGTTGAAGGTTCTACAAAAAATGTTAGGTATCGTATTATTTAATAATTAAATTAAGGCAAAACACACAAACGGGCCACCCAACTTTGGACCATATTGCAATCCGGCCACCGAAAGTTTGGTTCATCTATTTTGGCCACCCAACTTTTGTTCTGTTGCAAGCGAGCCCATTTTCTAACGTCCGTTAGAAAATGGATTTCCCTATTTTGCCCCTATTATTACACAAGCGTGGACGATCACGGCCTTTTCTCCAATCAAACCCCCGGGTTAATAATTTCTACGATTCAAATATTCAATCCGAGCGCTCACATTGTAGTTTCCCAACTAATGAATTCTTGATTTCAGATTTGAATTTTTGAGTTGACTCGGTGAGTCAAACCCCGATTTTGTGACTCGAAGAAAACAATATCACCGGGTATGGATTCATCTCATTCACGGGGTGGGGGAGGTAATATGTCGTCGTCTCCATCGCATACACCGAGGTCGATCGATAAGGCGGCGAGAGATCTTATGAGCGGTAAACATGATAGAGAAAGCTCTCTTTGGAAAAATTTTTTGATCTCAGCCAGGCGAATCTGTGAGAGAGGAAGGAGGACGCCGCCATGGATGAAATGAGAATCGAGAAGTGGCCGGCATGATTGTGGTTAAAGATGGAGAGAGAGCCGAGGAGAGAGAATAAAGTGATCGATAGTCAACAAATCTCCCTTCAATGTTGCATCTTTGTTTTATGGATCGGAGAGCTAGGGTAGTTTTAATCATGGTTGATTTTGAGGAAGGAGATTCTATCTTTTGAGAGAAAATTTTGCAAGGGAGTATTATCACTATTACTCTGGTTATAATGGTGGGATGGCTTCTTTTCGAAGGTTGGGAGACGCATTGTAATGATGCACAATGGCTCACTTAGAGAGAGAGAACGAGGTTTGGTGATGTTGGGTTTGAAGATGAACACAAAAGATGAACACAAATAGATTAACCCAGATCTGTATTTCCAAGGGCAAAATAGGAATTTTACAAAAAATTAACGTCTTGGGCTAACGTCATCCAAAAAATGGGCTCGTTTGCAACAGAACGAAAGTTGGGTGGCCAAAATAGATGAACCAAACTTTCGGTGGCCGGATTGCAATATGGTCCAAAGTTGGGTGACCCGTTTGTGTGTTTTGCCTTAAATTAATTTTTATTAATTTTATAGTTTTGCTTAGTATAATATAATTAAAAAAGTTTTGTTTTCGCGTGTTAAACACACGGGTGTAAAACTAGTTAAACCTAAAGAGGTCACAAATCAAGTGGATGTTTAAATTGGGTGGATAGGGTTCAAGCTAAAAATCATAAAATGGAAAATCCCGTATTGCTAGTGCAGGGGCTGGGCGGTCGCTCAGGGGGAAGGCTGAGCGAGCGCTCAGTCCCCTTTTCCTTTCCTGTGCTGCTGGATTTTGTGCACTCGCCCAATCATTTGGTTGGGCAAGCGCTCAGGTGTCAAGAAGGCCAAAATGACTTGAAAACAAGTCCTAAATGTGTTCAACACAACCCCAAACAATTAGGGATGTTTAACACACTCAAAACACATACGAAATAGGTCCGAATATCACCCGGAACAAGGAGGAATCGAGGGTGAAACTCACGACGAACAATCAAATGATTCAACAACGAGTTAAACAAGGATACTACAAGCATGAATGGACATTCTTAATCATGTTAAGGACTAGTAAACAAGGCCTAGGATTCAAGTTAACATCTCGCGAGTCTCAAGACACAAAACAGGGCAAGAAGAAGGTAAACCAGAGACCCTAAGAGTCAAAAGGTCAAACGAAGCAACGATGCTTCCTAACTCTCAACAAAGCATTCTATAGTCAAGGTTGATGTTATAAAACATACAAGAAGAGTTATGGTATGGACTAGAGCACTCTTATAAGGTCTGATCGATGTTTTAATTAATCTTTTTCCTTGCAAGTGAACAAGATTATTATAGAATAGTATTGGAAGCAAGGGTCGAACCCACAGAGACAAGTGATCACGAACAGTGCAATTATTGATAGCAATTTATTAACCTAAGGGGGGTTTTTATGTTTAATTCTACTCTAAACTACTATTTATAAGATGTTTAACTAATTAGACAGTAATAACATATATGAAGATCTTATGGTGGGTGGCAATCTAGGATTCTGGGTTTCACTTATATCTCCTCTATGTTCAATTCATAATAATGTCATTCAATGTCTTGAGTTCGTTCACTAAAGATAGATATAGTCTGTTGAACAATTGGTTCAGCCTCCATCCCCGCAAAATTCATCCATTCTATATCCTAAGCACAGGAACTGTTAATCTAGCTGTCACCTAGATTTATGATCTATCTGTCACCTAGATCATGTATGAACCTGGTCCTAACTTATCACTCCGTGCATCGATAGGTCCAATTTATTGTGATGGTGAGCCGTGTACGACATACTTGGTCATGCACTTGGTCATAAGCCTTTATTATTTCCGCACTCTAAGCCTTTATTATTACATTACATTCATTTGTTCAAAGCAAAATAATATAGGGGTTGATAAACAACACAATCAACAAGCATTAAATGAACATAAATAAGAATCAAAACATAAATTTGATACAAGTTACCTCCCACCTCCTAGATCAAGGATGATTTAGTTCATCATAGACAATGAACAACTTATGGAGATGATCGGATACATGATTTGATCTTCAATACTTGGAATTACAAAACCTAACTATGTTATATAATCTAAAAACTACCTAAAATCTATTAAAGAGAGCTTCCAGCCGTCCTCTCCCTTTTGGCTCGGCATCTGGCTTCTATATATACTCGGGAGTTGTAATTCGATCGAATGACTATGAGAAAATCCGAATAAGTCGCATTCTGACCACCTTGCGGTCGCAAGGTGCTGGGTACCTTGCGTCCGCAAGGTCTCCAGTGTGGGTGGCCGTTTGATTTCTTGGTTTCTGGCACAAGGACCCGTACTACCTACCTTGCGTCCGCAAGGTGTCCAGTGTTGACAACTTTCATTGTTTCTTCATTTTTCCTTTTTGGCCCTTCTTGAATTTTGCACTTAAAACCCTGGAGTTTCGCGTATTTTCACTAATAACCCTGAAACTTACAAAACTCACCGAAAACATATATTAGTAACCAAAAACCTCGTGAAATAGCATAATTTAAGTCATAGAAGCATATAAAATCGAGTATAAAATACATCGATCAAGGTCCAACAATGATACCCGAGTATAGAAACTCCAAAGACACGATACACGCAAGGTTCGGTTTCACGCAACGCGATAGAGACGAATGTGATGCGTTAAGCATCAAAGCAATATTAGATTTAGGGAATCTATTCATTAGGAAGTTTAATACTCAAAGTCTACTCATGATACTCAAGAAATGACCCATGCTATAACCGAGATCACAAGAAAGAACTGCGCGAGAACATTCAACCAAGTCGGCTTCCGAATATCGTCGAGTTACGGCTTGTAACTTAAACAAGTTAAAGTCTTTAGGAACATAAAGAACTAAAGTATAGGCCCCTAAATAGCCTACCCACACGTCTAAAGATTCTCTTATCAAGTCGAACACGAGTGGCAATGGTTATTCGGTCCGCAAAGCAAGCAATTCAACCACATGAAGGTTCGGGGTCTTACATTATGTATTTTCTTGCTCAAACAACTTCGTAGTAGTAGCAGTAGTAGAACTGGTATTATTTGGGTCTAGTAAAATAAAAAATATATAAGATATATGTATATTGATGGATCAAAAAATTTTCATTATTTTCCTGTTGTCAGATCTACAATTTTTAACATGTAGATGTCTCAAAAAATCAACAACTCGAGATGTTCATTTTTTAAAATTTTCATCATCGTATTTATATTTTGTTTTTGTTATACATGATTCGTAGCAAAAAAACTCATGCGGTATTATTTTGTTGGATAAGTTTTTGTGTTTTTATTATATACATTAATGTCTACATATTTTTCAAACATTTTTTGTTTACAAAAAGCAGAATGCAGAATACTGCATTCATCTTATAATACACTCTTGATGCTCAATTCATTTCAATCACCAAGTACATTGATGTAAACGAATTGTGCTATGTTTTTTCTGTCACTTAACTGTTAATGATTGGTTTAAAGGTTATTTCATCTTTTTCAATGCATTTGTATTCAATAAAAGTAGTAGTATTATTTAGTGGATTTGTTAGGGATGGACCTCTACAGAAATTTATACTGAGTTCAATATGGACTATGAAGTATCACGAATGTAAACTTCTTTTTGAGTTTGACCAAACGCTTATGCTAACAAATTTATTTGAATGTTATTTGTAGGAATCAAGTTCATACCTCGACCCGCTTCTTATCGGTCGCTGCTCTTTTCCTCACTGCAAAAGAACAAGAAAAAGTGAAACACCCACCAAAGTATTTACACCACACAAAATTTCAGTTTGACTTGATAGCTTATTAAAAAGTCTTTACAACAACATATTGAAAATCTGAAATACAGATACATCCATATATCTCCTATTTATCTTCTTCCAATTGTTGTCCCAAATAAAACTAAAAAACAAACATTCTGCAACACTATCTTTGAACTATACATTCATAAGATTTAACTGTAAACAATGGATGATTTTATTTGAAGGAATGCATCTATTATATTGTTAGCAGTGCTCGGGTTTCAATGCCAAATTGTTTGTCATTTCATATTTCAAGGCAACCAACACCTTTTCAATGAATCTGCTCATATTCCAACACATTTTCAACGAATTTGTAAATTAATATGGGGGCTAAGTGATAGTCTTATAATTATATTTGTGTTTCCAATGAATTCAAGTATACTTATATTAAATAAATATGACTTTCTATTTTTAGTAAGTAGATTTAAGCGAGAAATTATCTTATTTAACAGTGTTATGTGCATATGCTAATATATATATACTGTATAAAAATTAGGAGTGATTTTATGGGTTTCACCATTTCTATTCAAAAAGTAAACATCAGAATTAAACTCACCTCTTAAATCAACTTTGCTTATGAGTTTTGACAATTCTAATCCAGGCTATCCCCAATAGTTAATTAAAGCCCTTCATATTTCCTTCTTCCAAAGTATTCCCCTTTAAAATCTCATGCAATTTCTCCAATCACATCTATTTCTGATTTACACTTCTACCACTCTAATAATCACCAATCCCATCTCTCTTAGGTCAACACCAATCGCCCCCTCTCTCTCCAGTCTCGATCTCCAGTTGATTTGGTCCATGCTCCAGATCCCAACCCAGATCTAACCGAGTATCACACTCAATGCAATCGTCATCTTTTCTCCGACCACCATCCTTTAGTTCTAGTTAGTTTGACACGAATCCCGGCTCGAATCTGCACCCCGTCTCCATCTTCCCCACATTCGGTGAACCCCCATGTCTAGTATACTACAATCGTGTCTCTAATCTCTAGCAAAGAGTTTTCTGTTTGCAGGAACATGGAGGGTTTGCCAATTGCAGGTTCCATTGAAATTATCAACGACAGAGTGAGCAAAGAATTTTATGATTTCTATGTCTTGAGAGTTGAATCTCCATCGGCAGGTTTTGTCACTACTCTTGTCAAATATCCAATCCTCCCTTTGCCTTTCAAGATCAAATGAACGGTATGCAACCATTGTGTGTAATTTTTTCCATTTAGACGGTGGATACTTGGAGTGAATTATTGGACCATTGTGGACTATTAAACCAGATCGAGGAGTTTAGATTAGATCTCACGGTGTTTTTGTTTGAAGTCGCAGAGTCCCTGGTGATCTCACTAGTCAACGTTGTCTTCCATGGATTCTGATTTACCATAGAAAATACCTGTATCGAAATCTAGGGCTCTAATGTAGAAGAGGGGGGGGGGGGAGAAGGAAGTTTACAGTGACGGAGGCCGGGGTTTGGGAGGCATCCTAGACAACTTATGCTTTTTTTTCTTTTATATAATACATAAAAAGGCCAAAATAACCTGCACGTGGATCACATGCGATTTAACGTCGACCTTCAAACGGTAATAGACGAGAGGTGGTTAAATGAGACAAATGACAACCTTAAATACTAAAGTGACACAAACCTTAGTATGAGTGACAAACTGAGATTTGGTGAAAACTATGGGGAGAAATTTGTATTTAAGCCTAAATTTAATTATTAAAAAAATATTTTTACCGTTTATTTTTTCTTCCAACTTTAACGATTATTCTACATGCATTAAGCTTTAGAACAAATTGCATATCTTACGGAATACATTATTTATAATAAAGTCAAATATTTTTTTCTTAATCTGTGTGTACAATGAAACATGATGATTATTCAGGAACGAAAGAAGTAGTATTATAATGTGTAATTTTCTTTCAAACCCTTATGCATGTGATTATAATTAAGTTAGGAAGAAGAAGTAAGTGCAAAATGATAAAAATGTTTTTCTAAAAATAAAAGTTAAAAACAAGACAATTTTTTTCAAATGGACAAAAATGAAAGCGTGACAATTATTTAGAAATAGATGAATATTGATTTGTGTTTTAATTCTTCATTTCTTTGTCCATCCACTTGCAAGAAAGCCGGAGGTAATGTTGTATTCTCGGAATACTCGGGTATTATTTCACAATTTGATCTAACTTTAGGGGGTTATTTTGTTATTTTCCAACACATGTTTAGTCCAATTCAAAATTTCCAGATAAAGGGTACAAACTATTTTACATATGGTATAACACTTAGACGAATATTAGTCTGATAATAGTAGTGAAACAGTTCTAGCAAACTGTGCATCTAGATATCAGTGATAAGACAAGGAGCGCTCAACTGTATCGGAGTAAACACCATACCATACTCGCCTAAACTCACGTGACTTTTCCCCCACCAAACGCCTGCCACCTGCCGGTCAACAGATGGACTTCCACCATGACTCCGTCGACTCTCCGTCCTCCTCCACCTCCTCTACCGATCTAAACCCTAACCACCTCCACAACCACCGCAATGGCTCGCGCCACACAGACACCACTATTACTAGCAACACCACCATCAATACCGACCCAATGCATTCCTGGTGGGAATCCATTTCCAAGGCCCGTTCTCGCATCCACCTCCTCTCCACCATCCTTCCCGAACCAACCACCGCAACAGATCCACCTATCTCCTCCCTAGCTGACTCCGATCGCCCGGCTCGCTCCCTCCTCTCCTCCCTAACTGCCTACAGTTCTATCTCATCCTCACTCTCCTCACCTGCCTCCGGCTCCGGCGAAGATCCTCTTTGCCACTGGCTATACGACACGTTTCTTTCCTCCGATCCAGATCTCCGCCTCGTCGTTCTTTCATTCATCCCAATCCTAGCCGGCATATACCTTTCCCGCATCCATTCTCTCTCCTCGCAAACCGCGCCTATACTAGCCGGCTTCGAAGCCGTCCTTCTCGCTCTATACTCGTCGGAAACCAAATCCCGTGCCGGCAAGCCGATCCTTATCTCCATCCCGGATCTCTCCCAGCCCTCCCTATACCACACTCCTCGAGTCAACACAAACACCAAGCAAAGCCCTAATTTGACGAAATCGAACCAATCGCAGCCTTTAATTGGAGTTCTCTCTGCGCCTCTCGAGCCACAAATCGCTATGAAATCGACAAAACGCGCCTGCGTTGTAGGTGTTGCCCTAGATTGTTACTACAAACAGATCTCTCAAATGCCTAGCTGGTCGAAGCTAGATTTTTGCAAATTTGCCTCCGATTGGGCCGGTCAAAATTGTCCCTGTAAGACTGAATTGGATCAAGTAACAGAAAATAACACTTTATCCAGCAGCATCAACATAGAAGAAGTCGAGGACGATAATATTGTGGAGGAAATCAAAACTTTGACAATCACTGGGGAAAGTTCTGAAGAATTACAGTTACAGTCGAAGGGGGCAAGAATTCCGCTTCCATGGGAGCTATTACAGCCGGTGTTGAGAATATTGGGGCATTGTTTGTTGGCACCTCTCAATGGTAATGATGTTAAGGATGCTGCTTCTGTGGCAGTGCGGAGTTTGTATGCCAGGGCTACTCATGATTTGGTGCCGCAAGCAATTTTGGCAACACGGAGTTTGATTCAGCTTGATAGGAGATCGCGGGAGGCTTTGCAGGCTGCAGCAGCAGACGCTAATGTGGCTTCGAAAGCTAATACTCCTACTAAGGTTAAGAAACCTGAGATTCTTTTAGTTTCAAAGTGAAGTTAGTGTATGTATAATTTTACTTGTTTTGGTTTCCTTTTTTGGATTTTTTTTTGATAGATAAGTATGCCCTTGGCATAGGGATTGGAACCAAGCTCTTCACCTGAGTGCCCTTGCCATTTCTTCCACACCTTGGGTCCTAATAGTGTTATACAGTACAAGCTCATGACCTGCTGATTGTATCTATTATTTGATTGACTGAACTTGTTAGAAATCTCTTGTGTGAAGAGTAAATTTGTGGGTACTTAACCTTGAGACTGGATTTTAACTTATGTATGCTTGAATGTGTGTTTGCTTTCACAATCATGCTTTTGGTGTCTGTTTTGGCTATGGTAAATTCTTCAAATATCTTTGTGTTCTTGATAGAATTGACGTTCCTTTCTTTTGTTCGAAAGCTGATGGTTGACTTGGCGGTGTTAATTACAGTACTAGTCTTGATTTGCATTACTAGTATCTTGTATTTATTGTTGTATTCCATAAAGCAAATCCACCTAGAAAAGTTGTTAATTCCTTTCATGTGAGAGTTGATACTTACAGAATACAATAGGTATACATGGGCAAGAAGAGATTAGCCTGCAAGGTTGTGGCCTTAAGAAATGTATTACACTATTTAAATTATTTTGCCATTAGTGTTGGGAAGACGAAAAAGTCAAACAACTTGAATCAACCTAGCTAAATGATACTCCCTTCGTTTCACACAAAGATTCCACGTGTGAATTAGAGTTTGCTTGAAACATTTGGATTGTCAGTAATAGGATATTAGATGTATAAAGCTGTATGCACAAAATAGTTGGTTAGCTCAAGCCTCAAGGAAAAAGGTTTGATTTAGTGAAGATTGTGTGAGAGCTTTCATGTGCATAGATCATGCTAAAACATTCCTAGTTGGAGTTGCAGCACACAGCATTTGAAAGCATTGAATTTTATTTTTCTCTTTTAAGTCATTCGTAGTCAGGTTGAGTTGCTGCACACACATATTCA
Source organism: Codonopsis lanceolata (assembly GCA_013146195.2). NCBI lineage: Eukaryota > Viridiplantae > Streptophyta > Magnoliopsida > Asterales > Campanulaceae > Codonopsis > Codonopsis lanceolata. Next base: position 105,643,466 of record CM028381.1, on the reverse strand, counting down.
CATTGATGACAACAGTCTTCTTTGCTAGTTTTACTAGGAGATTAAAAATTGTGCTAATGATTAGCAATTAAGTTCCCTAGAAGCAGCAGGGGTTGCATGGACCTTTTCCCTGAAGGTGAAGCTGTAGTACCATGAGAAGCAGAATTGGGTCAGAGTTACCTCCCTCGCCCCCCCAAAAACAAAACCCAAATCCTGGCCCCAACCTCATCTTTCTACACCTGCTGGGGATGGATAGAAAAAATGCAGTTATGTTGTATTGCTTAATATGTGCGGGCATGCGGAGTTGCCTGATGTAGTCATCAAAGTAATCCTTTCGGTCATTGAACTCAAAATTTCGTTTTCATCCCGTTAGATATCAGTTGTTTCATAAACATGCGCTGGGGGTATGGCAGAAGGATCTCAAGGTCTCCTTCTTCCCCTTGAGTGCCCTTGCCCCATACAGAAAATCTGTATCAACTTCTGCATTGGATAATTGAGATGATGCATATTTTGTAGTTAGAAGTTAGAAGTTGTTTCTGTTGTGAACATGATGTTATACAGGTATACTGTACATTCTGAGATTCTTCTGGTTTGGTTTGGTCTGGTCTGGTCTGGTCTGGTCTTTCATTAGTTGTTGCTTCTTTTCTGAAATGTCATATCTTGGCTAAATTGGAGACAAAGGAATGATTTTCTGAAATGTCATATCTTGATGTTCAATTGGAGACAGAGGAATGATATTCTGAAGGCTAATTCTCTAGAAGTAGAACCCACATTGAGTTGCAACTAAGAGCTTCAGAACCAATATGATCATAGCTTCGACCCTTTGTGCTAAACCACATCACATTTGAGCATTATCTTAGAGAGGTCATTTCACAGTTCACACAAATTTGTACCTTGTTGCAAATGAACGTAATCAATGTCATTAAGGCTTTTGGTGTCCAACCTATTAAACTAAGGAAAATGCTATTCTTACCACTAATTCTGTAACTTTCCTTATAATTAAATCTTAAATCGCGAAAAATTATTTTGAACAAAGATAATTTTATCCTTCTTCAAAGTTTAGTTGTAGAATTAGTTGTAAGGTTACTCCCTTCGTTTTGTGCAAAGTGTCTGTATTTGAAAGTCAAAACTTTTTAAGAAAATGACGTTTTTAGTAGCTCATTACTAATAAATTGATACTTTTATATCTTAATTTTTGAAAGTTAACTTTTTAAGTGAAACATCTGAAAATGGAATAGTAGATTCTTTATCTTGAACGGAGGAAGTATCTCACATATCCCTTAATACTAAATTCTTCAACGAACTGATATATGACCAAAATAGCTAAATTAAACATCATTTGAAAACTTATTTATTTATAAATATATAGTTTTAATTACGGTTCTCGAATTCCCAATGCTATTTTTGTGTAAGAGCATCATCTTAATGTCAGAGAAACAAAAAAATAAAAATAAAAATGGTTGTCGTTTCATATGTTTTTGCAAAAAAAAAAAAAGAATATTCAGATATGGAAAATCTTAAAATTTAAAAGGAATCCCTTAATCTTAATGCAAAACACGTAGTCATAAAAAAATATAGCGACCCTAAATGCTACACAAAAAACATTAAATACCACATTTACTTAAAGAGTCTAATTACTAATTAATCTTTTTATAAAAAAAGAGTTATAATTAACTCTAAATTCTAATTACTAATTAATTCCTTTATATAAAGGAGTTATAATTAATAATAATTTATCCTCCTATAAAAACTTTGAATACTGATATATCTCAAACCTTATATTACAATTAATCATAAATCCTAAATCATAAACTTGTTCATTTCCAATAATTATTCAATTTCCGTTCCGTATAACAACGTTGATTCTTCTTATTATTCTTTTACGATAAGTTGTTACCTATGTTGTACTCAATATATATTTCTTTCTTTCGATATTAAAAATCATGTTTAAACCGAAAACCAGAAGAAGAAAAAAACTATGAGAAGGATCGATTTTTTTTAAAACTTGGCGGTTTTTTAATGAACCAAAACATAAACTGACGACTTTTTAAAGAAAATTTACACGAACCAGGCGTTTTTTTTTTCAAAATTTTTAAAAATTTTCGCGATTTTTTTTCACAATTCCTGGAGTTTTTATTTTTAATTTTTTAAGTACTTGGCGATTTTTTCATTTTTTTTTAAAATTGCTGGCGATTTTTTAAAATTTTTTTCACAATTCATGGATTTTTTTTAATAAATACCTGGCGATTTTTTTTCAATTTTTTAAAAATACCTGGCGATTTTTTTCAATTTTTTTATATTGCTGGCCTTTTTTTATTTTTTAAAATACTTGGCGATCTTTTTCAACTTTTTAAAAATTCTTGGCATTTTTTTTTCACAATTCCTGCACGTTGCAATTAAGCATAGAAATGATGATCTTTGTGAGTGCTCTTTCCTTAAATATATTTTGAATTCCATCCCTTTGAGCAAACTCAATAGCTTTCCTAACAGCCAAAGCCACATAAAACACTAGCACTTGGATTAAACTGGCACCAGCACTCAAACACAATGAAATCTATTATTGCAGCAATGCGTAATTAGACTCCTTTTGACAAGCTACAATAAATCACACAACTGATCAAACTATCGCTACTGAGAGCCACTCCTACGCTTTTGGATTTTAGGGGTTAGGTTATAAGTGTGTTGCCTTAATGCCTTTGATTCAGTTTATTAAATGAGTTTTAAAAAAATTGAAGGAGAACAGTTTGGTAAACAAAATTATTTTAAAGTTTAGTGTTTTTTCATTTAAAATGGAAGGTGGATATTTTTGTAACTTAACATGTTAAGTGATGTTGTATTTAGAGTTTTTCGATGTAACATTTAGGGATTCTGAAAAAATAATATATAAAACTCAAATTAGAGTGTGTTTTGACTTTTAGTTTAAAATAAATCATATTCAGAGTGTTTATTTTAGTTATGCATTGAAAAATCAAAGCCACAAAATCTTAATCTTCCTTGGTTTTTTAAAACATGAAGGCAACTATTAATTCATAAACTTTTGATTATTCCCATATTACCCTTTTATCACACACACATAGGGGTGGCAATTGGGTGTTACCGGTTAATTTGGATAAAACTATTATCTATCCAATATAATTAATGGGTAGTTTTGGATATTATCCAATAACACCCATTAACCTTAATGGGTGTTATTGGATAATATCCAATATTATCCATTAATAAATGGGTATTATCCGGATAATATCCAATAAGGAATATCATTTATTGTTTTGAGTATTACTTGCCTACTTATATTATGATTCACTAAGCATAACATACACACACAAACTCACTCAAACACACACACATGCCAAAAAAACACACACACATGGCAAAAACACACACATGCACACACATACACACAATGATAAGTTAATACCTTAATATTCATAAATCATAATATTTTCACCAACTTTTCACATTTAATAAAAAAATAATGGGCCCCACGTTCAACAATGACCAAGATATTTTCTTAATTTTGATATTTATCTTTTCTTTCCTTTTTTTACACCTCAAATAAAAAGTGATATTTGCAATGCGACACTATTTTTATCACCTAATATATATAAAGTTGTCAAAATTTTATAATAGTCTTCATAGTTGTGAGATAGAAAATATACGTGTTTATTGATTTGACACTAATAAATGATTATGTAAAAGTAAGAAAAAATAAAAAAGTCAAATACCTTATTAAAAAATTAAAAATTTATATTCATTATAATTATAAATTATAAATAACAAACAAATATTCTTAATCCAAAACAAATAACAAATACGTTTATAATAATCAATAATTTTTATGATTACTTGTTTATATTTATATTAACTTTCAAATATTTGTCAAAAAGTGGTCTAGTCTAGTGGTAACAAGCTTTTGTTGTAAGACAATTTGGTTCAGGTTCGAATCTCGCTAATGGTAAGCTATGTATTTAATAATAATTATTATTATTTTATAAGTATTGGTGATGGCGGTTGGAAAAGAGCTGGCGGTGGGTGGTGACTGTTGACGGTGGTGGCATTAGTGGATAAATCCGATGGATAACGGGTTAATTATCCATAATTATCCATTTTGTTAATGGGTGTCCATTAACACCCATTAACCTAATTGGGTGTTAATGGATAATAACCAATAAGTCTTTTATAATGGATATAATAGATAATCCAATGGGTTGGATAAATTTTTGCCACCCCTACACACACACATATATAAAGTTGGTAAGGAGCACTATGGTTGTACCACCTCACCCAATTTTTGATATTGTTGAATCCTCAAGCCTTCACATCACTTGATTTGAAAATTTTCATTTTCTAGTCATTAGCTAAAATAATAATTAATAATAGTTAATATGATATTATGATATTAATTATTTATTATTAATTAATCTCTTCTATTGTTAATAATAATGGAAATCTTATATAGAAAGACTTTTACCACCAATATCATTTCTTAACTAATATGAGATAATATTATTATATTGGCATTGTGTGAGTACTTTACTCTAATGAGTAATGACCCACTTTTAACAACACACTCTACGTCTTGATATCTTATTCATCCAAAACTCGATTTGAACATTTGCATAATTACCATTTGCCAACAAATAAATAACACGTAAAGAAATCAGTGCATCAAGTTGCACAATTTCTTTTACTAAAAACATTAATTTTTCAACAAGTATTAGGTGAATATTCTAATGATTTATAATATCAATATTAATTTATAACTAATGTAATATGCATCTCTATTATAATTACCAATAAAAGTGATGTAACAAACATTAGTTGAAAATTGATATTGGTTTAAAAAGTATTTAGATAAATGACTTTTACTAAACTAACAAAAAAGGATATATGTTCACAATTGTTAGAAGTTGATGTTGACTTTAAAAGTCCTTAGACAAAATCTTACCAATAAAAATAATTTATTCCTCATTGGTTACAAAGAATTATTTTAGTTTAAAAGTTTTTAGATAAAATTCTTTTACTAACAATAGAAGAGATGTATCACATATTAGATAGAAAATAATGTTGGTTTCAAAAGTATTAAGATAAAAGACTTCTACTATTATTATTAATAAAATAGATGTATCTCGCATTCGTTAGAGACTGATGTTGGTTTCAAAAGTTTTAAGATAAAAGACTTCTACTATTATTATTAATAGAATAGATATATCTCACATTGGTTAGAGACTTCTACTATTATTACCAATAGAATATATATATATATATATATATATATATATATTCCACATTTGTTAGAAAATGATGTTGGTTTTATATTCCAACATTTAAATCATAATGCCTAAAATTTAACAAATTATACTACTACTATTACCAAAAGAAGAAATGTATATTACATTTTAAAGTTATAGTAGTATTATTATCAAAAGAACCCGTACGAAACATGAACTCTATAACTAGTATACATAAAAAGAGGAATACAAATTTAAGTTATATATATATTTTAAAAATAAACATTTAATGTGGGATGAGGAATACAATTATTTGATAGTATAATTGTAAATGTTTTATAAACATTTTAAACCTCCACATATTTAACTGCTCACATTCAAAATTGGAAAGAAAAAAAAATCAAAGCTAAACATAAAAAAAAACACATTAATGGTATAAAAAACTAATACATCTTTATTTTTTGTTTAAGTATGATTAAAAAATTAAATATTATACAATGTTGACTTTTTAAGATAAGGTTGAGATTTTCCCCCCATTGAAGTGAGTAGTTAATTTGGAAATTTAGGGTATTATGGATAATTTGTATTGATAAATCATTTCTAGCTTATTTAAAAAATAATCATAATATCTCATAAGTTATTTTTCAACAGCTGCAACAAACAAACAAATCAAAAACAAAAGGTAGAGAAAAAAGTTTATAAAAAAATATATTTAGTAGTGTGTGCAATTTATAAATATGTTATAGGTTTATCTATAGTGGAGAAAAAGCTTATTGAGAAAATATTTATTGAGTAATGATGTGACATACTAGATAAACATTTTAAATGTTTATTGTTAGAGATGCTCTTAGATCTTTTAGGGAATAAGTTATCTAAAGATTTATGGGTGATAATTGGGCCGGTCCCATATGATGATATTATAACCGAAAAAGTTTCTAATATTTGTTTTAAACCACAAAAGTACACTTTTGGAGGAAAAATGATGATGATACCCCTAATGAAGGAATGACGCGCAGACAAAGTCACTGCCCAAATTTGGGCATTGCAATAAAAATATTGGGCATCGCTCAGAATTCTACGCATCACAATGCAAAAGTCACATCTCAAATTTGGGCATCGCAAAGAAAAACATTGGACATTGTTCAAAATTTTAAGCATCACTCAAAACATTGTGCATCGAACGAGCATCGAAAATGACGTTGTTTTTGCAATGCGATGTTAACGAACATTGAAAGTAAAATCCTTAAAACCCTCCAAAACAATGCAAAAGAAAATCAAATGAGAGAAGATAACATGCTTTTCTCAAAGTACAAAACAAACATCATCCTTTGACTGGCTAGCTCACAACGATCACTAGCTCTTCTTAGGAAGTACACGAATCGAAAATCATTATATATCAACCTTTTGAACATCACTTTCTCGAGCCATTATCCTTCTTTTGCCTTTTGTGCATACGAACACGCAGACCACTTACTTCATGTACGGGAGTAAAATTCAATTTTTCATCTCGAGACCAACGTCCTACACCCTCATCGAAACATTTGACACCCATATCAAAACATCCGACGCCCATATCGAAACATTCGACGCCCACATCGATAACATCGGAGGCAATAATGCCCGCATTTGAGGCAACGATGCTTGCATAGGTTGGTAAAAAGGGGGAAGCAAACGTATTACTCACCTGAATCCTGTGTCGGATACGCCAGGGGCGGCGACTACATGGACGGGTTCGCCGAGTTGAGCCGACAGGTTGATGGTGTGAGTGAGTTTGGAGGATGAATCGACATACATTTTTCTCGAAGCTATTCGAGTTAAGCTTTGAGAGTGAAGCAGAATCGGGAAGACAGTGAGGTGAATCTCGTAATGGTCTTGGAGATTGAGAGTGGAGACGCGAATGAGTGAAAAAGATGATGCGCCATCATTTGAACATTATTTAAGTCTCCAAAGAATAGTTATGTTGTGGAGTAATGCTCTAATAGCAATTTTCTTGAGGTTTGTTGGGGGTGGGGGTGATGGCAATGGAAATTTGGAGAAGGAAGGACTAGAGGAGGAGGATGGGTATTTTAGGAAGAAATGAACGAAAATGAACTTATGCGGTTGGAAAAAAAAAGATAGCACTGTAGTGATTATAATTTCAATAAAAGGTACTGACTCGTAATTATTCCAAAATTTAAAGTCAAATAGTTTTGGGCCATTGGATTGCCTAATTATGGGGTGGTTCCACTTTAATCAATTATCCCATCATTTATTTTCATATACACTTAATAGAACACTTGTGAAATACTTAATACAGTGGTTGGGTTGAAGCAGAAGGACTAGTGGGTGGGGGGGGTGTGGGTTGGGGCGGAAGGTGTGGTTGTTAGGCAGATGGTGTGAATTGGGTTGGCGAGGGTCTTGGCTAGGAGCAGAGGGTGGGCTGGGTTAGGGCAGAAGGTGTGGTTGTTGGGCAGAGGGTGTGGGTTGGGTTGGGGGAGGGTCTGGGCAGTGGGCGGAAGGGATGGGCGGAGGCTTGGCGGCCGGTGGTGGTACGGCGGAGGGGATGGGCGGTAGGAGGTGGCCGTCGACAGTGATATTAAATTTTTTTTTTGTTTTTACTTTATTAGATATAACTAAGGATAATATAATATTTTCATAGCTAAAAATTTTATATTAAGTATTTCATGGATGTTGTATTAAGCTTTGCCCTTTATTTTTCACTAAAACTCAAGATGTTCACTATATCTATAAGTCGTAACATATTTACTAAAACTAGTTTTACACCCGTGCGTTAAACGCACGAATAAAAATATATTTTTTAATTATATAATATTCAAGTAAAACAAATAAGAAAATCAAAATCAAAAGAATAAATTAAGAAAAGTAATGTTTGAGGCGACTACTTAAATATAAGTACATCATTTTATTGGTAATATTATAGATTTTTAAAAATTTCCTTATACACAACATTTGTTGTTTTATTTGTTGGCTTTTCATTTTCATCAGTATTAATATCTTCAAACCATAATGGTTTGTTACCCTAGAACCTGTAACATACAACTGGCCATGACTGAATACTAGTTTCTTCAAGAAGAATCCTACATGCGATAGTGATTGACCTTGACTTTTGTTAATTGTCATGACATACGATACTACCAATGGAAATTATATTTTTTAGAAACTTGAAAGACAACCTCACATGTAATGGAGACAATGACATTCTTGGTATAAACATTTTGTCTCCAACATTGCTTCCATTCAAAATTTTTATTTCAACAACGTGATTCTCAATCATGGTAATAATTAGTCTTATTCGATTGCACAACCTAGCAGCATGGTCAATGTTTCTCAACAATATCACCGAAACACCAACTTTAAGTGTTAATTCATGGTTAGACAATGCTGAACACTTTATACTATTTAAAAACTCTGTAGGATGATTGTCTTCAAATAAACTTGTGTTGTTCTCTGCCCTGCACATATAATTTGAACTCAAATAAGTTCTTTTTTCTAAGTGATTGTTAAATATCATGTACTCAATTATGGTGTTAAAAACATCAAGAGTCGGGACAAGTATAACCCTTCCTTGCAAATATGACACATCATAAAAGGCTCAGCGGCTAAGGAAGAAAAAAAAAATACTTTTGCAGTTAAAAAAAGAGTATTTCAACAGTTAACATTTTAGAAAAAAGGACCGACCCGTAATTATTCCTTACCAAAATGATAAATAAAAAAACTCACCTCATTGAAAAACACTAAAAGGCCTACTGTATATAAAATCTAGCCCATTAAAATCTCACATCCACCCTTAAGTCTCATGTCATGTAAGTTGTCCCTTTTAACCTATTAATATACAATAAAAACTTACAAAAAAAAATAATATTACATGTATTTTATGTAAGACGTATCTCCTTGACTCGACCCACCGTGTGTTGGTGAGTTGCATTGTGAGATAGTGGGGCTCCCTCTTACGAATTAAAACTCGTAAGACGGTCTTATCGGAAAACTACTCTTAATAAATCAATACACGACCTCAACACCTAACCAAATTCAACAACTACCGTCTAACAAATACAACCCTTCATCTAGAATCCTTAATTTGACTTATATTTATTTCACTTCAAAATATCATTCACCTAACATCGGTAAGAAATCGTAGCGATCTCTTCCGAATTATTCAAATCCTTTTAATTTTTCATTGAGCTGAAAATTGAGCCTATATCATTTTGTTTTACATTCTATTTCCTTGTACAACTTTTAAAGTTTTTTTTTAAAAAAATACAAATCTAATAATCTGAGACTTCAATATTTAAAATAAAGTCAAGTATTTAGTGAAACATTGTTTAATGATAAATATTTTATTTTACTGTCCGAGATTTGTTATATTCTAAATTTTTAAACATACTTCTTAAGGTTGTTTTGAAAATAATACATAACTCAAATTTTAAGATTTGAATTTATAACTGATGAATTTATCTGTTACATTTCTTAATATTTTTTACTTAACCATTCTTCATACTTATAAAAAATATATAACTTTATAGTTAGACTATGTCAACAACTTCGTTATTTATTTCAGCTAGAACTAACTATTTCCTTACAACTTTGATTTTGAGAATCCATCCGAATCTTTGTTTGTGGACGTCTCTTAGGACGGATGATATGGAAGCCATAATAGTTACAATAAAAATTTTGCGTTCAAAATGTCTAAAGTTTATTTTTGACCGATTTTTTTAATTTTTTTGCAGAAGATTGGTTGAATATCCGCAAAGAACATCGACATATTTTATATAAATGTGATGGAAAATAAAAGGTCAGACGTGATATTGTGAATTGTGCTGAGAATACCAACAATTTTGGTGTATTTAAAGTTTGTAGAAATGTATAAATATATTCATGTCAACTTATCTAAAAAATTAAATGTTTAGTATACAAACAAAAGAAAAAAAAAAAAACATAAGGGCTTGTTTGGTAACCATTTCGTTTCTAATATTTTTGTTTCTATTTCTAATTTTTTTTTGTGAAAAATAGAAATAGAAATACGTTTGACAATTATTTCTATTTCTGATAAACTAGAAACGTTTCTCATTATTCCCCAAAATTTAGAAATGAAAAAAAATCGTTTCTTTTTTAAGAGAAATGATTCTTTTTCGAAACTTAGAAGAGTCAAGGTCAGTCAACTTAAATGAGGTCATATATATATATATATATATATATATATATATATATATATATATATATATATATATATATATATATATGTGTGTGTGTATGTATATATTAGGCCTGACAATTACAACCTTGAACTCGTTAACCCATCTGACCAAACCGAACCCGTTAATATTTTTGGATTGCACGTGTAACCTGTTTTGACCAAAAAAAAAAAAAGGGTCGGGTTAAAGCAGGTCGAATCCATTACCCATTTTGATCCGATAGCTTTTACTCTATAAAATTATGAAATTTTGGGAGAAAATATGGATTAAGACGAGTCATCCCGTTTTAACACGTCACCCGTTTAAATTAGTTTGATATTCGGGTTCTAATAAGTTTCGACTCATCACCCGTTCCAACCCAACCAAACCCAACGGATGAGAAGTTGTTTATTCCCATTTTTTTAATAGTAGATGAAATCATGTGAATTATTATTCTACCCGTTTGAATTAGATATAATATACTATTATCAAAGTTGTAATGTGTTAATTTTTTTGAAAAAGAATATAATTTTGTGAAAGGAAATAAAAATGATTAACTTTTGTTTTTTTTTCATAATAGAAATTGAAACGACTATCAAACATGTTTTTGTTTTTTGTCCAATATAAAAAAGAAATAGAAACAAAGTGAAACAAAACATATGAAACAAAAAAAAAGAAATAGAAATGTTACCAAATACTATTTAAGTGTTTCAGCTTCCAATATTTTTATTTATATAAATCAGTTTTGGACGAAAAAATCACGTTTGTTATTATATAATACGATGTACATACAATAAAGAGGTCCAAATCTTTCTTTTTCAAGGGTTTGGTGAAAGCGCGTGCTAAAAAGTAGTGAAAACTAAAAAGCAAACATTAATATGCTTTATGCTCAATTGGTCAATGGATATGCATGAAAAAGGCTCGAACAGTAACTAATGTACGTAGAAGGTTACAAAAAATTGCCAACTGTCAAGTCAACCATGGCCCGAAGACTTGTATAATCTTTTCAAATTTGTTCAATTTAGACACTTACGAGTGATACAATATAGCTCAATCTATAAGTGTCCAATTAACTTGAGATAAGTAACGATTGAGATTTATTGTTTTATTTTAATCTTATGACCATAATTTCTTCTTCATATCGTATGTATAAACGACAGTTAAAAAAACTAATTACTTTCCTCAACCGTTTCTTTTCACATTTTTTTCTTCAAAGTCATTTTCTCTTTCTTCCTATTTCTATTACTCCCTAATTCAAATTCTCACACGTGCCTTCTTTTCAGTTGCACTGTTACAACTTACAACCTCCTTCAATTTCTTGAAATTTGTGCCTAACTCCTTCCCTTTATTAATTTTACATATATTATTCAAAACAAACTCTTTTTTTTATATAGTATAAATAGAATACCATTGCCCATTGTTTTATTTTTAACCATTTACAATTTATTGCTTAATTTAAGCAATTCAATGACAGATTCAGGAATTAGTGTTCGGAGGGGAGGGGCAATAATATTTCCCCAATAAAAGAATAAAAAGCTAATTATCGGTCAAATTTACTCTTTTACTCAGATATTACGGTTTTGCAGTTAATAATTTACGATTTTACAGTTTTATGGTTACGAAAATTTGTATTTGTATTTTTTTCTTTTTAATTGTTATCGTAATTAACTTAATCAATTTAATTCTTTTTCCTACCCATAATTTCGTATACAAATAAAAAAAATTTAAAAAAATCGTAAGTTTTGTAATTTGAAATATTTGTTTTTTTTCTTTTAACTGTTATCGTAATTAAATTAATCAATTTTTTTTTGTCCGACCCGTTTTTTTCCAGCCCGTAATTTCGTATACAAATTATTAATTAATGCCTCCGTTCCGATCAAAGAGGCCCCGTTTGAAAGTCATGTTTTTAAGAAAATAATATTTTTAGTAATTCATTAATAATAAAATGGCCTTTATGATTTTACAAATATTTAGTTGTAGTTTCTTAATTGATTGTTATCGTAATCAAATGAATCCCAATTTAATTTATGTCTGGTTTAGATTTATTTTTTTTAATAAAAAAAATTGTTCATAAGTTTTGTAATTAATTTTTCTAATTTTAAATATTTGTATTTTAATTTTTTTAGATTGTTATCGTAATTAACTGAATCAGTTTAATTTTTGTCCGAAAAAAAATTTGTTTCTAAGTTTTGTGATCAACTTTTGTAATTTTGAATATTTGTATTTTAATTTCTTTATTTTCTTAAAAGTTGTGTTTAGTTTCTCTTATTGGTCTGAAATCTTTGTGATTTTGATTTCAAAATAGTATTTTGTTAGTTCACTCTGTCTTATTAAATTTATTTTGTGGTTTTTGTTTGATGAGATTTTCATTTTTAAGTTTATTTCAACTAACAGGTGTGTGTTGGTGTGTGTGTGTGTGTGTGAGAGAGAGAGAGAGAGAGAGAGAGAGAATGCTTTTTGATGCTTAATTATACTCTTTTAAGATAAGTTATAAATTTTCTTTTAAGATGAGTTATAAACTTTTACGGCCAATAAAATATGTTATTTTTTTTAATTTTCGAGATGTTGTGTAATTTACATTAATACGACCCCTACAAAACATTAAGGATACATTAATTTATTTTCATCATGTTCGGTTCATACATTGATCACACTCATACTGGCACCGTACCATCGGTACGAGCACAAGTTTATTTTTATAGAATATTGCACATCTTCTCATTGTTGTGGTTTCGTTTGTTGGGGGCATGTGTATTGGTTTCCATTGATTTAATTGTCATTTTTTTTTAGTTTTTAGGGTTGATTAATTTTGATCAAAATGCATCTCCGTTCACATGTTAGATTTTATATGATAATATGTGGGAGGATTCGAGTTTTGTAGATGAATCAGAAAATTTGGTTAAATGAATTTGTTTGAATTTTCTTTGTGTCATGTGTAGGTAGAAATAATGAACAAAGTTATTGCATCTCATGTTTTCAAACTAACCATTGTTGTTAAGCAAAGTTATTGAATTTTCTTTTCGTATTTTAACTGTAGTTACAATTAAAATATTTTTTTCTTGGTTTTCTTATGAAATAAATGTCGAAGTAAAATGTTTTATTTTGTTATACATATATCTAACTTATACAAATTATAAGTAAATATTAATTCATTTCTACAATATTTGTTTCATTTATTGATAAATTTTCAAATTGGCACCGTGCCATCGACACAAACAAGAGTACTAGTATTATGAGTATTTGACATCTCGTGGAATTCATTTGTAATAGTATTATGAGTATTACAAATGAATTCCTTTGTTATTTTTTTTATGTAATTGACACTTAAGATTTAATCCACATTTACATTGGAGAAATCTATTTTGATTGAATGTGAATAAAGAAAAAAAAAGATACATATGATTGAGACTGTGAATTACCCACGACCACATATGATCAAATCTACGGTTGCATTTGTGATGCTCTTAGCAAGTGTCTGTCGTATTATCAAATGATTTAAATCGCAATTTGGTCACTTTATTTTCATATATATTTTTTTGCAATAAATTAACTCTTTTTTTTCTTTTAATTTAGTCATTATACTTGGTTATAAATCACATTTTGGTCATCACGCGTAATTTTCGTTAGTGATATTGGATGGAAATGATTCAAGTAACATAAATGCACTTTCGTGTTCGGGATATATTATGCACACATTGAAGTAGCACAATCTTATTTTATTAAACTCCTTGTTTGAAGACATGCATTTTAAGCTTACGTTATGGGCGATAGAGAGGCAATCAAATAAGTAACACGTGATATTGGTAAGAGTATTTTTGAGTTTCTACAAATGTTCAAAATTTTCCACCCAAAAAATGAATGAAGTGATGAACGTGTGATATAGTCAAAGTACAATAACTATATATAAAAAAAAAAAAGTAGAATTAGCTTATTGTAAAAAGTGTGAAAATAAGGTTATCAAATTGTAATGTAAGCCTTATATTTCACTTCCATCTACAAATTCCCATTTCCAAATTCTTTTTCTTCGAATTAAAGAAAAAGAAAACAAGCCTGAATTTATAAAAAAAAAACCCAATTTTAATTAACCTGAGGTCTATGCCTTTCACGATCGATAAGTATGATATTGTTTTGTCAAAATTAATACACACACACACACATATATTATATATGAATCATCTGCTTATATTGAAAGAGTGAGTTATGTGCTTGGAAGATTTGTTGTCATGGGATGAGTTATATAATCATAGTCAGAAACGATTCCGAGGATCAGTGCCCCTTAGCTTGGCTGACCTTCGAAGTCGTCGCGACAAAGTGGGCTTTTATGTGGCCTTTTTTGAGGTTGGTCTCCGCTTTCCCTTCGATCCTCAAATTTGTGATTTACTCGAAGAAGCCAGTGCTCATTCTCTGGACATTTCCCTCAATTTGGTGTACCTGGTAGTCTTTATTGCCTGTGTTCGCGTGCTTGGTTTTGAGCCTACCATGCCAGACCTCTCTTCAAAACTTATTTCAACGTGAACATGTCTTAATTTGAAACGGTTGCAATGCAAGCATCACAATAGATGGATCCAACTGTTTGCCAAGCCGCCGAGCAAGTGCGGTCATTGGTATAATCAAGTTTTGCTCGTTGAGAGTCGAGTGAGATAGAATTTTCCTATTTCTTGTAATTCAGCTTCTGAGGTTAAGTCTTGTCCTCCGGTCGAGGAATTGGACGAGTACGAGGAGTCGATGAGGACGGCCTATCACGACACACACATATATTATATATGAATCATCTTCTTTTATCTACAATGATGGCGAAGTGGGTATGAACACGCATTATGAAAGGAGCACCATGTACACAAACTCAAATGCAACCAAAAAGTCAATACTCAGTCAAATATATATTATGGGACCGGGATGACCCTCCTAGGAATATTTGGGCAGGGGAAGAGGGTTTTGTATGGTGTTATTTGTGATGCAAGTTCATCCAAGATTACGTAACGTCACTAAATGTGTTAGATTTTTTTTGGACCAGTGATATTCGGATTTAGCTAAACAACGATATGTAACATATATTCCATGATCGCTCTATTTCTGGTAAATAGTCAACTATTTTATTTTTGGATATTTTATTTAAAAAGTCAACTTTAAAACATTAATGTATTAAAGTATCGTTTTATTACTAACTAGTATCTGTGCCCGTGTCATATGTATAGTATCAGTATGAGATCGATTCAATCAATGTTTGGAATAAACAAAGCCCATAGCTGAGGGATAATTCAAACAAAACTTATAACTGAAGGTTTTATATCTAATTGTGGAGGGGGTAATTCAAATAGAACACATAAATGAAGTTCATATGTAACTCACATACTTACGGATCAATCTGGACTGCCAGTTGTGTTTTACATAATTCGATTAGGGACGCCAGTTATACCCTGAGTTTTTTATAATATAGATGAGCTACTGAAAATGTTAATTTTTTTAAAAAATTATCTTTCAAACATAGATTATTAGCCCAAAACGGGAGGTATTAAGTGATTAAATACTCAAGTACATATGCCTCGCATTACTCAAACTCAAATCATTGAGGATATCGATATTATATTTTTGAAATAGGTGTCCATGTACCCCTTCGTTTTGGGTGAAAAATTCATTATTTTATTTTGAGAAGTGATCATGTAAATAGTCTACATGCAAAAATTAACGTATAAAAGTGTTATTTTATTACTAATTACTCAATCCGTTCTGGGAAAAGGGTCCACTATCTCATTTTGAGATGTTTTACTTAAAAAGTCAAGTTTCAAAAATTAAGACATAAAAGTATTATTTTATTATTAATGAGCTACTAAAAGTATAATTTTCTTTAAAAAAATTTAACTTTTAAACATTCGACTCTTTTTCTCGGAATGGAGAGAATAACTACTAAAACGGTCATTTTTACGTTCAAAATTTACCAATATACGGAGTGAGTTAAGATCGATCACAAATGCACTAGAATACGAGTTCGAGTTGTATTAATTGCTGATGCCGTCATCGAATCAATCAACAACAATATTAATTGAAATACATCGTCAATCAATGAAATTTTTGCTTTGGATTTAATTTCTTTTCCCTTCGACGATCTAGTAGGTACTTTGTTTTGCTTAATTCCTATAATTAGGCACAGCAATTAAGGGTACTACAAATTTTTCATGCAACTTATGGGGTTTAATTTGCTATAATAAAACCATATGTAACAAGATACGGAGTATTAATTATAACAGACAAAATTTATTAGTATGCATTGTCCGTCTTCTTAGGACATGAATATACTATATATCAGCTAAACTAACTGAATTGGGCTCATCTTTTTCAGTTAAATGATGAACAGACCTTGCGAATCTCGCCGTCGGTGCCAGTTTTGACACCAATATTACCCATCTTCACCATTGACTTTCCAAACTCTACATTGAATGTCAATCCAATCAATCCTCTAAGCCCCAAGAACCTTTGCACTAAAGTCTGTGTTGGTGGATTGGTCCATAAGTTCTGATCAGATTCAAGTAAGCCTCGTCCATCCCTCAAGTTGGCAAAGTAGGAAGTGTCGAATCTATTAACGCTGCCTGTGTCCATTCCAACACGCCTTGTTCCGTCACCACTTTGAGGACAAAGTGCTTGTAATTGAGGAAGAAAGGATGGATCTATTGATGGGTCGGCTCCAGTCGTAGAGTTGAAGTTATACAGCCTGTGGCTGAATGTAAAGCAAGATGCTGTTCCAATTGTGTGTGCTCCTATAATCAAAACCAATAAGATTAATTAACAAATTTACATTAGCCTTGATCGAGATTTCAACGTTTCTTGCTAACTAGTGGAGTGGATCATCGGTTTCAAAATGTACAAATTAATCGTACGTAGCGTTTCAATACTTACCAATAAGAGCAACAAGATCTTGAGCGTTGAGACCTACACTAGCAAATTTCTGGATTTGAACACTAGCTGAGTCTCTAAAACCAGGCAAATTGCTAGTATCAGATGCCTGCGAAACAAGTCCATCTCTTCGCCCGGTTAACACATTCCAGCTCAGTCCTCCCGTCTACACCAAACCAAGAACATTTACTCAACGTGCATGCGCGCGTAATATAATATATATACAGCTAAATGTAAAGAGGAGATGGAGTTAAAAAGTAATTACCAGAACGACGGAATCACGGCTAGCAAGAGCTAGAATATCAGCGCAAGAAACAACTCCAGGGCAAGCCGTCTCAAGCTGGGTTTTTGCATCGTCGATAACTTCATAGCCTCTCAAGAGAAGGTTAGGGCCAGCAGTTTTCTCGGTGGAGGTGCCATCAACGAGGATAGAAGCGTCACAACCATTGACAAAACAGTCATGGAAGAACATTCTGAGCAATCCAGGAGCAACTGTGGGATCGGATTGGAAATGAGACCTGACAGTGAACTGGACAATGGATTCAGCACGTGGACAAGAGCTGGCGTAGAAGTTGCGTTGGATGCCTTGGCCTTGTGAAAAGGTGGTGAAAGCGGCTAGCAAGAGAAACACTAGAAATGATAATCTTGTGATTAGTGAAACCTCCATAATTATATTGCAATGGAGGGCGGGAAGATTGAGAGAGAGCTAGCTAGATTAAGCTAGTTAATTATCAACCCGAGTGAAGTGAAGAGAGGGAGCTTGGGGATTATTTATAGGGTTAGGAAAGGTAATGGCGACGTCAAACATGCGAGGGAAGGTAAGCAAAGTCGGCTTATGTCGAGGCGACGAGTGTTCCAAAGGGTGGGGGGAGAGAGAAAGATAGCGAGAGACAGAGAGAGATTTGAAAACTAGCTACTGTTCCAAAATAGTACATTCTATATTATACAATGAATAGATAATTGATGAGAGTTATTCAGATATTGAGATTAAATTATTTTAAAAAATTTAACAGTTGATATTCATCTTCATATTCAAATATATGAATGGTTATCCATTTTTAACTCCTTATTTTTTCTTTTCCTATTATAAGTCACCCCCTATAATTAATACTAGTACTCTTGTCCATGCCGATGACACGACACCAATTTGAGAATTTTTAAATAAATGAAGTAGATACTGTGAAAATGAACTGTTAAAAATATTATTTTCTTAAAAAATTGACTTTCAAACATGATCTTTTTGCCCGCAACGAAGGGATTAATTAATAATTTGTATACGAAATTGCGGGCTGGAAAAAACAGGCCGGACAAAAATTAAATTGATTAAGTTAATTACGATAACAGTTAAAAAGAAAAAAAAACAAATATTTCAAATTACAAAACTTACGATTTTTTTTAATTTTTTAAATTTGTATACGAAATTAAGGGTCGAAAAAAAATTAAATTGATTAAGTTAATTACGATAACAATTAAAAATAAAAAAATACAAATACAAATTTTTGCAACCATAAAACTGTAAAACCGTAATAAGTAACTAATTTTCGCAAATGTAAAATAATAACTATAAACCGTCTTGTAAACCGTAATATCTCAATAATTTTCGCAGTAATAAAATAGGGATGGAAAAAAATGTGATAAAAATGGTTGAGATTGTAAGATTAAACGTTATCAAGAGACATTCTTTATATTTCATATATATCAATATTACATTGAAATGAATGCCAGCCTGCACATAATTTTTCATTTAAAAATTTGACATTCGTCAATAACTTTAACTTATACTTCCTAATTTAAACATGTGCTACCATTAATTAAGAATATATAAAAAAATAAAATTCATGCTTTATAAAAATTAAATTGATTCAAGTAATTACAATAAGACCGTAAATTACAGTAAAAAATTGAGTTAGACAGAAATTAAAAATAATTGAGAGAGAGAGAGAGAGTTAAATTTAGTTATGTTGGTAAATTGAGTTAGGTAAAAGACAGTTACCAATCGCCCTTCGCACATGTGAGGGTATGAGAGAATTACAGCCGTAAGATTAAAGTAAAAAAATTAATCACAGTCTCTTTTTATCCCAAGTTAATTGCACACGCATAAACTGAGCTATATTGTATTATAGATTATAAGTAGTCACCCTTTTTTCTTCTCTCTATCTTATAAAACATCAATCCTCAACTATCAGTTGAAGCAATGTTCCCTCAACTGTAACATTTTTTTTAAAATCGCACATTCTATTTAGATACTGATATAATGGCATCGTGCCATAGGCATGAACTTAATGATCTAGTGAAATTTTAAAGTAAAAACAACCAAAATTAGTAATGATTCGCTAAATTATATATGTCGTGATTAATTAATTTTCCAACCGTGAATATTACTGTATTATATATTACTCATTCCGTTTCGGGTAAATAATCTACTATTTCGATTGGAGATGTTTAACTTAGAAAGTTCAATTTAAAAAATTAAAGTATATAAATGTTATTTTATTACTAATGAACAACTAAAAGTATCAATTGTTTATTTTTTAAAAATTACTTTAAAAACGAAAACCTTTTGCCAAAAACAAAAAAGTACGAAAATTAAAAAGCGACTTATATAATCCTTTGAAATAGCTGGTTCAATATATGCTTCCTCCTTCCCTGCCCCGACTCATCCCCCAAAATCAAGAAAAATAAACTTTTATAAATATATATTGAGTTTGTTTTGGCATAGTCGTGAACGGTGGTAGTGGTGATGGTGACAATGATTTTGTTTAGGTTTGATAATTGGGTGGGTTTGAATTGAGCATGAGTAAGATTGAGACGGATAATATATTGAAACTCATTACAACCCAAATATTAAATTGGTCAAAATGGGTAATGTGTCGACTCATCTTAGCCTGTATTTCCCCAAAAAATCCATATACTTATAGAGTAAAAATCATCGGGGCAAAATAGATAACGGGATTGACCCGTTTCAACCCGATCCGACCAAACCAGTTAATATTTTTTTGGATGGATTTATTGGGGCAAAAATATTAACGAGTTGAATTGGGTCAAAAAAATATTTTAGCTCGAGTGAGATGAATTAACGGGTTTTAGGGTTTGTAATCGGTAGGTCTAATCTTGTTTATGCGTATCTAGAAGTAAGAAAATGGTCGAACTAAAATCCTCTTCTTTATTGACTGAGTTATGTACAAAAGTCAGAACACGATACTCTCTCTAACTCGAATCAATCAAGTTGTACTCCATTTCCATGGCTAGTAGTAGCTTTGAGTTGGCATTTTTTGGCCTTTTCCTTTTTTTTTTTTTAATAAAATTTTTAGATTGAGTAATTCAACAATTGCCTTTACTTACCAAGGAACACGTGATGAGAATAGGTTGATTGCTCAACTGAAACCAATACTCCGTAATGTACAACTACTGTGAATAATATGCCGCTAAGGGGGTGGTTCAGTAGTAGATGAGGCTTCATAAAATATGAGGTCTTAGGTTCGATTTCTTCCCATGCTCCTTTAGGATGAAAATTTTTTTTCTTTTAAAATGTGAATAATATGATTAAAAAGGGATAAAAAGTA
Organism: Codonopsis lanceolata; assembly: GCA_013146195.2. Taxonomy (NCBI): domain Eukaryota; kingdom Viridiplantae; phylum Streptophyta; class Magnoliopsida; order Asterales; family Campanulaceae; genus Codonopsis; species Codonopsis lanceolata. The sequence continues at coordinate 105,622,634 of CM028381.1, read as the reverse complement.
AACTAATACCGCACTATTGACAGGGCTACATCCGCCTGAAATCATTCTCTTCAGAGTTCAGAGGACCTAGCTAGGGACCAAGAAAGATGTGGTCTGAGGTTGTAAACATGCATACCAACTACAAATCAATTAGCCTAAAATTATCGAATTTTAAAATCTTACGTAATTCATTTCATTATGAATTTAACTTTTTTACTAAAATGGACAAAAAAATTAGCATAAAATTCACAAAATTAATGACAAAATGCGCCAAGGGTTCCATTGTTTCTGGGTAATGGTAAAAGCACCCACAATGGTACATTTTGGAGAGCTTTTTTCAAAATGAAAAACCTCATGTGGACTCTATGGACCATAATGGAGATTTTTTTGTTGCTCTTTGAGAAGGAGCGGCCCCTTCATGTGGGAGCAATTTTTTTTGTAATTTGATCTCAAGATCCAGTCCCACAATGTGACACCTCTCCCTTCCTTTTTTTTTTTTTTTAGAATAATTACAGGTCGATATACTTTTGTAAAATTGTAATCCTAAAAGTCTCCTATTTTTTTATTCAACCACTACAGTTTTTTCAACATTTTGTTCTAAAAATGGTCTGAGTTTATTTCGTCATATCTCCGTCTCTTTCACTCTTTCACTTACTTTTTTTCTTTCCCCCCCCCCACACGCATATACTACTAACTAGCTTTACACCCGTGCGTTAAACGTACGTCATATATATTTTTTAATCAAATTATACATAAGCAACATGAAGTGAAAAAAAAAATTAAAAGAATAAATTAAAGACAACTGTTGAAATATATATATATATATATATATATATATATATATATATATATATATATATATATATATAATTGTAAAACTAATATCATGATTAAAAACTTTAACGATAATAAATAAAATAAACAAATAATTTTAACGTAAATATTGTGAGTTCGATGTACATAACTGAAATTATTATAACACATCGATTAAGAAAAGGTAAAATTATTAATAGAGAATACAATAAATAAATAAATTATTTTAGAATATTTTAGAATATTTTTTTAAATACAACATTTGTCATTAAATATGTGCGATTACTACTACGATCACTACGATTAAATATGTACAATTACTACTACTATCTATCACATAACAAAATACACGTAATCTGTATTGATATGTCTGGCCCAAGCCGGGTCACGAGCGAAGCACGAGCTAGCATCACGTGTCAATCACGAGTGTAATGAATATGGGGGCCCGCCGGCCTAGCGGGCAAAGTAATGGAAGCATTAAGCAGCGAGCAGTGCAACTCCCGCCCAAACCTGGCCGGGTACGTACAAACCTTGCCTGTCCGACCAGGGGTTATGCCCGGGAACCACTCTCACACCGAGAAAAGAATCAGATTCGTCTCGCCCAAACCTGGTCGAACATCGGCTTTGCCTACCTAACCAGGGGCCACCCCTTAGATCTACGTTAACTTCAGAGCAGTGCACATCAAGTAGCCGGGCAGAGCCTTGCTCACTCGGGCACAAATTGAGCAGGAAGAATCGGAGGCTTGCTCTCTAAGACAAGTTAAATGTTTACATATTTGAGCAGGGCACTTACCTTATCTGCTCCTACATCTACGCGGCCAGCCTCCTATCATGCCTAAAATCAAGGGATTATCTCTTTGATTGACTAGGTAACTATGGAAACTAAATCCTAGACGGATTCAATGACATTGGAGGCATATAAATACTCCTCCATAACCACAAATAAGGTACACACACTTTCTTGAGCCTCGACATTCTGTCAAATTGCTTTTTGACTATCATCTACTATACTTACTCTCACGCCGGAGGGGTTTCGCGAGACCCTGCCTTACACTTCCACTCAGGTCTTTTGTGTTCTTAGACATGCTCAATGAAGTAGATTCAAGCCCAGATATCCAACCCCACGTACGGACGGCCCAAGCTGTGATTTTGTCACATCATGTATTAATCAATATTAATATAATTTTTTAATCTTTTAGTTAGTGTGTTATGAAAATTAAACATATAATTAAAATGTAAGGATACAAATATAAGTGAATTTAATTATTACTTATTACATGAATGAAATATATATATATATATATATATATATATATATATATATATATATTAGAATACCTCTTTAAACGAATATATATTTGTTAGATAATAAAAATTGCACAACAAATTCAACTGACGATAAATCAAAGAAAAACGATTCAAATTACATACTTCCTATGGTCATCCCTCTCCCGAAATGACCAAAATATTCCCGACTCAAAACTCTTTGGGCTTGTTTGGTAGTCAGATAAAGATAAGTAGTATTATTACTCTCAGTACTATTAGTGCCCTCGCTATTAATCCTCATTTGTATATCGGGGGTAATTTTGAGATTACAAATGTTAATCCCAATTTTTTTTAATGATGGCGCTAATAATACCACCCTCATCCTTGGTATTAATAGTGAGGCAATAATGACTTAATCCGGATAACTCGTGTTATTAGTCCCGACCACCTATTACGTACCAAACATTCGGCAACTCGACTTATTAATCCTATCTGCCTTTATCCCTGGCTACCAAACGACACCTTTCATTAATAGTATCACCAAAATGAGGTGACATTGATAATATATGTACTTAATTATTACAACTATATATACAAATATTTAAGCTCGATTCAATAAACTATGAAATAAACATTTAAACTATGATTGCTCTCAATGCATTGTACATTTCACAGAGTATGATACTCAGCTACTTGCTCATATACATAATCACACCCCTCTAGAGTCATTGTACATGTTCCTAGAGCAATTAGACTACGATTTACTTACTCATATTCATCCTCACTTTTCTACAATGTCAATGAGCGAAAATGGAATCCGGTAATAATGATGTTGTCACCTCTCACCAGAATCATGTTGATTTTTAAAAGTCCACTCATCCAACATGTCACAACTAATGCTACTACTTTTTTTAAAAGGTTGGAGGGGACATACCCTTACTTTTTAACATTTTAATACGTTGAAAGGCTACAATTATAGATATATGATGTCTTTGGTGTGGCTATAACAAATGGTGCCTCTGGTGAGGTTTTAAACATCCGACCTCTCGGTTGAAAGTAGTGATATACTAGGGTGCTTTTGGTGGGGCTTGAACACTCGACCTCTCCGTTAAGATAAGCAAGCAGCTAAATGAGGCTTTTGAGTAAAGCTTGAACAACAATGTTGCCTTTGAAGAGGCTTGAACACCCGACCTTTCTATTGAAAGTTGTAAAGTCCAGGGTGCCTCTAGTGAGACTTGAACACCCGACCTCTCCGTTAGGAGAAGTGAGCAGTACCAGTTGAGCTAGAGCTCGTTGGTTGATGCTATTAATTTTGCCGGTGAAATTACTTGATTATACGCAACAAAAGTGGTCACATAACATTTATGACTGAGTAAGTAATCTTTGTTGAGCATAAAATTAGACATGCCAGACTTTAAGGATCCATAATTGTTCATCAAATTATATTTCACTATGTACTTGTTTTTTAGCTTCTATGGATATAATTTGTCTTAACAAAACTCACAAGTAAATTAATATCAATATAAGAAGATCTTATAGTATAATAAGTTTTTAAATTGTTATTATTGTTTCCATTACATATTGGTAAAAAGAGAAAAGGCGTTGCCTCTTAGATTGATGATATTTAATTTCTTAATAGCTTTTTATGTTTTTCTAATTTACTTATCAATACTTGTATATGTGTTCATATATAAATATAATCCTTATTTTGTAATTAGTTACGGTGGTTATCTAACAATCTTGAGATAAGCAAATTACATTTTTCATTATATATATCTTTCTATTTTTGGTAAGTGTGTTTTGAAGGGATCTTTCTATATATGGATGTGCTAATTACATTTGTCATTATATATAGGAAATGTAACAAAACAAAGTGTTTCAATTTCCAATGACATGTTAATTAAATGTTTAGTATAAAAATTAAGAAAACTATAATAAAATAAAGTGTTTCAACTTCCAATGCATATTTGTGTTTACATTTATGGAAAACATTTAGGCCGAAAAAATCACAGTTGTTATTATTATTATATATATATATATATATATATATATATATATATATATAGATTACGAATTCATGGAGATTTGTACATACAAAATGCATGACAAAATGCAACAGAAAGGATATTGCTACTTTACATCCTTTGTTCATCATCTATACAAAAAGGGGGACAAAAAGCTTCAGAAATGATACCGATCCTTGACATCTTTCATTCATCATCAATACAAAAAGATAGAAACACTTCGTAGGAGGATCGAATAACAAAAACCAGGGAATATCACAAACTTATTGGGTTTCCATGTGGGAGTAGAAGGTTTTTATGTGAGTGTTGAAGGTTTCGATGTGGTGTCGAAGGTTTTGATGTGGGCGTTGAAGGTTTTGATGTTGGTGTTGTTGCCTCTGAATTCAATTTTTGTATCTCCTTAATCATGTAATGTAGCTTTCAAGATTCAATTTTTTTGTCACTGTTTGTTGTTTGCTATTAGGCTTTCTTGATCTCACTAGGAATACTTATTGTTTACCAATTTTCATGGTGTTTCTTGTTATAATTGCTTCAGTTTATCTTGGTAAGCCTTTTTTTCTTTAGACTTTTTAGACTTTCAAGTCGAAGCTATTGCATATTTCTTGGTTTTGATTAAGTTTGTTGAATTTTAGGGGGCTATGACATGGAAGAGAAAGCTGCTAAAGCTTATGATTTAGCAGCACTCAAGTACTGGGGACCTTCAAACGATGCATTTTTGAGGGAGCGGCTCCAAGAGCCTGAAAAGGGCGGGGGGAGCAGCTACTGGGCTTGGGGTGCGGCTTCCGTAGGCCTTTCTGAGAATCAATGCCTGAAAAAAAAAATTAGCGACACTCAAATTGAGACAATGACCTTGTGTGCGCGTCTTTCCTTCATTAATGATATTTTTGTCATTTTACTGCAAAAAGTGCATTGTAGCGATTTTAAAAAATAATGATTGACTTTTGCGGTTATATTTCCACCGCATGGTACCGACCCGGTTATCACAATTTTTTTTAAACTCTCTCCTCTTGTTTTCCCTCATCCATACGTTCTTTCCTGTCTTTTTTCTTTTAAATTTCATTTCATTCATTTTCAAAAGTTTTAATTTAAAATTTTTTTCTCCAACATAATTAAATTTGCAAAATTTTTCCTATGTTCGACAATTCTCTCAAAGAAAATTAAAATTTTCAAAATGTCCCTCTAACCGTTAAAATTTAGCTGTTGAAAACTAACCGTTAAAATTTAACATATAAAATTTCAATAATATTGTCAAATTGTTATTGCTCAATAAATAAAATTATATATATATATATATATATATATAAAGTTATTAAGAGGTTTTTAATAGTGGATAAAGGTTTGAAGTAGAGATGAAATAACACACAAAAAATGTGAAAAAAATTATCCACCACTACCAGACACCAGTGGACGCTTTAAGGTCGTTGATATTGTTCTCATTGACCACTTTGTTATGTGCATGGGGACCAAGAGTCCAATATGTATAAAGAACCTGTTGCCATTTTATCCGTTATAAGTTGTTCAAACCCCCCGTTCTACCATTCTGCACAAAATGTCAAAAATCCCATAAATTATAAATGATTGATACTTAACCCCAAAATTCAAGGGGCTGAACTGGAAACCTAAATTAGTTTCAGTGTTGAATAAACCTAACCTAATGCCATCATATCAACAATTTTCTTTATTTTTTATTAAGCTTAACAGTAGCACGGCTCCATTCATACTACTTTACTATGGGATGGGCAGGAAGGAATCACGGATCTTCCAACTTGGAACTACTTTTTTTTCAAATTTATTTATTTATTTATAAAGACATCAACTAATGAAAACATTCTCGAATGTATTTGACACGTGTCCAAACCTCTATATCTACCACATTCTATTCTCACCCATTTTGAAACTCTATTTTCCGTCTTTACAGTAAAGATGCTCTCTCTATTGTCGCTTACTTCGTTCTCTCTCTATTTTCATGCTAACTACCAAGTTCACTACTATTTCATTCAAAGAGTTCGCCATTTTACAATAATTTATCATCTTTTATTAAAATATTAATTAAGAATATTATTTACGTTGAAAATAGAGTGGCTCGTGTTAGAGATAGTAACACAATCGGGATAGGTAAGGCGGTAGTATGACTAATTGACAAGACGACTGCGTTTGGAGTCCTAAAAGTTGACGTGGTTGTGTCAAACAATCGTGTGGTTTTGGGTTGTAGGCTCTGAAGTTGAAGAAGTCACGTGCATTGGAGAAGCGACCGCATTACATGGCCCACGTGGATTGCCGTGATCGCGTTTGTGAGACAATTAGTTTTTTTTTTGTTTTCTTGTTGAAGTTGGTTTAGAGTTTGATATTACATCCCTAAAAATAATTATAACCTTACAATATGTATAAAGTTGACTCCAATAAAATTTTAATAGACAGATGACTCATTATGTATCTCTTCTTTTTAATTGAACTTGTGCTATTTGTTTATGTTGTGCAACAATTTGTAATAAATTAGTTGTTGTGAATAAATAGATTTTTTTTACGGTAAATTCCTACGTGCTGCCAATAGGGGCATCGATCATGAGTCCAGATCTTCTGTATCAGTTGTATGTATCATTGATGTATCATTTTTCATCTCAATCATTGGTTGAGATGTAATGGTTGGGATGCAATAGTTGAGATGCAATATAGTATACCAGTAATACACACAAGTGATATAGAAGATCTAGACTCATCGATCATGGGCTGATGAGCGGCACTCATGAATCAACCCAAAATTTTGTTTTTTTTTAATTTGTGATGTTTGTTAAAAGAAATAAATGGTTTAAAATCATGAACACCCCAGTAGAGGGCGGCGGTCCGGCGGGAATCACTCATGAATCAAGCCCATAAAATTTGGTTTGATTGCATTTGTTTTTAAAAATTGTTTCTAAGTAAACTTGTTTTAGAAATTACATTTCTAAAAATATTTGCCCAGTTTTTTTATTTAATTGCATTCGTAAAATAAAATGGTTTTTAGAAACAACTATATTTTAGAAATCTATAATACAATATAACTAATAGTCGCACATATTGACTAACTATTTAGGGGCTGAGATTGATTCCTTTTACTAAGATCTATAGTCATTAATTATCACTCCCCGAGTTCACAAGTGTGAACTGCGGTTGAACAACTACCCCTCTCTCCAACTCCCCCCACTATTTACGGTTGGTGGCCGCTAATCCTTCCTCTACCAAACCCACGTCCCATTTCTTTTCGATATTTAAATAATTAATCAATTTTATGCAAAAAAATTCGTAAGTTTTGTAATTTGAAATATTTGTTTTGTTTCTTTTTAACTGTTATCATAATTAACTTAGACAAATTATAAGTAAATATCAATTCATTCATTGATAAATTCACAAATTGGAGCCGTGCCATCGACACGAGCAAGAGTACTAATAAATTTTTTTTATCATTTATTTAAAATTAATATTTATTGATAAATAAACAAAAAGTAGGGTACGTTTCTCTCAACGCAAATGGAGTGGCCACCGCCCCACCAAAGACAATTAGTGTTCGTAAACTTCTCATCGTCAAGAATTTATTCATCAACTAGTTTTTTTTACTAGTTTTTTTAACCACGTCATTCTTCTTCATAGCTAAATGGTATGTAAATAAAATAAAGAAAATAAAAAATATCTTAAAGGATAAAATAAAAAAAGAATCAATTTATTAACAAATACACATCAGTATATCACTAATCATTATAAATTCTCAAAAATTTCCTTATACACAACATTGGTTGTTTTATTACTTGATTTTTCATCTTCATCACATATCAATATCTTCAAATCAAAGCAATTTGTTACTCTAGAAACTATAACATATAACTGTCCATAACTAAATACTGGTTTCTTCAACAAGAGACTTACGTGCAATTATTAACTTTGACACTTGTTAATTGTCATTGAATATGATCCCAGCAATGAAAACTATCTTCTCTTAAACTTGAAAATCAGTCTTACATCAGATGATGTTTTTTTTTTGGGTAGACCTTTCCCCTAAGGGACATGAGATGTGATCGAACCTGAAACTTCACATTTTGTAAAACGTACCCAACTATATCACTGGATCATCTCTTAGGGTCTACATCAGGTGGAATTAATGACAATATTAAGATAAAAACTTTTTCTCCAACATTTGTTTCTTTTCAAAAAATTTGTTTCAATAATGTGATCCTCAAGATTTATGATGATTAGCCTTGTTCCATTGCACAACCGTGCAACATGGTCAATGTTTCTCAATAACATTACTGGAACACCAATTTTTAAATCTCAATCCATGGCATGACAATCCCGAACACTTTATATTATTCAAAACTCTAAAGAATAAATGTTTTCGAACAAATTTGGATTTTTTTTGCCTTACAAACAGAATATGAACTCAAAAAAGTTCTTCATTTTGAATGATTACTTTTATTAAATTATATTTTTATTTTACAAATAAATGAAATTCTGATAAGAAACCAAGTTAAAATCACAATAATGAAATTATTTTTATGGTTAACTATTATTTTTGTTCCGTAAATTATTTTGAATTTACTAACTTCCATTACCTTTTTTTGTTTTATTGATTTCGTAACTATTATTTTTGTTTTATTTTTAAGAATTAGTTTTACAGAAAACTTTTGTTCCGTAAATTATTTTTATTATTTTACTAACCTCAATTTAAATTGTTTTTGGTTTATTGACTCTGTAACTATTATTATTCTTCCTTCAAGTATTTTTATTCTACTAACATATTTTTTTTACATAAAGATTTTTAAGAATTTGTTTTAAAATTTTATTCCATAAACTATTTTTATAATTTTACTAACCTCAGTTTAAATTCTTTTTGTTTTATTGACTCCGTAACTATTATTTTTGTTCCATCAAATAATTTTATTTTACCAATGTATTTTTTTACATAACTATTTTTAAGAATTTGTTTTAAACTTTGTTCCATAAATTATTTTTATTATTTTAGTAAACTCAATTTAAATTGTTTTTGTTTTATTGACTCAATAACTATTATTTTTGTTATATCAAATATTTTTATTTTACTAACGTATTTTTGATATATATTTGTTTATTTAAGAATTTGTTTTAAACTTTTGTTCCATAAATTATTTAATTTACTAACCTCCGCATTAAATTGTTTTTGTTTTTTGGATTCTGTAACTTTTTTTTATAGTGACTTGTTTCATAAATTATTTTTTATTTTACTAACATCCTCTCATATTTTTGTTTTTCTTGACTCCGGAACTATTATTTTTGTTTTATGTACTATTTTTTATATTTAAAAAGAGAAAATTGTTTACACATAATTAACAGAGAGGAGATGAGAAAGAGAAAGAGAAAGAGAGAAAATGCGGAGAAGATATGAGAGAGAAAGAGTGAAATGATAATTTATTTTACAACCCCACCTGATAATGATTAGGCCTAGCAATTTAGTAGGTTAAATCGGGTTGAAAGTCTTGCAATTTGGTAGGTTGAGCCGGTTTAAAATATGCAACACGCTAAAACTTATTAGAATCCAAATATCAAACGAGTTTAAATAGATCTGGTTTAATTGAGTCAGGCTAAAACGAGTAACGAATTAAAAATGATCGCCCCTTCTTAACATGGATTTTCCCCCAAAAAATCATAAATTTATACAGTAAAATCAATCGAGTCAAAAGAGGTAATGGTCGACCTGCTTTAACACAATCCAACCTGTTAATATATTTGTGTTGAAATGGACCGGATTACCCGTTTTGACCCAAAAATATTAATAGCCTTGGTTGGTTCTGATAAGATCAGATCATGTGAATTAACGAGTTCCGGTTTGTAAATTACATGTCCGACCTTGTAATGACATTATAAGAATGTTAGATAATATTTTCACTTTGGATGAACACCAAATCATATTATATATTTATTGGTTTTTAATTAAAAGTATTAATTTTTAATAAAAAAATAGGCAAAAATTTAGGTAAAATGGTCTTACACATATTTTTTATAAGACATATCCTCCTTACCCGACCTACAATGTGTTAGATTGAGTTGTAAAAGAGTAAGATTCAATCTTACGAATTAAAATCCATAAAACCGCTTAGAGAAGACTTGCTCAAGACAATATCCAAATATAGAGGCAACATCAGTGGTTGGACTGTTGTATCTTATAAGCGACGTGCTTCAATCTTCTGGACGGATTGGTCCAGACATCATATATAGAGGTGTGAACCATCTTAAAGAGTGACCTGGTTCACATGCATGCTACAATCTATTGCATCACATCATTTGTAGAGGCACAAACCATCTTAAAGAGCGATCTAGTTCGCGTCTCATCACTTCTACGGTTCTACCTCAAGAAAACAATGTGGATGTTTATTTTCTTCTGGATATCAGACAATTAAAACTAATCATAATTTTTATTAATGTATACAAGTTTAACTGTTTAGGTTCCTCAAATCCATTTGAAACAACAAATTAAATATAAATAATACTAATAAAATAAAGAGAAAAAGATTTTTCGAACCACCGTACTTTTTTAAAATATTCATATAGGTCACTCTAATCATAAATTATTAAGTTAGACCACCGGACTATAATTTTGTCATTAAATTGCACCATTTTTAAATTTCTGCTATTTTTTGCTATTAAGTGTGTATGAAATACCTATTTTACCCCTTCTATTAACTAATTGGTGTGAACATCTACGACAAAAAGATTTTTCAAACCACGCTACTTTAATAAAATATTCGTATAGGTCACCCTATTTTTTCAAAATATTCTTATTGAACAACACTCATTTTATTTAAAAAAAAATGAGTGAAAAGTTGAACACATGACTTGTATCTGATAATTTTACAAAAAAGTATTAATAAAACAAGTGTGAGTTTTAGTTTATAATATAAATTTACTAATTTCCTAAGAGTTACTGTACAATAAAAATTATAAAAAATACTGAATTTTTAATGTTTACCGTAGCAAGAGAAACTATTAAATTAAAACCACCCTTGTTTTATTAGTATTTGTGGTAAAAATTATCAATTACAAATTATGCGTTTAACTTTCCATTTCTTCTTCCTTTTTTTTTTAATTCAAAGATTTTGAAAAAAATAAGGTGACCTATAAGAATATTTTGTAAAAGTAGCTAGGGTGACCCGAATTTTTTTTTTCTCACTGATGTTCATATGAGTTAGTTTACGAAAAGGGTAAAAGGGGTATTTCATACCTAATTAATAGCAAAATCATAGTTCGGGGTGACATGATTAAATAATTTACAAGTAAGATAATCTATATGAATATTTTGAAAAAAATAGAATTATGAGAAAAACTTTTAATCGAAAATGAGTTAAAATAAGAGTATACCTCTCTTGTATTTGACTTGACACAAGTTGAAAAGTTTTGGCACCATTATTAAAACTAAATTATTTATTACTGATATATAGACATTTAATAAAGCAGTCAAACGCATGTTATCACAATTTTGATGCGAAATCGATGTTCCACGTAAACAAACAAAAAAATTGGTTTAATTTGTCGGAAGGAAAGTGGCTATTGACCTGATTGATCACACCAAAGTCTTCCACTCATCTAGGGGTTTGGTGGAAGCGCGTATTAAGCTCATGCAAACAAAACAAGTGGACTAGTGGAGTACGTAAGAATATTCCAAATATTTGCCTACTTTTAACTTAAGTCAACCTTGTGCAAATATCCATTTTTGGATAATTCTTTGCAATATAATCCTTCTTTCTTTGTATGGCTTTACTACTTATCTGACTTAACTTATTTATATTATAATAAAATTCTTATCATATATGTGTAATTGACTAAAACTATTTAAAGGTTGAGATTAAATAATCTTAAAGAATTTAATGGTTGTAATTCACTTTTATATTTACATGTGCGAGAGTAGTTATCCACTTTTAACTATCTATTTTCTCTCACCCTGTTACAAAATCACCCCTACAATTAATATTATGAGCAGTCATACCTTGAGATTAATATTCTAAACCACTACCCCTTGCAAAACATCAATCTTATATTAATATAATCTCACAATAGAGCTCAATTGATTAACAGAGACTATCTGGCCATGATGGTTGATTCTGCCGCAAAATCAAACGCTTATAAGTCAGTTACATATAACTTTTTACAAATAACCCTCTTCAACTATGGGTCGAGTTTAAATAGAGCCCCTCAACTATTACTTGAAGTAATGTATCCCTCAACAGTAACATTTTTTTAAAATCGCACATTCTATTTAGATATTGGCGTTTCAATTGACGAAATCAGATATATTGACACCGTACCATAGGCACGAGCACAAAAATCTAATCTCAACTAAATATTGTCACACACTCGCATTTCAAAAAGAGTGTAACATACAAAAAACAAAAAAACAAAACACAAAGGGGTTATACTGTAATCAAGTATCCTAACGTTTATTACGAAGTAGTCAATTATTGTATGCTTAGGTATTGACATGCCATTTTATTCCCATCGAGACTTAATTATGTAAACAATCACCGATCGTTGCAATTCGCACTCTTCACCGGGTGAAGAACGAAGAGCAACCATCGTTAAAGAGATCGTTGCCATATTCCCATGCACTTCACTGGGTAAAGAACGGAGAGCAACCATTAGAGTTGCGGAGACAAGAGAGCAAGAAATTGGGTCTTAGGTATACGAGAGGTGGCAAACAGATAGACTAGGAGAATGAGGACTGTATGTCTGTATCCATGTGGGATGCCTGCTCAAATGGGTGGGCAAGCGAATGCTCTAGCTATTGACAACGCGAGTATAAATGTGCAGGCCATATATGGGCTTAGGCGCCCATTTAACACTATATATATATATATATATATATATATATATATATAATATTGTTTAACACAAGCATCACAAAAATCTGTGGTTGTGGTAGCCATAGATTGTCGCCAGTGGTGGTGGTTGCCAAAAATTGTTGCCGTTGGTGGTGGCCATCGAAGATTGCCATCAGTGGAGGTGATAGTCGTCGGAGGTTGTCACCAAAGGTGGGGGTGGCCACTGGATGTTGGTGGTGGTCGCCAGAGGTTTTCGTGCGACACTCGTCGAGATTGTCGCTGGAGGTGGTGGTCGCTGAAAATTGCCGACGGAGGTGATCACAGGTGGTGGTGGTGGTGGTGGTGGCCACCGGAGATTGTTGCATGAGGCAGTAGTGGACGTCGGAGATTTCCGCTGATGGTGTGGCTGCAAGAGGTTGTCTATTTATATTCACACACGCATATGGATTAAATATTAATAGCTATATAGGCGATGGTTTATGTTCACATAAGCATATGTAACTTAATGGGCAAAAATGAGGGCGCTTTTACAATAATACATGTACCCATACTCACCAATTACATGCGGATATATGGATTTGGGCAAGAATTGTCACTTCTTGTTGTAGGGGAGGAAGGAGGAGTGAGAGAGAGAGAGAGAGAGAGATAATTTGGGTGGTGGGAGAGAGATAGTCTGGATCCTCTATTCCAAAATTGTATTTCATCTTCTATTTCATTGTTAGATTCTTGCCACATATTAATCGAAAATAAACCGAATCAATTACTAAGTTGATTGTGTTTTCATAACAATAAAAATCCATGAAATCTAATTCTATGTTTTCTTTTGTGAAGAATTCTGATTGACACGTGACAAAAATCTGACAGTGAAATATGAGATAAAATACAAATTTGAAATAGAGGATCCGGACTCGGGAAAGAGACGGCGGCTAGGATTAAGATTTCAGGTTACGTGGAGTAACAAATTAACTGCACCTAACAATTTTAACATGGGAAATTAGTCATCTATTTATGTCGGTTAAACGAGGCTATTTAAAGAAAAAAACGAAAATATAGATTAATTATCTGTAATTCTGTATATGGTATTCATTGGCTAAGATATGACCACATTGACAAGTAGTAGATATATGTCATCTGATGTCCTCACTTTTTGAAAACTTTTAGACTTCGCGTAAACAATGTTTGTAGGTTTGTTCATCATTTTAAAGACAAATTAACCTTTGTAATGATAACTTCAATAATGATTTAAAAAAGAAATTAACCAATAAAAAGCTAGCTTTTATTGAGTAAGAGAAGAAGACACCAATTTTATTAATATAATCGTCCGTTTTTTGTGGGACATATCATACATTAATATGTTTACAAACTAACTAATGTTGATCAACTCAATGAGTTTTTGAATTAGTTAAATGATGAACAAATTTTTCGAATCTCGCCATTGCTGCCAGTTTTGACACCAACATTACCCATCTTCACCATTGATTTTCCAAACTCCACATTAAATGTCAACCCAATCAGCCCTCTAAGCCCCAAAAACCTCTGCACTAAATTTTGTGTTGATGGATCGTTCCATAAGTTTTGATCCGATTCAAGTATGCCTCGACCGCTCCTCAAGTTTGCGAAAAAGGAATTATCGAATCTGTTAACGCTGCCTGTGTCCATCCCTACACGCCTTGTTCCGTCACCAGTTTGTGGACAAAGTGCTCTTAACTGTGGTAGAAAAGCTGCATCTATTGCTGGATCGGCTCCAGTCGAAGAGTTGAAGTTGTACAGTCTGTGGCTGAATGTAAAGCAAGATGCTGTACCAATTGTGTGTGCTCCTATAAGATAAAGAAATTTACATCGATCAGCTTTGATATTTTAATTTTGTGACAGGAAATATATGTGAAGTTAAGTAGGTAGTAGCTAGCTTTTGAATATTTACCAACAAGACTGACAAGATCTTGAGCATTGAGACCCTTATCGGCAAACTTTTGAATTTGAACACTAGCCGAGTCTCTAAAACCAGGCAAATTGCTAGTATCAGATGCCAATGAAACCAGTCCATCTCTACGCCCAGTTAACACATTCCAGCTTAGTCCTCCAGTCTACACCAAACCATGCAAAAAAAAAAAAAAAAGTACATTTATTCGACGTGCATGCGCATATATAAAAGATTATATATGTATATACAGCTAGAGAAAGATCTAGTCAAAAAGTAATTACCACAACTACGGAATCACGGGCAGCAAGAGCTAGAATATCAGCACAAGAAACAACTCCAGGGCACGCGGTTTCAAGCTTGGTCTTTGCATCATCGATAACTTCGTAGCCTCTCAAGAGGCGGTTTGGGCCAGCGGTTTTCTCGGTGGAGGTGCCATCAACGAGGATAGAAGCGTCACAACCGTTGACAAAGCAGTCATGGAAGAACATTCTGAGCAATCCAGGAGCAATTGTTGGATCGGATTGGAAATGTGACCTGACAGTGGACTGGACAATGGATTCCGCACTTGAACAGGAGCGGGCGTAGAAGCCACGTTGGGTGCCTTGGGCTAGTGTCAATGTAGTTGAAATAGCTAGCAAGAGAAACACTAGAAATGACATTTTTGTAACTAGTGAAACCTCCATTACAATAATTGAAGATAGCTAGAAAGAGGGGCAGAAGGCTTGTTATGAGGTAAGTGATATGAAGCAAGGGAGGTTCATTTGGGATTATTTATAGACGTGAAAAAGGTAAGGTGGATGAGGACGTCCAAGTTCACACGGTGAGCTGAGTTTCAGAGAGAGAGAGAGAGAGTTGAAATTGGTAAACTTTAGGGTGCTGACTTGGGATTTTGTGAAGAGCTCAGCTGGCATTGGGTTAATAATCTATTGGTTAACACGGGCACTAGTGCGCGAAACCAACGTATCAGTTTTCAAATTATTATTCTCATTTAACCCGAAATACTGTTTTAAAAAAATAATTAACTGTATTATAAATATTAATAAAATATATAATTTTTTTTAATGTTTTTAAACATATGATCATTATTAAAATGGGTAAAAAAATAAAAATAAAATGATAAAAAAAATTTCAAAAAATGAAACGTTTTAAAAAATGAAAATTATTTTAAAGTAAACGAAAAATAAAAGGGGTCTATAATTTAAAAAGTGAGGGAGTAGTATATTTTAGGGTTAATGACGCTATTGGTCCCTCGAGTATGAGCTGTTCTCAGTAATGGTTCCTTAAGAATTTTTTGTTAACTTTGGGTTCTACAAGTATTAAATTTTTACAATGGTAGTCATTTTGATGGATGCCGTTAGAGTAATACCGTTAAGTTGCCAATGTGTATTTAACAAGGGCTAAAATGATTTTTTTTAAACATAACTTATATCAAAATTTACAATCAATTCTGTAGAGTTTAAAAAAAAGACCCTAAAGCCTTCTTCCCCAAATATTTTTTTTAAACATAACTTATATCGTTAAATTATCCATGTACATTTAACAAGAGCTAAAATGATTTTTTTAAATATAACTTATACCAAAATTTACAAATTAATTCCTTAGAGTTTAAAAAACTACCCTAAAGCCTTCTTCCCCAAATGTTTTATTTGAGAAAATCACCTCTCCCCACCCTCACTACTACATGACAACACCCAAATGAAATATTAGATGCTAGATGCACATGTGTTGTTACTAAAAGAAAAGCAGAGTCATACCAGAGTTAAAAGTATGGATCTAGAGGTCAGAAAAAGATACATGTTTAGATCTTCTAAAAAAGCACCGAATGTTCCTAATGTTATTCGCCTTTCTCACATGTGATAACTCTCCTTACCCCTAACCTTCCGCTTTCTCCACAAATCCCACATGCCAAGTGCCAACCCACGGACTACCCCCAACCACCAAAGAACTTTCCACCACCACGTCGATCCCCAAATTTCATTCCCACGACTACCAAAGCAATTTCCACCAACATGTCTGTCGACCCCCAAATTCCATCCCCACCACTACCCAAGTTTAACGAAAAAGATTAGATATGGAAAATTGATTCCGGTGGTGAATGACTTTGATAACGGGTTTCCTTGTGAATTTCATTTACTGCACATCGGATATTGTAGTAAAATGTGAGGAACCGAGGTGGGCTTGAATTCAGATATTAGGTCAAAGGCAAGGATGTTGGTAAGGATTCAAATTTTTTTTTTTTTTAACTTCAATTCCAGTATTTTCTTAGTGGTGGTGACGACAACAGAGGTTGAATTTGATGTGTTGTGGCTAAACTGTTGGTGGGTTGGTGAAATTGATGGGTGTTTTAATGGAGGATATGGGTTGTAATGGGGTGGGAGTTTGGTGTGTGATGGTGGAAATTGCAGTCAGTGGGTGCATCAACTCAAGGCTAAGAGGACGAATTGAGAATTAGAAGGCTGTGTTCAAGGATGAGAATTGGGTGACGCGTGTTGGGTAGAAAGGGTGGAAATTGCTTTGGCAAAAGAAGCTGACTAGTAGACAACAAAGAGAAGTTGGATTTTCTGTGTCGAAAGAGTAAGGAAACAATTTGGGTATTCATGTGGGCCGTGGGTTTGAGCTAAGTAGATTAGTGAGATATGAGGTTTTTTTTTTGCCTAGATGGTGTATGTTGGCGATGATAGGCATGGGTGCAGTCCAGGTGGAAGGTTTTGACTATTTAGATTTGTAGATTTACATTGTTTGATGATGATTAAAAGTAATAATGGTAGTAGGATGAGAAAGATATGGGGAAATATATTGAAATCCCTTGAAATAATGTAATGGTTGTTGTCCAGTACTAGTGGCAGTGGGGTGGGGGAGGGGAGAGTTGTGGGTTTTCCAAAACATTTGGGGAAGAAGGCCTTAAAGTTGTTTTTTAAACTATAGGGTATTGATTGTAAATTTTGATATAAGTTATGTTTAAAAAAAATTCTTTTTAGCTATTGTTAAATGTACATGGACAACTTAACGATATTAGTCTAACGACATTTATCAAAATGACTGTCACTGTAAAAATTTAATACTTGTAGGACTCAAAGTTGACAAAAAATTCTTAAGGGACCATTACCAAGAATGGTCCATAGTCGAAGGACCAATAGTGTCATTAACCCTATATTTTAAAGGCAATGCTAGGGTCAATACTCTCGTTTTACACCAAAATATGAGTACTCCATGATGTGACACTCTTTTTTTGCATCAAAATTTGGGTATTCTATGATATGACATACTCTTATTGGTTGGACATTTTGTGGGTCCCACCACTCCAACCAATGAGAGTGTGTCACGTCATAGAATACTCATATTTTGGTATAGAATGGAAGTGACCCAAACATTGCCCATATTTTAACATATACTCAGTATTTTTTATGAAATCGAAAGGTATTTCGAACCTTTGTAAGTACAAGTGTGATAACGACTCGAAAAACAAGGTGGGTGTCATCATTTAAGTTACGTATTTGAGAAGTGTAGGTTGAGACGGTGCTACGGATCCTAATTATTCACAACATGAAATTCTATTTTTTTTCGCTCAATCCACTAACTCATTATGAATTAGGTCAAGAAAATTTATCTTACAGAAAATATCATTAGAAGGTCTTTTCATAAGTCTTAATTTGCCTTTAAAAATTACCTCAGATAATATAAATCAAATCTGGTAAATGGATAATGATACTTCATCATATGCCCTTTAGGGTCAAAAAGCCCTCCTTACCTACTTTACTCGGTATGGAGCCACTATCGTGAATAAACTTTGTTGACTTATTTTTTGGGCAAACTTCACCGTTGGTCCCTATACTTTGAAAAAGTCCACTAGCAGTCCATGTATAAAAAAAATGCACGCCATTAACCAAAGTAGGCAAATTTTGTACATCGGTAGTCCCTCTGTTGGATGTCGTTAAAAACTACTCCGTTAATGGATCATGTGCTCAGCACATGATCATTTTTTAAGGGCAAACCTATCTTTTCCACCTTCTCCTCCTTTACCCTTTTTCAACCTCACCCCCCGATCTTCATCTCCCAGATCTGGTAAGTCTCCATAGTGACCTCCCTCATGACTAAGAAAGTATATCAGAGCAAGGAGTGCTCATAGCTCTCTCGCCCCTAGTGACCTCCCTCCTGCTCCATCCCCGCCATTTGCTCTAGTTCAGATATGCAATCAGCCATCGCCCTTGCTTTCGTACGTAGGAGCTCTCTAAATTCTTTCCTTGCTTCGGTTCGAATACCATCTCTGTCACCGACCTTAGTTACAACCACCTCCATCTCTAAACAGAGTCGTTCAAACTCCAGCCCTGCCATCTCCGGTCAAAGATCTCTTCCTCATCGCCACCTCAACAGTTCGCGTGAGCATCGACTCCATTTCCATCCAAACCCCAAATGGCTCTTTCTTAACTTTCACCTTCGTCTCAGACATCGGTTTCAGCCACTTTATATTCAGCCGTCATTTTTCACGCTAAAAAATTAGACACTAGGCTTGAGAGTAATTCCCCTTTGTTCTCAATTTCACGTAGGTGTGGTGATGTCGGGGCTCATTGGGCATGGAAACTGAAGAAGGGAGTCGATATATTGTTGTTGTCGTGGTGGGTTGTTTATTGTGGTAGTAGTTTGTGGTGGTGGTTACTATGGAGGTGGTGGATTGGATTATGTGGATTTGAATTGATGGTTGTATTGAATGGGAAAGCAAACAGAGAGAAATGACAATATTATTTAGTATTTAGGGGATGAAGTTTCTAATGAGTGTATTTTACAGAAAGATAAAAATGGTGTGTGTTTGGGGGGGGGGAGGGGGTGTGAGGTTGCAGCTAAAAATGGTGGGTGTGGGGGGGGCATGAGGTTGAAGAAGGAGAACGTGGAAAAGACAAGTTTGCCCTTAAAAAATGATCATGTGCTAAGCACATGATTAATTAACGGAGCAGCCTTTAACGACATCCAATGGAGGGACTACCGATAAGCAAACTTCTCCTACTTTGGTCAGTGGTGTGCATTTTCTTTGTACAAGGACTGCTAGTGGACTTTTGCTAAGTACATGGACTAATGGTGAAGTTAGCCCTCATTTTTTCTAATCTAAATAGATATTTCAATATGTCAAATAAGATAACATATAAAATGAAACATAATTTTGTCCACACAAATTAGACACTCATTAGCTGCATGTATCATGTTGAGAATGCGATGACTCGATTACCTAGGCAAACAGACCAGTTCCCTCAGAGGAATTATTTGGTTTTGGATAAGGCGGCTGCGTCACCAGGCAAGAATTACAGACCATGTTACTGCTAAATAGGCGGTCGCATAAATAGGAAAGACGACCGCGTCCGACAATGACGCGGTCGCGTCATGATGTGGAAGGCGACCACGTTGTAGTGGTTACTACACTGGTCTGGTTTTCTTAATTAGGATTTTAGGGTTTGATATTGTATCCATATATATAAGGGCAATACTTAATACAACATTTTTTATTGTAAAAATACTATATTACCCTTGACAAAATAAAAAAAATTAAAAATTGAACACCGGACCAACACTGACCGCCCCACCGCCTGCCCCAACCCCCAGCCCCTCCTCCCACACCACTTAGGCCAAGCCCAATTCCTCCCCCAGCCCTCTCACTCCGCTTGGGCCAATCCCAGTCCCTCCCCCAGCTCTCCCACTTCGCCTGGGCCAAGCCCAATCCTCCCCGAGGCCACCCGCCGCTCTTGACCCACTCCTCCCCTCCCATGCGGCCAGGGCCTCCCCCCCTCCTCACGCAGCCCACACCACGCCCCCAATGCATCCCCTCCCCTCCTCCACAGCCCGGCCTCCACCACCTCTTGCCCAACCTCTGCCACCTCCCGCCCAACCTCGCCACCTCCCGCCCAGCCTCCACCACCATCTCCACCCAAAAAAAATAGTTTTTTTTTTCCTTTTAATTGAAAACCAACTCCCGCCCACCTCCTCCACCTCCCACCCACCTCCACCACCAATTTTTTTTTTTTTTCCATTTAACTATAATTTTTAATTTAATTTCAAAATTGAACAAATAGCAAATTGGTAAACTTATTTCAAAAAGTGATGTATTAAGTATTTTATATGTGTTGTATTAAGTACCTATGTATATATAATTGTAACCTTAAAACGGTTTTAAGGTCGGCTTAATAAAATTTCGATAGTCAGTTGGCCTCAATTTCTCTCTCTCTTTTCTTTGATTGATCTTGATATTACTCTGTGTTTATTTGCAAAGTCTTTTGTTATGCACAACATATCAACTACATACTTTGACTAATCTTTTTGGTTGAAAAACAAAGATTTTAAAAAACATAAACCGAAATATTAATGTTGTACTTATACAATACATAATGCATACGAAAGGAAATTTATGTATTTTACACTTTTTATAAGGGTGTTCTACTCTCTTCTCTGAAAACCTCTCCACAACCCCAAGTCCCCCAAAATCAAGAAAATAAACCAAGACACTAATCCAACTCCATCCATCTCACACACAAAAAATCAGTTTTTATTTTGAAAAATCAACTTAGGACAGTATCAAAATACAATTTAACAGACATATTTATTTAGTTTTAAGTAATCAAAAATAAATTAAATTAAATTTGTATAAATTTTTGATTAAAATTTAATCATAATCGATTAAAGAAACTACTTTGTTGAGGCAGAGGTGGCCATGCATGGCGGTGGTCAAGGTGGTGAAGACGTATTATCTTTATTTATCCTTCTGTTGACTAAAGTGATTTAATTATATATATATATATATATATATATATATATATAGTAAGCTACAACCTAACTTTTGATTACTTGCATACAAAGTTGAACACGATACTCTAAGTAACCAAGTTGTACTCCATTACCCGAGTTGGTAAAGTGGTCCTGTATGCGCGTGTATGTGTGTGTATATATATATATATATATATATATATATATATATATATATATATATATTATTTATTATAGAAAGATATATGTTAGTATTCAAATAAATCAATATAATAAATAATATATATATATATATATATATATATATATACTGAAAAGGATGGAAGAAAACCGATTGAAATAAAAACGTAGGAAGAAAAACGTAAAAGGGAGAGAGAGAGAGAGAGAGACTTGTGCTTCTAGTCAATTATAGGATTCTATCCGTTTCAAGTAAAAATTAACTATATTATTCGAATATTTTATTTTAAAAGTTCTTTTTTTAAAAATTATATTTATAATTTTTATAACATTTCAACTTTATCCTTTAATTATTGTAAGTAGAATTGTCAAAAATAGGTCTGATCCAACCCACCATTATGCCGAGCTAGGCTTTAGGTTTCATAGACCCGATGAAATGTTGGGCCAACCGACTTCAATTATTGGCCCGATGGGTTTTGCCATGGCAGAAAATAGGTAAAAATATGCAAAATTGACCCGTTCTATGGGTCCCATGTGTTAGTCTGTTTTATCCTTACTTTTTAAGAAAACACATGTATAATTTTATCCTTAGTTTTTCTTCATTCTTAAATTATTGGCAACATGTACTTGAGTTTTCAAAAAAATTACACATTATACATGTATTGATAATCAAATCTATCGTTTTCTCTTAAACTGTATGTCGGGTCAAACATGACAATAAATTTGGACGGATGGAGTAGTATTTTTACGTAGATAAAAGTTATAAAATAACATAAACTTATATGTGTTGAATTTCTGGATTTAAAATGTATATGTGCCTAAAATTGAATGTGAAAATGTTTATAGTTTAATTGTTATTCTAAAATGTATTTATTTGAAATCAATATTGTTATGAAAATTTAATGTATATACATATTGTTTGGACTTTATTCTAGACAAATTTTTTGATTCTACATCGCCGATGAATGAAAGGAAAGCTTGTGTAAAAGAGATTCTACATTGTCGGTAAATAAAAAATTTACTTAAAAAAATCCTCCAATTATTGGACGTTGGTCCCTTTATTATACTCAATATATATGATAGAGGGGGTGAATAGCCTATATTACGATTATTAAAAATATTCATAATCTATTAACTATAACTAAAAGAGAAGTCGTTGCTGCTACGCGACGGCTTTCTGTAAAATGAGAAAAACAATTGATAAAATTGTGTTGCCACGTGAAAACTTTCTATGAAATTATAATAATATTTTTTGATTTAATATAAACTATGTTATTATGTAAACATTAGCTCTCACTTAAAGATTCTATCAAATCTCTTAATATCATGCTATCAAATCTTTGTTTTTGCTTCATATGAAAATGATTCCTACTAACAATTGACTTAAATAATTTCTGAGCATCTAAAAAAAAATCAATTGTCACGTCACACGTGTCAACTTTATGCAAAATAATTTTTTTCTTTCATATATTGTTTAATTTAAAAATAGATTTTATCCTATTTAATATATACACATTTTACTTGACTGAAACACATTAGTTTTCATCATTTTTCATTTACTAACTATTTGATTTATACCAGTTATTTACAAGACAATTGTGTTCATTTTCTCTTCTATTAATCTATATATATTAATTATTAATTACAACTAACAGAAGCCACTGCTGCCACATAAAGAATTTATGTTAAAATGATCAATTTCAACAAGTAATAATAACTAATCAATATATTTAATTATTAATTCATTCATTTTAAAGTTCTTATTTCTATAGAAAATTCCTACCCAAATCTTTCAATTACCATTCATATGATCCTTTTTAATATTTACCTTATTTAGTTTTGTTCAAACAATTCTAATTTAAAAAATTTAATTACTTATAACAAGTTTAAAAATCATCTTATTATAAATAATATTTCCAAAAAAATATTAAAATTGTGCATTACACGGTTACTAATCTATTAATCTATTAATCTATCTATTACTTATTAGTATAACAGCAACAACTGCTGCCAAATAACAACTTTTTGTAAAATAAGAAAACCTTTAAAAAAAACGGGTGCTGCCACGTGGCATTCGTATGTTTTTTCTTCATATTTCTATTAAAACAAACTTTTATCCTTTTTGAGATTTATGAAAAAGTTTTACTATATTTATGAAAAGATGTTACTATGTGGCAATTTTTTGTAAAAATGAATGGCATATGTCAACCTTCTCTAAAATGAGAAAAATATTGTTTTCATTTTTTTTTGTCAAATATAGTTTAACTTAAAACTAGATTTATCCAATTTAATTTATATAAGTTTAATTTGACTGAAAATTCCTCAATTCTCATACCTTTTCATTTCATAATATTTGATTTATACAAGTTATTGATGGGATAATTTTATGGAAAAATTTTCTTCTATTAATTTATATTTTTTTAATTGTTAATTACTACTAACAAAAGTCATAGCTACCATGTGACGACTATGTCAAAATGATCAGTTTTTTAATAATAAAATAATAATTAATTTATATCTATTAAATATTAATTACTTCATTTTTAGGTTTTTTTACACAAATTTTTCAAATACCAATTCATATGACCAATTTAAGTATTTACCTTATTTAATTTTTATAAAAAACATTATAATTAATTTTTTTAAATTAAATATAACAAGTTTAGAAAATCATCTGAATATAAAAAAATTGATTGTTTTATTAAAACAGTACATCCTATGGGTATCAACTAGTTCTTTTACTAATACATTAAGAACAGAGATACAATGTTTCTAAAGTATGGTCAATTTCCTTGAGTAGTGAAGCCAATACAACATATTTGCTACAACAGACTTGGGGATCTGCTAGAAATTCGTGTTATAACATTAGTTGAAGAATAAGAGTTGTAGAACGAAAAGATAAACAACAAATATATAAATAGATTAAAGTGATTATAAATATATTGGTCTAACTTTATAACAACAGTAGACTTTTATCTTCAAAGATGCATACATCTTGTTTATGAGCAGAGTGCTAATGAAGTAATTACATGAAATGCGGGTAAGATAATTAAATGTTGAATGCAGAAAAACTTATATTTTATATTATAATTCAGCAAAGGTTTATCAATGATAAACATACTTTCTAACCTAGCAAACATGTGGGTTTCATGGAAAGGAAGACATAGGAAATGAAAGAAATATACTAACTCCATCTCTTTAGCGATTCCAAATACCTTAAGGAGTCAGGAGATGGCAGTGCCAATGAGAGGATGATGTGAAAAGAAAATATTATAGGTTGTTCAATTAGCAAGTAATCGAAAAACTAAGTAATTGACACTCGACCAACTGTGATAACTTATTATTAGCTCGTGATCTTTCTCGGACATCTTCAAGTGGGCTTTGTCTTCAAATTCACATTGGAATGTTTAATCTGTAACTATAGATTTGAAGTCTATGAGCAGTAGAGATTGAGTTTTTCGAAGAAAGAAATAACTCAAATCAAGAAATGAGTTCTTGACTAAGCAAAGCTTCCTGCCTTGTGAATCTTTGATCTTTCTCTCGCACACACACACAAAGTGTTAATTCTAACACTTGTATTTTTTCCACTCTTTGGTATTCTTCTGATCATGCTTAAAAGGATGATCAATACTCACACCGTGTCTCTTATAAAAGAGGGATGAAAGGTTTCTTTTATAGGCAGAGATGCAATAGATCCGTTAAGACTTTGAGTAGACTTTTAATCGTTGGAGAGTTCGGTCTTCAATACATCAAGATTCTTCTTATGAACTATTGGTTAAAAGTCTTCATGAAGATCTTGTTTCAAATTATTCTGAAAGTCAGGCTAATGGATGTGAATTGTCAGACCTGAGTTGTAAGAAGTGCACTGTAGCTAGTATTTGTTGAGATGTGTTTTGAATAACAAGACCAAACAAAGAAGAGAAAATATCCAATGGATGGGAGTGAAACCTCAGATATCGATGTGAATCTTTATCTGTCAAAGTGATTTACAAAATATCTTTTGTGAATCTTTGTAGTCTTGACTTCTAGGAGATTGACTGATTTTCCTCTTTGAACTCAACAACATTACAACATTAGATGTGTAGAGTACTCAGCAAATATTCGAATATATGCTGGAGTGATATATGTTAAATCTCTCTTCGAAACCCAATATTCACAAACTACTCTTTTTTTTATTTTAGCAACAGAGGAAGGAAAAGTGTTCTCTCTATTTCACTTTCTCTCCCTAAATCTCTTTCCCTCACTCATCACCCCCGACAGCACCAGTAATCGTTGAAGATCCACCTGTGGTGGTTGGGTTGGTGGTTTTGTATAGAAATTATCGATTTGGAACATGAAGGAGTGATGGTAAATAACTAGGTTTTGAAATTGATGGTGTCGGTGGGGGAAATTGAAACTGAAATTGAAAAAATTCTTACAGAGGCTATTGAAAATCAATCGATATATGCAAAGAAGATAAAACCCTCCTCAGAAAAATTACTCATTACGCCCTTGTCTAATTCAACACTTCAATTGGAACTCCCACCATCAGAAACTATCATTTTCAACAAGTGTAGGTTGGAGGAAAGTTTGCGGTTCGGAATATTGGAATCCATGAGTGTAGGTCATATGGGTACTTCTACAACGTCCATGAGGGAGATGCGGTTCTGAATACCATCTTCCTCTTCAATCGACTTGCCGAAGTTCAAGATCCGAAGGAAATTGCAGCGTGTTCTACTGGGGTGCAAGATGGGGACGATGGTGGTGAGATTGTGGAGTAACTATTTTATACTGTAGGGCAAGATCACTTCAAGATCTGAGTTTTGGTACGTATATATATAGGATATATAATTATATTTTTGATAAGTTATTAATATTTAACAATAGTTTCATTTCGACCCTTTTGGTTTCTAATTTCATATAAAGTTAGTATTTATAGGGGCAAAATAAGTAATGACATAATTTAACAGTCAAATTTAACATCCTTCCAAAAAATAGATTCGCTTGCAGCCTAACAAATGGTAAGTTGATCAACGGACATGTGACACATTGCCAAATTGTCTCCCCATATTGCTTACTAGCCGTTATCCAACAACTAATTACTAGAAGTTTATATAAAACTCGAACCTAAAAATACAACACATATGTATGGATACAAAAGAAAGTGAATGGATAGATAAATATAAAGGATTGTGTTTATGCAAGATAGAGTGAAGATCATATAAAAGAGAAATTAAGGTGGGAGACAAAGACAAGAGACATAAAGACTGAAAGAGCCAAGACATTATCAAGCATAACAAAAATCAATGATATTTCGAAGCCAAATATTAAGGATATCTCAAAATCTATTGATTCTATAACCTTGCCACTACTCATCCAAGAAGAGAGTCGAGATCACTCTTAAAATTTGCAGAAACCTCAAAGAACGTATAATTGTTTCCAAAACAAATATCTCCCTAAAAATGCAAAGATTGATACAGAACTATATTAAAGCTTTTATCAAAACTTACTATGTGAATGTGTTACTGACGTGGCCTAAAGATCTCCTAGAAATGTTTTAGGATAAATGATTCCGTGACCCATGTAACGCCCACGAGATGACGCGATCTTTAGAATTGTGAATGACGCCACAATTGAAATTACTCTCTAACTGATAAGTCAAATTCAATCACAAACAACGAATCCACGATATTCGCAATCCAAACATTTCAATCCAGAACACTCAATAAAACACATAATTTTCTATTCAGAAAAACAACTCAATTTTTATTCATCAATCAATTGTTTAAGAATGTATTTATATAAAGATTACAAAATAAATCCTAACTATTGTATGAAAAGAAAACTAAAGAAAATAAAACTTTTAAAACTAAACTTTAGAAGAAAAAAAAAAAACTAAAACCGTAAAAACACTCGAACAATAAAATAGTAAAAATAAAAAAATAAAGAACAACAAAACACATTGAAGGTAGTGCAGCCGGTTGCGATCGTTTTCCGCATCCTTTACAGGTAGTGTGTTTAAATTGTAATTCGCTTCGTTGAAATGCCACTTTAACCCCTCTAAGATTCTAAACAGCTTCCTAAGCTTACAATATTTTCTCCAAGCTTTTAAGCTTATCAAATAAACCCTTGAACTCTTATAAACACCTTTAAGGCTTGTTAGGATCATATCAGTTACACATCCTAATTAGGTAGCGATTAGATGATAAAATAGATGTTTCCTACAATAGTTCGTGTATTTGTTTAAATATAGTGACTTAATGTCTGGTAGAGGCAGAGACTTATGAAGGGTGGATGTAGGATTAGGGGCAACAAATCGGTTTTTATTGAGTTGTTATCGGACCGATACAATTTTTATTGCATTTCATTTATTGAAATAGTTTGTAGTTCAAGTCCTTGAGCCAACTTTAAAATAAGATTATCAGTTGCACTGTTCTCAAACCCTGTATCATTTCGGGCACATCTCGCGATTTTCCTGGTAGTAGCAATGAGGGACCGAAACTACTATCCCAGGATTCAACCTGGTTAAAAAAATAAATAAATAAATAATAAATTAAAGAGACCCGAAAATAAACGTAAATTTTATTAAATGAGTTTGGAAAACAAAATTTAGAATAGATATTATGATTATTTGTAAAACGTCATAAACATTAAGTAATTCATTTTATCTACTCTAATTTAAAAGATTATGGCTTCCAAAACATTAAGTCATGCTACTTTTCCAAAACTGACAATTGTTTAATAATAGGGATTCAACAATCATTGCGTGCAGGGCCGTTACTTGAACTTTTAGGGGTCAAGGGTAAAAATGATAAAATGACCCCTATAGATATAAAAAATAAAATTTCAAAATAAATAAATTTTCAATTTTTCATCGTTCAAAGTATTCAATTTGTATAACATCTACGAGCATACTAATATATAAGTATATGGAATAATTATTTAAAATTACTTCGTTTGCATATTCCGGTACACTAGTTATTTTCTATATTGATTTGGTAATTTTCTTATATATTAAAATATAGAAAATGTCTATAAAGCATATCTATAAAAAAATTTCAGATTTATTCACTCTTCTTAGATCTTTCTCAACTATATCATCAAATTATATCACATTCTTTCATTTTTTGGCTCATTCGTTACATGTTCATTTGGTTTTTTTAATGATTTTTTTATTATTGTAATCAATTAATTCATATTATAAGATAATTAAGTTTTTGTTGATTAGACGTGTCATTTTATTATTAATGAGCTACTAAAAATGTTATTTTAAAAAAAAATTGACTTTCAAACGAAAACTCTTTACCGGAATGGAGCAAGGGAGTATATAATACTTGATAATTCACAACTCAAAAATAAAATAAATTTTACATAACTTTCAAAAGTTTAACCCATAACCTTTCAATCAAATTGAAACACCTCATCCAATGAGTCACTATATCACATAATTAATATAAGTGACAGTATAATATTTATATCTATATATGATTGTATTATAAGTTTGGGCCCCTTAAAATTGGAGGTCCAAGGCGGTCGCCCTTCCAGATCACCCTCAGCGCCGGCCCTGATTGCACGATCGCGTGACCATCCTCACTCTTCGCTGTTTAAAGAACAAAGAGCAGCCATTGTGGAAGAGATCGTGTTCGTCGCCATCTTCACTTTTCACCGGGTGAAGAAGAGCGAGCAACCATCGCCCCCACTTTATGAGAATGGGTTAGAAACATTTTGGGTGGGGCTAAGATTACTTTTCGGGTAAAAATTACACCTAACTTTTTAATCAACCAAATTAGCTACTCCCTCCATTGCTTCTCTTTTGATATTTCACTTGAAAAATTCATTTTTAAAAATTAAAATATAAAAATATTATTTTAATAATAATTTATTACTAAAAATATTATTTTTTAAGACTATTAGAAACGGAACGAGTATTTGAGTATCTAATTATTTATGCTAAATCCGTCTTGATTCCTTTTGGCAACGGGTCTCAAAAAATATTGAGGGAGAGAGGGGTAATTTGTGGGTCCTACCATAACATGTCAAATAGTGAGTTTTCAGTCAACGTAAGATTCTTCATACTGTATTAGATTACTTTTATTTATTTTGTATACATATCAATTGACAAATAATATGTTACCTAATATTCTAGGAATAATTGGGATAATTGCATAAAAAACCCACCTATTTTAGATATTGCAAATTAAACCCTGATAATTGTTTATAAGGCTTATTGAAACTCAGTCTATTTTTTATTTTTCAATTAGAACCCTCCATCCATTTAATCCGTTAAATGGTAACAGTTTGCTGAGTAGGATGCCAACGTGGCATTTTACGTGGCCAATTTTATTTCATTATAAACCTTGTACAAATTTTGTAATTTCATAAAAAACCCTAAAATTTATTTTCACCAAATAAAGCCTTAAAATTTAAAATAAATAATTATTTATATACCAATTTCATTTTAAGAAAATAAAGTTATTTTTTTTAGAAAATATGGCTCAAAATATGGTGCAAGTTCCAATGAGTATTTAATATTTAATACACATCCGATCTTAAATAATCATCATGTTTGATTTCGCACACAAATTAAAAAAAAAAACAAATTATCTCTATTATAATATTAGTATAATTTGTATAAAGTATTTATTTAATATGTAATATTTTAATAAAAATTAATATATTTGTTTTAACATTTATTTGTAACATTTAATATTATGTTTTAAACTATAATTTTAAATTATAAATTTTCTTAAAGAAGTTAAAAACTAATTAAAGTAAAATTTGTTACCCATTTGATATTTTAGATATTTTTAAATTAGATGTTTAAAAAATGATTAAATAATTATTTGGTCCCTGATTTATACACAAAATATGTGTTTGGTCCCACTATTTTTTTCTGTATTCGTTTGGTCCTTGAACTCAACTTTTGCTATGAAATTCCTCCCTTACGGGGTTACTGAGATTTTTCGTCTATATTTATTTTAAATTCCAAATTTGCCTTTAATAGAGATGTTGGTGACATTCAGCTTCCTTGTCCTCCCTCCAGTCATCATTTCCAATTCCCCCAGTCCACAACCATGGCAGCCGTTCCAACTCAACTCCAACTCGCACAAATCGTCACCATCCTCGGCCCCGACCAAGCTTTCTTCGAAACCTTAATCTCCCACCTCATGTCCGTCGCCAATGACCAGCGTTCTGAAGCCGAAGCCCTTTTCAACCTCTGTAAACAAACCCACCCCGACACCCTCTCTCTCAAGCTTTCCCACCTCCTTCACTCCTCCCCACACCCCGAGGCACACACCATTTCTGCCATTCTCCTCTGCAAGCTTCTCACACGTGACGATTCCTATCTATATATCCTTCCCTCTCTCTCACCACCTAGTCAACCCTCAAATCGGCTCTCCTCAATGCCATCATCAACGAATCCAACAAAACCATCACCAAAAAGCTATGCGACACCGTATCGGAGTTCACCGCTTCGGTTGCCCTCGAAAATGGCTGGCCGGAGCTGTTGCCGTTTATGTTCAATCGCATTAGTTCTGACAATCCTAAGCATAAGGAGAACGCGTTGCTGATTTTCACCCATTTGGCTCAGTATATTGGGGAAACCCTAATTCTGTATCTGGATACTTTACATTCGGTGTTTTCGGGGTGTTTGGCGACGTGTGTGAATCCAGACGTTAGAATCGCGACGTTGGGAGCGTCAGTTAATTTTATTCAGTGTTTGGAGAAGGCATCAGAGTGGGAAAAGTTTTGAGAATTTGTTGCCATTGATGATGGAAACAGATCTCAAGCGAATAGAGAGAGAGAGGGAATGAAAGATCGATGGTAGACGGGGGTTTTGGCCGGGGCAGGAGGGAAGTCGCTTGGGGATATGGCGGATTTGGGGTCGGCGAAAGAAATCCAAGGAGGCTGGCGGCTATGGTGGAGATGCGCCGGAGATGGAGGAGATGGGAGCCGGATATGGGCTTGAAGTTGGCAAGGGGAGGAGTGATGGAGCTGGGGCTATGGCGGATTTTGGGAGATTGTAGCGTAAGAGATGAGATAGAGAGAGAGGGAGATCGTTGTCTGATAATAAAGTTGACCAATTCCTACTCCATCTTCATGTTGCGAGAAGAAGGAGATCTGGTTTCTATCTTCATAAGATGCCCTAAAATGTAATGGTAAATTTGGAATTTAAAATAAATATAGACGAAAAATCTCACGGTAACCCTGTAAAGGGGGAGTCTCTTAACAAAAATCGAGTTTAAGGACCAAACACATTTTTAAAAAAAATAGTGAGACCAAATGTATATTTTGTGTATAGTTTAGGAACCAAATAATTATTTAATCCTTTTTTAAACAACTATAATTTAAAATTTTCTAAAATATCAAATGGGTAACAAATTTTACTTTAATTAGTCTTTAACTTCTTTAAGAAAATTTATAATTTAAAATTATAGTTTTAAACATAATATTAAATGTTACAAATAAATGTTAAAACAAATATATTAATTTTTAATTTTTATTAAAATATTGCATATTAAATAAATACTTTATACAAATTATACCAATATTATAATAGAGATAATTTGTTTTTCTTAATTTGTGTGTGAAATCAAACATGATGATTATTTAGGATCGGATGTGTATTAAATATTAAATACTCATTGGAACTTGCATCATATTTTGAGCCCTATTTTCTAAAAAAAATAACTTTATTTTCTTAAAATGAAATTGGTATATAAAAAACTATTTATTTTAAATTTTAAGGCTTTATTTGGTGAAAATAAATTTTAGGGTTTTTTATGAAATTACAAAATTTGTACAAGGTTTATAATGAAATAAAATTGGCCACGTAGGATGCCACATTGGCATCCTACTCAGCAAACCGTTACCATTTAACGGATTAAATGGACGGAGGATTCTAATTGAAACATAAAAAATAGGCTGGGTTTCAATAAACCTATAAACAATTGTCATGGTTCAATTTGCAATATCTAAAATAGGTCGGGGTTTTTTATGCAATTATCCCAGGAATAATTCCAGGCGGATACCTTTTGAAGATAATATAAGGGTAAAATTCTAGTCGATCATTTTTTTTTTAAGTTTGTAACTCTAAAAATCCACCGTTTTTTTTTTCAATCGCAGAATTTTAATTTTCAAAATATCGTTCCGAAAAAGTCATCGTCTCCTTCAACAACTCCAACAAACACATTAGATTAGAAAATCACTATTGTTGTGTAATGAAACGGGGGTCGACGGGGCAGCGTCCCTTCGTGGAGGTTCGAGGGCAAAGCTCCGAAAGGTAAACAATTTTTTTGATTTATGAAATATGAAACTGTAATAGATCTATACTAGGTTGTGATTTTTCGATAGAAACGAAAGCGCAAAAGGGGGAGGAAGAAGATGACTTACGATGGAGGAGATGGAAGAATTGAAGAAGGTGGATGACGTGGTTTGGTTCTTTATGATTAAACATTGATCTATTGCAGTGCAAAATAGAATAATCAATTAAACTGATAAATCAAGGTTTAAATATTGATGTATTGAGGAGCAAAAATAGACTCGACAATTAAATTGATGAATCACGATGCAAAATTAATTGAATAAAATTGATGCATTGCGGTTCTATAGCCAATGCACCGCGATTCGTTTTCGTAATGCGTCTCATGCTCATTAAGAGTATCATAATGTTTTTGCCCCCAAAAATGTCTTTCTCTGGTTTAAAAAAACATGAGATCTGGAGCGATTGAAAAGTGGACCGGCCCGCAATGTTTTCATATTATAACCTCTCCGGTCTACTTTATTTTTATTCAACTGGTAAAGTACACTTTTGGGATAAAATGTCGAAAATACCTTTAATGAATAAAAGACACGCACACAAAGTCCCCGCCCAAAATTGTGTATCGCAATGTAAAATCTAGGCAACGTAATGCAAAAATTGGGCATCACAGTGCCAAAACCGTTCATCGTGGTGTACAAACTAAATGGTGGAAACTGGAAAGGCATCGTTTCTCTCTTCTCAATCCTCATTAATGTGTCTCTCTCTTTGTACATTTCTCTCTCTCTCTCCTCATTTACACCCATCCACTTTCTCTCTTTCTTCAATTACATCCACTTGTACCAGTTGAAAGAATAAGGGACGATCTGATCTCGACCTTACCAACAATGGATCAACAAGTAATCCTCACAAATGGAGAGAATAATGGGTGAGGGTATTTGTTTGGGGTATTTTAATGATATATGTTTCTTCAACAGTTTTTTTTTCTTTCTTTTGTTGATGAAGCAACATAAAGCAACTGAGAATTAGTGTGATCTCCGTGAGATCATGTTAGCTTCTTTCTTCTTCAATTTCATTTATATTAATGCTTTAGTCTAGCCGCCTATGAAGGGATCGAACTTTGATGTGGGTGTCGAAGACTCCGATGTGGGCGTCGAAGATTGTTGTGGAAGGGACATACAAATAATACGAGCAGAATGGATATGGAGAATGATCTGGTGGATTGTCATAACTAGTATTTAGTAATTCATTTTGCAGAAGATGAATCATGAGCTTGGGGAGGAGACACATGTCTTGAAGTCTAAAGGAGAGTCATCTGAAAGGCTGATTAGAAATGTTTGTTACTTTTTTTCATTGGTAGGAACATTGTCAAGAGCTTCCATGATAAGAATTTCCCAGTCACGCTGATGACCAAAAAATGAATGCGTTTGTAAAATATCAGCTCATGAATTACCAACCCATATAATATTTAATCAAGTTTGTAAAATACTAATGCCCAAAATTTATTACCGATGCTACTTTTGTATTGCGATGCCCAAATTTGGGCGATGATTTTTGCATTGCGATGCCCAAATTCATTGTGATACCCAAATTGATGCCCAAATAAATAATGATAGTCTATCTAAATTTGGGCATCACAATGCACAATTAAAGTATGCCCAAATTTAGGCATCACAATTCAAAAATTAGGTATCGCAATACACAATTGAAGTCTGTCCAAAATTAGGCATCGCAATGCAAAAAACTTAACTCAAATTTGGGCATCGTAATGCTTCCGAAGCGAAAATTGGGCATCGGTATAAAGGAAGTGTCATGTAGAAAAAAAACTTCCTGCAAAACCTATCTATTTCAAATACACGTATTCAGACGAAATGAATGATTGGAAGATTCTCTTTGCTCGTACTGCCTCTGATTCTTTACATGGCATATCCCACCTTGGACTATTGTGAGCCCCATGCTAGAATATCTTGTTTCCATTTCTTAGGATTTGGGATAAGATTTTTTCCCTACTACCTAGCAAGGATTCCACGCATAATTATGGATCCAGCTGTGAACTCCTCTTTTAGCTCATGTACTTCTTTCTTTTAGTTATCTCTCGGTTCCTGTCTACCACAGTGAGCATCTGTCTTTTAGCTCGTATCTTATAGGTAAAGATCCAACATAACATTCCAAGATCATGGCTTGAGGCTTTCATTAGCAAATCTGGAATGCATATTTTTCAAGAAAGAGTGTGTGAGAGAGAGAAAGACAAAGTTAGAGAAGAAAGACTTTTTTCATTCCCAATGTACTAGTGAGTAGAGCTGTCAAAATTGAGCCCGAACCATAGGCCCGATCCAGCCCACTCAACTTTTCAAGGACCTGGGCCTCAAATTAAAAGGCCCGAAAAAAAAACTGGCCTCTTTGGCCTGGTCTGACAGGCTCGGGGACTGCGTTTAGCATGAACTTGAAAAGCCTAAAAGGCCCGACCCGATCATACGATTGACAAAGTCAAACTTAATTAAAAATAAAAACTAAAACATAAAACCTAAAAAGCAAAAAACTAAAAAAAAAAACCTATGAGACATTCAGACTAATCCACTTTCATAGTTTCATTCTTTTTTATTTCATCTTTTCCAAAAGCGGCCGTCTCTTTCGTCTTTGGTCTTCGTAATCGTCTCCAGGTCTCCTCGATCTCCTCTCTCTGTCTCCATCGCTCTCACTCTTTCTCAGTCTCTCTCTATTTATCGACTATCGCTCTCTCAGTCTCTCTCTCAAATCAATATGTGTATCTGTGTATGTGACTATGCGTGTGTGTTGTAACTTGTATGGCCATGTAAGACGGGGACGTTTTGTAGTGTGTTCTTTCTCCACCAATTGAATTGCCACCATACAAGGAATCTAACTTATGCAATTGTCTGCTTTTTATGATTCTATCTCTAATCTGTCTTTCTACAACCAAAGAAACTATCAATTCAAAATGTTTTGAACCTAAACTGGGGATTCTTTTTCATTGAAGAGATAAACTAGGGTTTGTGACAATGAAGTAATTTGGGGAAAACTTTAAAGCTCTCCATGTATAGACTTATAACTTGTTGTGTACCTGGCGTGCAGTTGTGTTTGTGCTTTAATTGGTCGACCTAGGTTTCTGCTCGGATTTCAACAAATGGAACTGAGTTTTTCGGGTTAATTGCTTAATGCTTATCCTTGTTTATTGATGTACATAGTACACCTTGTTTGATTTGCTAGTTATGTTCTGAATATAAATTATAGTTTGGCTTTAGTGTATTATATCCATGTTGGATAATTAGCTGCTTTTATAGTTCTTGTAGTTAGTTTTTAGTTTAGTTTTTTTTCGTGTATATTAAGGATTGATGAGAGTTTGAGAAATAGACTCATCAAATGGCAATGGCATTAGCGCATTGCCAATTTGGAAATTTGCCACAAATAGGGCTGAATAAAGAAATGGTCAGATACTTGAATTGAATCAGATTCTTTACTTAAATAACGTTAAAAGGGGAAACATTGAGTTAAATATGCATTGTTAATTTGTTATGTTGTACTAATTTTTTCCACATTATCCATTTTGAGTTATTTCTATTTTCATATACTCATTTTTTGTTTATATCTCTCTTTCTCATATCAAGATATTGATGACTTGGAAATGTTGGATTCTCCTTCTCCATCTGCTCCAACACTATTAGTTCAGGTACTAATGCTTCTACTACTAGTAAGAGGGTAACTAGGGGAAAAGAAATGATAGTGGTCCTAGTGAAGATGTTGATGATAAAAAAAAATGGTAAAAAAAAGTTTGATGTGTAGGAATATTTTCAACAACTTGGCATAGTAGATGGGGTCGAGAAATGTGAATGCTTGCGTTGCAAAAGTAGTTATTGTAATTATGATTCGGGAACTAGTCATTTAAGACGTCATGTTACCAAGTGTTACAAAAATCCGCAGATGCTTGATGTGAGTTCTTTGTTGAATAACCAAACTACACTTTTGAAAAAGTGGAAGTTTGATGGTAAGGTCTATCGAGATGCACTGATTAAATTGATTATTAGGCATGACCTTCCATTTAGCTTTGTCGAATACGAGGGGTTTAATGATTTACTTAAACAGTTTATTCCTGAATTTAAGCATGTTAGTAGAAACACTGCCAATGCTGATTGTAAAAGTGTGTTTGTGATTGAAAAGGAAAAGCTAAAGAGTGTGTTAGCTAATCTTCGTAGTAGAATTTGCGTAACTTCTGATGTGTGGACTGTTGTGACTACACAAGGCTATATGGCTATGACCACTCATTATATTGATGCAAATTGGAAGTTAAATAGTAAATTACTTTCAATTTGTGTCTTGGAAAGTCCACATACGGGGTTAGAATTATCAAGCAAGTTAATTGGAGTGCTTAAGGATTGGAGGATAGAATCCAAAATATTTTCTATAACCTTGAACAATGCCTCTTCCAATGATAGCATGGTTAGAATTTTGAAAGACATACTTAATTTGTTATGTAAAGATGAGTTTTTTCATATAAGGTGTTGTGCACATATTTTGAATATTATTGTTTAAAAAGGTTTGAAGGCGATAGGTAAAGCCTTGGAAAAAATTTGAGAAAGTGTCAAGTATGTGAGGAGTTCAAAGGGGAGATTGCAGCAATTTCAAGCATGTATAAAGAAGTGCACTTAGGTAATGTTGATGGTAGTTTCTTGAGGTTAGATGTGGCAACTAGATAGAATGCTACATATATGATGCTTGCAAGTGCTATTAAATATCGTCATGCATTCACTCAATTGAGCTACAATAATAATAGAAATTACAAGTTATATCCATCTAACGAAGAGAGGGAAAAAGGAAAGAGAATGTGTGCTTTCTTGTCTTCATTTTATGGCATTACAAACTTGGTATCTGGATCGTCTTACCCTACTTCAAACTTGTATTTCATGCAAGTTGCAACCATTCAAATGAAACTGAATGAAAACCTATTATGTGAAAGATGGGGTGATTAGGGATATGTCATTAAGGATGAAGAGCATATTTGATAAGTATTTGAATGAGTATAGTGTTCAATCTTGCACTTAGATGTGTTCTCGACCCAAAGAGAAAGTTGAATTTTTTGAACTTTTGCTATAAAAGGCTTTACTCAATTGATTACGAAGAGAAGGTGAATAGGGTAAAGGAAACTTTATATAGACTTTAAGGTGAATATGAAGTCATTAAGACTGAGACTGCTCCTAACTCAACAAGATAGCGGGTCCTCGTCAATCATATTCAATGGCAAATGGATCAAGCTCATTATCCATTATTGATGTAAGTTTGAGTAATAAATTTCATATGTGGTTGCATCTATTATTTTAATACTTTATTCAAACATCTAAGTATCTAACATTCTCATAATCTCATCTAGTTTATGTATTGTCTATATTATGTGTTTGTTTAATTTTAGAAGTATGAACAAGAATTGAGGTGAATGAATTCAAGTCAAAACAAGTCTCAACTTGATATTTACTTGGAAGAAGCATGCGTAGTTAAAGACGTAAATGTACTTGAATATTAGAGAATGAATAAGGATCAATTCCCTTAACTTGCAATTATGACTTGTGACATTTTAGGCATTCCAATCACAACGGTGGCTTCATAATCCTCATTTAGTATTGGTGGTCGTATCCTGCACAAGTATATAAGTTACCTACTCCCCGAGAATGTGCAAGTCCTCATTTGTACTCATAGTTGGTTGCATGGATTCCAAGAAGTTGGACCTTTAGGTAATTTACATTTGAATTTTAGTTATTGATTTTACTTTTCTTCCATATTTATTTATCTATATTTTTTTTTACAGATTCAATTGAACAAGAAATTGAAGAGATACAGTTGTCAAAGGAAGATTCTAATGTTCTTGATGTTGATTGAACATTGACAAGTGAATGACATTTAATTTTAGACTATTTGTAATTATGTTTGATAAACTATTTACTTTTTAGTATTTAAAAATTTTGTGTTAAAAACTATTTAGCTAATTTCTTTTGGTTAAGATTTAAGAACTATTTAGCATATTTGTAGTTAAGAACTTAAGAACATATATGTTCCTAAACTCTTGATTTGTTCTTTTTTGCACTTTTGTTTTGTAATTATGTAAGCTAGACTAGTAAATATGTGTCTTTTGATGTGTTATATAACTTTTATTAGCTAATTAGTGAGTTTTTTAAAATAAAAATAGTTATTTTTTTTAGCCATAGGCCCGTAGTGTGGATGGGTTGGGCTTGAGTTGTATGAGGCCCGTTTATGTTTCGACATGGCCCGGCCCGACCCATCGTTAAGCGAAACCTGATGGGTTTGGGCCTGGCCGGGTCGACCCGTTTGGCATCTCTACTAGTGAGAGAGAAAAAGTAAGAGACTTTTTTCCATCCCTATGTAATATTACTTTGATGCCCAGCAATCGATGCCAAATTTTTCCACTGCGATGCCTAATTTTAGGCGGGGTTTGTACGAGTGTCTTTTATTCATTAAGATTATCTTTGTCATTTTGCCCCCTAAAATGTACTTTACCGGTTAAATAAAGTATGTTGGACTAGAGCGGTTATAATTTGTTCAAAATGTACCGGCCCCGTTATCCCCCAATATTCTATAATTAAAATTAGTTTTGGGCCACAAATTCATGGGCTTTAAACGAAACCACATACTATATATTTCAATATTAATAAAAAGTCAATTATTTTTTCTTAATCCATGTGCTGGGTCAAATAAGACAATAATTTTAGGACCGATGGAGTATAGTCTATATGACAACTTTTCATAAAAAATAAAATTTGTCAGTCTTATTTCATTTTAAACGTGGAAAATTCTTCTCAATATGCTTCATTTCCTAAAAGTAGCTAACGTTAACAACTTTTTTCATTCTCATTCGACTACGTACTCATCAACAATTCAATATTTATCTCTCTCTCTCTCTCTCCCTTCGATTATCAATTCATCTTCATCATATCCTTAATACACTACAAAGGATTCCCTATTTTCTCTCTACTTTCCCATTTCTCATATCTCATATCTCCTATCTCTTATCTCTTATCTCCTATCTCTTATCTCCTATCTCCTATCTCCTATCTCCTATTTTTTCTTTTTCTCCCATTAGAAAACGTCTTCGTTCCTCGGTTCTTTTCATTTTTTCCCTCCGTTTAGGTTAAAAGTTGCATTAATTGCCACTTATTCTCTTCATTTCTCTTTACTAGATCTTCTTATTTAAAAGAAGGTTTAAATCGCAAGGCTACCCTACTTTCACACTTTTTTCGTTAAGCTTACAACACTATTTTTTTTCTCAATTTAGTGACTATACTTAGTCAATCAAGCCAATAAGGTCACTAGGTTTAATTTTTATTAGTTAGATGGACGGAAATATTTTAAATGACCAAAATGCCCTGTGGGTTCCCCGGGATGCGCCCGAAACAAAATAAAAATATAACAAGCATAATTTAGCCAGAAACAAAAGAAAAACAAAAAATTTATAAGTCTAGCCCTCCATTTTTATTTAAAATAAAAGCGATCTCCCCAGCAGAGTCGCCACTATGGGTTCCCCGGGATGCGCCCGCGCTCCGCGCGCCATTGGATAGGGGTGCACGTACGTGCGGAAGCGGGACACCACACTTTTCATTCCATCCTCCCTTGTTTAGGGGAGGACAAAATTTAAAATGCGAAAGGGTGCTATCAAAATAGCGCGTTGAATATGCCTAGGTCACTTTAGTGATTTTTGATCCGTCATGGGAGCTATGGGTTTTCTGTATCAAGTTATCTCTTTTTCAGGGGATAACAGGATGCAGGAATACATCACCATTTCATTCACATCTTCCCTTGTGTAGGGGAAAATGGAAAGTGCAAGAAAGAATGTTGCGGGCCCCACTATAGACTTTATACAAATTGTCTTAAGGCCTATTTCGGATCACGATGAGTGCTTTGGGCTTTCTATATCAAGTCATCCTTTTTTTAGGGGATACCAGGATATAGGAATACATCACCCTTTTCATTCTTATTCTCTCTTTTTTAGGGGAAAACGGAAAAGTGCAAGAAAGGATGTTGCGATGCCTCACTGCGATCCAAAATGTTTTAATAGAGTCGTCATCTTTATTTTAAGGAAGAAATAAAGAAAAATCAAAAATAAAACCAGAGATTGCAAAAACGGGTTCGGAGGCTAAGTTACGAGTTGGGAAGGTGCTAGGCACCCAACTCGCTCTTTCGATCTCAAAAGCGGTTTTTGGCTAAAGTATGTTTTTTGTTATATTTATCTAGCAAATAAAGAAAGCATTAAAAGACAGACAGAAAAGAAAACAAATACATCCGTATTTACATTATTTACGAACTTGCAGCCGTCTCTTTACAATAATTACAAATATACTTAAAAATATTTGTCCATAATAATGGCTCTTTTTAGTGCTATTTCCTAAATAAATCCGGGCAACACAACTGCTTATATTTTTACATTGGGCCGGATGAAAAGTTGCACTTTTTAGTTTTTATAAATAAAAACTTTAAAGCTTACCCTTTAGCGGATTAGGGTGTAATGCTCGTTTGTCCTTCAGAGAAAGGGAATTTTTTTTGATGAAGTGGTGCGAAGATTCGGGCAGAATAACTGCTTCCGAAAGCTACTTTTGGCCTCGGGATATGGGCGAGCAACTGGTTGAGACTGATTGATTGATTACTTGAGGGAGGCGAAAATCGGG
This sequence comes from Codonopsis lanceolata, assembly GCA_013146195.2. Lineage (NCBI taxonomy): Eukaryota > Viridiplantae > Streptophyta > Magnoliopsida > Asterales > Campanulaceae > Codonopsis > Codonopsis lanceolata. The sequence goes on along the minus strand of CM028381.1, from coordinate 105,580,974 downwards.
CAGAGCAACTGCTTGATTCTAGCGGATTTAGCCTTTGGATTCGGGCAGGGCTACTGATCCTTTTGGGATTTTTGGATCGGGGGAATAGGGTAGAAACCTAGCTGGAAGGCTATGGCTTACTTTGACCGATTGGTTTTGAATTTGGAGAGATTTGGCAGGGTTTGGAGGCTTATAGGAGGACCCCTCTCTCTCGCTCACTGCGCGTAAACTATCAGCGATTTGACTGCGTAAAATTTGGTGTGTGAAATGTGTCAAATTCACTGCCAAAGCCTTCCTTTTATAGGCGAAGAATGACTTTCCTTTGTCGTTAAGTTTGATCTCTTTGTGCTTCATCGGTTTGTACCAAGAGCAAAGTGCTACAGTGACTTAGCAAAAAGCTGGTGCCGCCTTCTAGCAAACTGGGTCCCGAGCCCACTTCTTCCATGGGTGGCGCCTGGTTTGGAATTTAGGGTCTTTTTGGCACTTTGGCCCCATGCATTTCACTGTTTTACGCATCTTGCTTTGTCTTTTGCATTTTAAACCCTGTAACTTGACATTGGTTAAAATTTGACAGGTCTTGATATTTCATGTCATGTTACATATCAGGGGTACAAAATTGGGGTGTCTATAGAGCCCCTTAACGATGGAGTCTACGGGTAACCCACAGCTTACTGAGTAGACGAACATCGTTGATAAGAAATAGACTCCTAAATTTCGTGGAAATTAAGATGGGGAGTGATGCAACAGATAGCAGTTATAATGCATACCAAATCTCACATATCCTAGACATGTTTAGTCGGTTATAGCAAGTTATCGTAGTTTTTAAGCGGATATGCAATAAAATGCTCTGATGGTCGCACCTACTAGGTAGACTGCCTACGTATCCCTTAATAAAAGGAATCAGACCAAACGTAGTTCAGCCTCAAACAAATCAATCAACCAGCTCGGTGGGGATGGCAGGATATCATGTCCTTTGGGTCAATGCCCGTCCGAGAACATGACGGTGGCTTTTTCCTGGATATCATATCCTCAGGGTCAATACCCATCATTGAATATGATGGAAAGAGATTTTCTTTTTGAAAATCGTATCCTCAGGGTCAATACATGTCGTCGAATACGATAGAAAAAGATTTTCTTTTTGAAAAAATTGTATCCTCAGGGTCAATACCCGTCGTTGAATACGATAGAAAAAGATTTTTCCTTTTTTAAAAATCGTATTCTCATGGTCAATACTCGTCGTCGAATACGATAGAAAAAGATTTTTCTTGGAAATCGTATCCTCATGGTCAATACCCGTCGTTGAATACGATAGAAAAAGATTTTCATTTTGAAAATCGTATCCTCAGGGTCAATATCCGTCGTTGAATACGATAGAAAAAGATTTTCTTTTTTGAAAACCGTATCCTTAGGGTCAATACCCGTCGTTGAATACGATAGAAAAAGATTTTCTTTTTTTTGAAAACCGTATCATCAGGGTCAATACCCGTCGTTGAATACGATAGAAAAAGATTTTTTTTTAAAATATAGGTAAAATATGAATACTTTACCTTTCCTTACCTTTTCATGCTTTTGGCTGCTGCTGCTTTCTTTTTTGTAGAGTTTCTGATCCTTGCTGGAGATTTTCTTTTGATGCTGCATTTCTTATTTTTGTATTTCTTATTTTCTCTTTTTTATTTTGCATTTTTTCTGGGGATTTTACTTCCACCACTTATGTTTTTATGCTTTTCTGGCTTTCTTGGCGCTGACCGGCTGAGGATATGAATTCTTCTTTGATTTCTGATGGATGACTGTCAATTTTGGTTAACAAAGCTGACTTTGTTAACTTTTCGTTAAGCTTTTAGGGTCAATTTGCAATTTCTGCAAACTAATGACTGAAGTGTTGAATTTGATTTGTTTGGAGGGGGGGGGGAAGGGAAAATCTCCACTTTCTTCTCTTTATCACTTACGGGAATGAGAGCAAAAAGCAGTAGTCTTCTTCCATTTTCTGCTTCTGCGATTTCTTTCCTTCTGCCATTTTCCTTCTTTTCTCATTTCTTCTCCTTTTCTCAATTTTCTTCCGTCAAATCGTTTGTTTTGCCGAATAGATGACTTTTTCCTCAAGATCCAAGAAAGGAAAAGCACCGATGCATCCAGATTCGGGCGAAGAGAGGAAAGAACTTCCTCTTTTGAACCAAAATCATATTGAATACTTTATTCAAAGGATGACTGGGGCAATCTGGTTCGTGATTGGCACACACACGTCTCGAATCTTCCAAATCCCGCTGTAAGTATTTTTTTCACCAACTCATTTGGTCGATTTCTTCAGATCTGCTTAATTCCTGTACTGTTTTGGATTTTTGGAGTATACATGTGCTTTCTTATGATGCTCATGCATGCAATTTATGAACTAGAATGATGCAATTTGGCAATTTATTCATAGCAAAGATATGTATTTTATGCTATTTAATTTTGCGATGCATACTTGAATATTTGACACTATTTGACTCTGCGATGCATATTTTCATACAACTGATATATTCCATCTAAATGATACATGCTTAGGATGCAAAATATATTTTTTTCCTTTTGACACGTGCCTATGCAACAAACTTTTCGGAGTCACAATACACTTTTTCTGAATACATTTTTAGACGCATTTTCGGATACATGCATGATACTTGCGAAGACATGTTATATGCAACATGAAGTATTATATTTTTTTAATTATATTTTAATTATATATTTTTTAAGTACATATGCACAAAAAATGCAAATGGAAAATTTTTAAATTTATGCCCAAAATGCAAATGCGAGAATGGAAAGCATACATCATTTTTTTCAGATATAATGATTTTTTTCATATATGCAAGAATGCAAATGAAAATTTTTAAATGCATGCCCAAAATGCAAGTGCAAGAATGGAAAGCATACATCATTTTTTTTCCAGATATAATGACTTTTTCATATATGCAAGAATGCAAATGAAATTTTTTAAATGCATGCCCAAAATGCAAGTGCAAGAATGGAAAGCATACATCTTTTTTTTTTTTCAGATATAATGATTTTTTTGTTTTTGTTTTTTTTTTTTTGGTACAAATGCATGAAGAATGCAATATATACATATATATTTTGCTCTCCTTTTTTTTAAGGCCTAATTTACTGACATGTAAAAAGGATTTATGAGAATCTTACCTTCCCTTCTTCTTTCCCCTCATTTTTTTTAGGAGCACACGACCTTGACCCGGGTTCGGGCGAGCTGTGACAAGGTTTTGGATATTTTTTATCTGATGCCCGAACCGACCCGGGTGTTGGTGGAATCCTCAGGCCTTGGGGTGTTTATGCGGGCTTTCCTTCCCTTTCGCAGCTACTTGCCCATTTTTGATAATTTGAGGAACTATTGGTGGGATACTACCCACACCTTTCACTTTAGCTGGGGAGAGGCTACAATGACCCCGTGTGATTTTGCTGCAATCACGGGTATCTATACTAGTATTGGCCGGACTGTGGAGCCGGATTATACTCTTTGTCATCAACATGACGTGGTGGAAGATCTCCTGGGCTTCATGCTTGAATATAAATCTGCAGATGAGATCTTGATTGATAGTGTCAAAAGGTGGCTTTTGGCAAATGCTGGGACAGTTAATGCCGGGGACAGCATAGCCGTAGCTCGCGTTGCCAGGGCATTCCTATTTTTCTTTTTTGGGATGTCGCTCTTGGCTGAGCTTTATGCCTCTATGGACAGGGCGAGCCGAAATGATTCACCGACTATGAATGGCTTTGCTCCGGCTTGGAAGGTATATTTCTTTTTTTTCTCCTACTTTCGATTTTTTCTTCTTTTTTTTTAATTTCGGCATTTTTTTCTTAGGTCGACTTTTCTTCTTTCCCCCTTTTTTTTTTTTTTTCAGGTGTGGACTTACTCCGTTTTTCATTTCACGCCGGGCTTATTGCACGGTCGCGTTCACGGACCACCTTATTTAGCTGAATTCGTGAATGAAAACCGAAAGAAGAAAGATCGGGATGGCCGTTTTCTGGAGCGGATCGGGCTGCGGGACAGAATAGCAAGCTCGACCTCGGGCACAATGCACTTAGTCCCTTGGAAGAATTTGGTATGGCCATATGAGGTTGCCTTGACGTTGAGCCGATGTCGGATACTCATGGTATCGATTATGAACGATTCATTGTACATAGGCGAGCGGGTCAATCGCCAACATTCCCTGCTCCCGACATTTCCAGTGGCGCCTCCTGCACCTCCCCCTTGGGTGATTGTTCCAGATCTTCTGCCGAACAGGTATCTTTACCTGTCAAAATTTGTCATGCCACCGTATGATTACCCGGTCATGCCATATGAGGAGCTTCTGAGGACGATGCTCCATCCTGCCCCTCCTGCCCCTGTGGTAGCCAAGCGTGCGTCTAATGCATGTGATAGGCCAGGGTCTTCTCACCCAGGTCCTGAGATGCAGTCAGAGTTCTTTATGCCTGATGATGCTTTCTCCACCTTCCGATATCGGTGAGACGGAAGACTTGTAGAGGAAGTTTTACCCAATGCGGATATTTCTGAGGAGTACCATGTTCCCGAGCAAGCTCGCACGGTATATACCATTACTCATTTTTTCCATGTTGTACTATTGCTCTCTCCCTTTTTTTATCACTTTTTTTTCTTTTTTAGACTGATGCATTTCTTTTGTTGTTTCAACACTCTTTTTTCTAGGTTAAAATATCAACATACAAGAGGTTGCTGCGAGGCTTCGTTAGCATCAACAAGCTTTACCAACGGACTTATGGATGATTTTTCCTACCGGGGAAACAATGCTATGCAGCAGACCAGACAACAAGATGATGATGAAGATGAGGCTGGCGGGTCGAGTCGCGTTCAGGCGAGAGGTCGAGGATACAGGATTGGCGGAGGGGGTACTCGAGTTATGGGCGGCAATCTCGAAAGAGGCAGAGCTTCTTGCGATTACTACCTCTTTTACATGCACATATTAGTTCTCTTTTTTTTCTGTGCCAGACTCTGTACATAATTATAAATGCAATGCAATATTATTTTTATGATGCAATAATTAAATGCAAAGACTAAAAAAAAAAACACATGCATAAAAGAAAACTAGATCATTATCTAGGGGTAATGGCACACTGCAATTTTTAACCGAATATATAGGGAGGTACCCATTCAAATTTAAAACGGGCTTTTCTGGTGGCTTGTGGGGAGGAAAAGGCAGCAGCCTCTTCCTGTGCTTGATATTTTCTTGGTTGCCGACGAAGCTACGGGCTAGCCTTTTCAATTTTTCTCCTTAGCAGACAGAGGCGACAGTCGACGGTAAGGGAAGAAAACAGGGATACCAAGCTGTTTTGGGGAGCAGGAGCAACAAAGCTGGCGCCACACATACATGAAGTGGGCGCTGAGCCAGGTTTGGGCATGGGTGGCGCCCAGTTTCCTATCCTGTGCAGTCTTGTTCAGCCATTGTTTGCAGAATTCGTCCATCTCTTTGAATTTGCGTATAAAACGGAGGCCGAGGCAGCATAATTTTTTCACACCAAATGTTTGCTTCTTTCGCATCTGCTGTCTTTTGAGTTTCCTTCTTTGCCCAGTTAGCCTTTCTCTTATCAGATAAGCTCTCTTTTATCAGATAGACTTTCTATTTTTCTCAAAAAATGGTCGCATCAGCTCATACAGTGTTGGAGATGGAAATTTATGAAAATGCCCTGGATTTCTGGATTATTTCCCTGAGATCAGATGAACGTGACTGGTTGGAGCACATTTATGGATACATGTGCCTACTGTCTTGGCGGAACCTTTATATAAATTGGGATATGATGCGAGGAGCTTCTAGGTTCTGGTCACCTCAAGACCACCTTTTTAACTTTGGCATGAACGAGATGTGCCCCACTTTTGAAGAATTTTGTGCTATGGTGGGGATGGCACCTTCTGGTCCTATTGTCATGCCTTCTCATCGAAGGCGTCCATACATGGCGATCAAGGAGCTCTTTGGCACCACTCGCTCTGCTACTCCAGGTTTTTACAATGGAGTAAATTTTAATCTGACCGTCCTTCTCATCGAAGGATGACCATGATTATTTGCGGCGCCGACTGTCAGCTCTTTTTCTTTGCCTCGTGGGGAGGTACTTGCTGGTGGGCCAACCCGGATATATCGATGTGCGGGTCGTGGACCTAGCATTGCAGGCTCGGGATCGCCGGGTGAATATTATCCCGGTGATTTTGGCAGAGACCCTGGCAGGCATGAATGCCTTTGCAGCTGGCGATGAGCTATTCCCTTCTGGCAGCCCTCTTCTGATCCACATGTGGTTAGAAGAGCATTTTAATTGGGTGATGGGCCCAGTGCCGCCGGGAGCAAGGTACGATCCAGGGCTTTATGGCTCTCGCGGTCATTATCGCCTAACCAATTTTTCGGAGATCGACTGGGCTGAGAGTTTCTTACGTAGGGGCTCCATGGATATAATATGGGTCATCAGCCATTAGGAGATCCGACACTTTCTTCTGTATTCCGGGGTATATACCCAGGTCGTTTTGCTGGGTATTGAGCGTACCTCCTTCTATCGGGCGGATAGGATCTTGCGCCAATTTGGCAGGGAATGGCTCATTCCTGACTTGAGCCGTCCTGTGGCTGTGGAGCTGGAGAATAGTAGGGACTTGGGCACCATTATGCAGAATATGTGGCAGCAGGATTTTGATACGCTGCAGGTGGCCTATCTTTACTCTAATTACATGCTCCTTTCCCATGAATATCTATCATGGATCATAGTGACTGCCGAGGCGCCTTCCCACATAATTAGGCGTGGACTGAGGCAACTGTTGGGCCGTGGAATAACCAGTGGTCTGGATGCTCGCCTGATGGAGATAGGCGAGGACATAAAGAGTTCGGGGCTAGTTGTTCCCCAGGCCCTGCAGGAGGAATTTAGGCGGGTGCACGATCTTGGTGCTCGGATGGCTCCCGGTCCAAATACGGCAGGTCCTAGCAATGCGCCCCCTCGACTGAGCAATGCGAACCGGCATCATAATCCTTGGGAACCGGAAGAGGTTGTCCCTCCCCCTCAAACTGAATGGGGCACTACCCTCAGAAATGATGGCGCTGGTCCGAGCAATACGGTTATCCAGGACAATGGAGATGCCGATGATGAGGAAGAGGACAGTTCTGGGGGGGTTCTCACACTGTTGAGACTGGAGCCTCTTTTGCACATCGCAGAAAGAGTATATAGGCCCGACTGGGCGGACACCGCAGGCACTGAAAGACCGCTTCGGGGCTGAGATGCAAACGAATGATAATTGGGGGGAACAAAGGGGTAGAGGTAGCAAGATAATAGATATGTACAGGCAATAAATGCATAACCTAAATATCTTAAGCAGTTATTCATAAGTTGCACCTTATGACCTTATATTATATTTTGGTATTTTAATGCGAGCTTTTGTCGTGGTTTTTCTCTTTCTTTTGTCAGTCGAGACTTTTTATGCTGAAGAGTGGAGGTCGGATGCTGATGATTTAGAAAGTGCATTCCTTCTCCTTTTCTTCTGATTTTTCTTCTTTTTTTTTATTGCTCTAACTTTTGCCTAGGCTGCCCTTTCGGGTTTTCAACCTAGCGAGCCCTTATTTCTTCTTTTTATTGTTTTTTTTTTGTTTGTTTGTGTTTTTATGTTCTAATTTTTGCCTAGGCCACCCTTTCGGGTTTTCAGCCTAGCGAGCTAAAGAGGGAAGCAACTGCCAGATAGATCGGCTGAAGCATAGTACCTTTTGAGCTTGTCGAGGTTGAAGGGCTGAACAAGATCCTCCCCTTCTTGGTTTGTAAGGAATACTGCTCCTCCTGACCGAATTTCTTTGACAACATACGTTCCCATCCAAGGACATTTCCATTTTCCCCTAGTATCAACATAACTAGGGGTTGGATGTCGCGGCCTTTAACTTTTTTATTGAAGGCTCGGACTATCCGCCTTTGATATGCTCGGGTGTGTTCTAGGGCTAGCAAACATCGTTCATCGATTAGGGTCAATTCTTCGTATCGTCCTTTGACCCAGTCAATTTCTGATATGCCAGATTCCATCATTATTCTTAATAACGGAATTTCAACTTCTATGGGCAGTACTGCCTCCATGTCATATGCTAGAGAGTAGGGAGTAGCCCCAGTGGGTGTACGGACTGAAGTGCGATAGCTCGAGAGGGCTAGTGGCAATTTTTCTGGCCAATATTTTCCTGTGTCAGCTATTTTTCTGATAATATTTTCCAGTATTTTGTTGGCTGCTTCAACGGCACCATTGGCTTGCGGTCTGTAAGAGGAGGATTTATGCCTTTGGATTTTGAACTCGTCGACCAGACGATGCACGTCCCCTTTAAAATGCGTGCCGTTGTCGGAGATTATCTCGAAAGGCACCCCGTAGTGATATATGATGTTAGTCCTGATAAATTCGGACACCTTTCGAGCATTTAGGATTTTATAGGAAGAGGCTTCCACCCACTTCGTGAAGTAATCAACGCCTACTAGAAGCATTACTGGCCATTGAATCTTCGGTGAATTTAGCCTATGACGTCGATTCCCCAAGTTGAAAAGGGCCAGGGGCTGTGGAGTTATATAAGATGTGCGGGGGCATGTGCTGCAAATTTGCAAAACATTGACAATTGTTGCAATGACGCACCCACCGAATACAGTTGGTTTCTAGCGTACTCCAGTAGTACCCCTGTCGGATAACTTTTTTTTTATAACATGTGGCCATTCATGTGGGGCCCGCAAGTACCGCCATGAAGCTGGTCCATGATCTGCTCAGCTTTTGCTAGGTCGACGCATAATAGATTAAGGCCTTGATAATGCCTTTTGTATAAGCTGCCACCACTAAACACAAATTGCGATGCCTATCTCTGCAGGGAGACTTTCCCTCTTTTGTCTAAGCCAGGAAGATAGATCCCTTTCTGAAGCAGATTTAGGATATCAGAGTACCAAGGCTCGTGATCTGCTTCAGGGGCGGCATTGATTTTGAAGCAATATGCCAGAGTAACCTTTTTCCCAACTACGAATGGTTGGACTTGGGTTTCTGCGGGAATTTGGACCAACGATGCCAGAGTGGCCAATGCATCGGCAAATTGATTTCTATCTCGCGGTAAGTAGTGAAACGAGATAGAATCAAATTGGGTGTCAAGTGTTGTTAGTTTGGCATGATAGAGCTGCAGCCGGGGATCTTGGGTCTTCCACTTCCCTTTGACTTGATTTATGATCAGAGCGGAGTCTCCATAGACTTCCAAGTCTTTGGCTCCCTTTTGGAGAGCTTCTTCTAGGCCAGCAATATAGGCTTCGTATTCCGCCGTATTGTTCGAGCACTCGAACTCGAACCTTATGGCTAGTAGAGTGTGAGAATCTGTTGGATTGATTAGCAAGATTCCTATGCTAAAACCTCTCTTGTTGGCGGCTCCGTCAAAGAACATTTGCCAGCTGGTGTCATGGTCAGTAATTTCCAAGACACCTTCGTCTGGGAAGCTAGGCTCATCTGCATCTTCTTATTTTAAGGTCAGATTAGCTAAATGGTCTGCAATTACGCTGCCTTTGATAGATTTCAGTGTGACATATGTTATGTCAAACTCGTTAAGAAGAAATGACCACTTAGCCAGTCGGCTGGAAAGTGATGGCTTGCCGAAGATGTACTTTATAGGTTCCATTCTGGAGATGAGCTTGATGGATCATCCTTGCAGATAGGTTTTGAGCCTTTGGGTAGCCCAGACTAGGCTGGTGCAGCTTTTCTCTAATGCTGAATAATTTAGCTCGCTTCCTTGCAGCTTCCTACTTATGAAATAGATGGCGTTTTCAATGTAGGAATTTTCTTTCTCTTGGGCGAGCATAGCCCCTACTGACGTGTCTGTGACGATTAAATATAGGAGGAGCGGTTTATGTGTATAGGGCGGAGCTAGCACGTGTGGATTGGTAAGGTAAGTTTTTTATTTTTTCGAAGGCTAGCTGGCATTTCTCGTCCGAGACTTGGTCAGTATTTTTCTTTAAGAGTTCTGCAGGGGGGTAAAGTGACAAATTTTCAAACTTCAAAAGAAGCTTGGTGTGCCGCTAAACAAGCCCATGGTGCCGCAAGGGTCCTGGCCGCACCATGGGATGCACCTGTGCGCCTCTCTCGGATCCGGATGGTACAAGCTTTGAAGCGGTGATGGCGGGCGATGCACGAATGAGAAATCAACAAATGCCCAGCGTGTCCTCATTTTTCACTATAAATAGAGACCCCCGGCCTCTCATTTCTCTGCGTAATTCCTCCGCGATTTTTAGATCACAGCGAAGCTCTGCTTCGTCGTCTTTCAATACCAATAGTACGAGAGATGCGAGATAGGTGAGTGGAAGCCCCTATAGTCTCCAAACCCTGTCCAAACTCTAACAAATCAAAAACCCATAGGCTATAAGTGATCCCTAGCCTAGTTGTTAGGTATCCACCTCACTTCCCCAGTCCAGAAATCCCAAAATAAGCTGTTACTCTGCCCGAGTAACGAGCTAAAAAGTCAAAAACTAAGTCTAGGTTCCGCCCAACTAGAAAGGCCAAAACCTACCCAAATAAAGTCGCGTCACTCTGCCAGGAGTTGATAAGCCCAAACTTCAAAAATCAAGCGATCATTCTATCAACACAACAACACACACGCAAACAACAAAAGACTCCTCTCCCCGGGACGAGGCGAGCACACGCTCTAAAAGGTAATACCTTTAAGAGCGTATTTTTATTTCATTTGTATTTTTTGCCTTTTATTTATTTTTAAAAAGTTGTTATTTAAATCCGTAGCGATGTAGCCAATATAAGCCGTTGTCGCCTGGATTAGATTAGAAATATTATGTAAAAGAGCCGTTATAATGACCAAATATTCTTAAATATGTTTGTAATTATTGGAAAGGAGGCTGCGAGTCCGTAAATAATGTAGCCACAAATGTATCTGTTTAAATTTCCCTTGTCAAAATAATACCTTATTTATTTGCTAGATAAATATAACAATGAGCATACTTCACCAAAAACGCTTTTGAGACCGAAAGAGCGAGTTGGGTGCCTAGCACCTTCTTCCAACTCGTAACTTAGCCCCGAACCCGCTTTCTAAAATCTACGGTTTTCTTTTATGGTTTTCCTTTATTTTTGCCTTAAAATAAAGGTGGCGACTCTAAAACTTTCGGATCCGGTGGGGCCTCGCAACATTCCCTCTTTGCACTTTCCTGTTCTCCCTAAAAAGGGAGATACGGGGAATGGAGGGGTGATGCATTCTCATATCCTGGTATCCCTTTAAACAAGGGATAACTTGATGCGGGAAACCCATAGCTCCCATAGTGATCGATTGGGCCATAAGGCTATTTTAATAAATCCTTAGTGGGGCGTCCGCAATATCCTTTCTTGCACTTCTATTTTCCCTAACGAAAACGAAAGGGGAGAATGAGAATGGAAGGGTAATGCATTCTCATATCTGTTATCCCCGAAATAAGGGATAACTTGACATGGAAAACCATTAGTTCCCATTTTGGATACAAAATCCACTCGAGGCAACCGAGGCACATTCCAACGTGCTAATATAGACAAAGACTCCTCTCGCACTTTTGATTTCGTCGCCTTCCCCTAAACAAGGGAGGGTGGAACGAGAGCGGTGGTGTCCGCATCCGCACGCACGCGCACCCCTATCCAAGGCGCGGGCGCGGTCGCACCTGAACCTCACAGTGGCGACTCTGCTGGGGATGTTGTTTTATTTTAAATAAAATGGAGGGCTAGACTCATAAAATAAAACTTTTTTTTGTTTTTCTTTGTTTCTGGCTACAGTATGCTCGTTATATTAATTTACGCATTTCAATAAAGTGTTCCCATTACGGCCGTGTCTATATTTGTGGATATGATCCTCCATCTGGCAGCAGTCTCGTTCCGATACCTGTTACGGATATGTTTAAGAGTATAAAAAAAATCAAAAATCAAAAAAAAGTTTATATATATATATATATATATATATATATATATATATATATATATCGAAAAAAAAAAAAAATATATTATATATATTACAATAAATTCCGGGCAGCACAACAAAAGAGCTGGGGCTTTACTTTTTTCCGGCTCTATTTTTTTATTTCAGTTCATTTTCTTTTTTCACTTTATTCTGTACATTTGTGCATATCTGCATTCATGATGTCATTTTATTTTGGGGACATAGGACCAAAAATTTGTAATTAATAGGGATAGATAGTTTCCCCGCTTTTCTTTCTATTTCTTAAAGTGGTATGCTTGTTTGCTTGCGCTCAAAAATAAAAAGCCGAGAAAATCCACATATAACAGCAAGACAGGCCAAATTTGCTTTATTTTCTATATTTGTAAAATAAATAAAGACTTTACTGTTTTTCTAGATACCGCACACACGTGCACGCATGTAAATATATTCCGAACTGTTACCCTACACCATGGCCAGCCTACCCCCTGCATAAGCCAACGTTAGAATGCATATAGTTTTTCAGACACTTCACCGCATCGACCGTTTTTGCATCTTTGAATTGTGGGTCGACCCTTGTCAAAAAAAATCAGAAAAAAATATATATATTTATCAAAAAAAAATGCGCAAGTTCAAAAAAAAATATATAATATAAATATAATAATTGCGCACAAAAAAAATAATAAATATACAATAAATAATAAACAGGGGCTGACTTATAATTCTCAGATGCTCAACCTAGACCATTTCAGATGGTGGATCCTGGAAAGAGTATAGGCCCCGCTGGGACCGACCCAAATTCGGGAGTCGAAAGCGTGTGGAATACGTTGGTCCTATACTCTGAGAAAGAATCAACTGTTCAGAAAAGTCCCGAGATCGCTGTCAAAATAAAGTGTGCTTATCCAGGTCAATTGTAGGGAACATGAAAATAAATATAATAATAAAATACTAATAAAAAGGCACGTACTCCAAGCCCAGATACCTCGGCCCACCTTCTCGATACCTACCAAACCCCATTTTCCTCGAAGCTGGCCCGAATTTGGAAAGCGAGAGATAATCGGCCTGGTTGATTGTCGGGAAAATAGTCAATCGATCGAGGGTATCGTTTCGAATCGAGCAAGCGAGTCGATTGGCAGTGAGTCCAGAAGCGGTATGGCGGCGAAAGTGAAAATCGGCTATGGAGTGCAGTTCGGGGGCTCCGGGTATGTTCGCCTCGGCAATGCAGAATGGCTTGACCAAAGGTTGGAGTGCAATGATGAGTCAAATGGCTAGTCCGGTACAAAGTCTAAAATCCAAAGGTGAGGTGAACTCTTCCCTACTATTCCCCAAGATGCATCCACATCTCGTGCCTCCAAACCCAACCCTCACCAAACACTAACCCGCCAAATATTACCACAACCCAAAATCCATGTCCAACCCAAAATCCATATCCAACCCAAAATCCATGTCCAACCCAAAATCCATATCCAACCCAAAATCCATGTCCAACCCAAAATCCATATCCAACCCAAAATCCATATCCAACCCAAAATCCATGTCCAACCCAAAATCCCTGTCCAACCCAAAATCCATGTCAATCCAAAATCTATCCAAAATCCCTATCCCGTCCAAAACTCAAATCCTACCCAAAATCAAAATCCTTACGTAACCCTCACCAAACGCCTCCTCAAAATCCTTATAAAATACCACAGCCAGAAACTAATCCAGCTTTTCCTAATCCTACCAGCATATACCAAAATCCAACTCCCCCTCCCACCAAAATGGAGGAAGACATGGAGAACTTGAAAAGTATGATGCTCAAAGCCATGGACAAAGACAAATTTTCTATGAAGGCATTAATGCTAAAACCTTCAGCCATACTACCCCCAAATTTCAAAATGCCCGACATAGAAAAATTCGATGGGACTGGATGCCCTATCTCCCACCTAAAATCCTACTCTAGTGGCATGCAATCAAGAGGGCTAGTATCGAAGCCATGGCCTCCAATTTTCACCTCACCTTAATAGGGCCGCTAAGCAATGGTTAATGCTAGTGCATGATAGCACCATGGGCACTTGGGACCAAATAGCCGAAGGGTTCCTGGAAAGGTACAAAGATAATACCACCACTGAAAATAAAAGGGAACTTGAGGCATGCACCCAAAAAGAAAATGAAACATTCGCAGAATTTGCAGCCAGATGGAAGGATAAAGTCGCCCAGACTCTGGACAGACCCGATCCGACCAAATCATGTAGAATGTTCATCAAAAACCTCCAGCCCATTTACCTAGAACGTATGCGGTATCTCCCTTATAGCAATTTTAAAGAAATAGTGGAGATAGGGAGTCCGTATTGATGAAGAAATACGCACGGATCCCTAGAGATTGATACACATACCCCCCAATTTCACTCTGTGACTGAATCGACGAAGAGTCTTCGGAAGAAGTCAATATGGTTGAAAGAATTCCACCTGGTAAATATAGTAGTGTGCCATGGTCATATGAATCTGTCAACTCTGTTGAAGGAAACAGTAATGCCAACAAGAACCTCATAGGACCCTACCAAGCAAAAAGAAGACATTACGATGAACTGAATGCCCCAATGTCCCTGATTTTCCAAGGATTAATGGCATAAGGGGTTTTGAAACCGATGGAAAACTACCGACCTCCACCAAAGCTATCAGACACATGGGACCACTCTCAGTATTGCGAGTATCATCGTAGCAGTGGCCATCCCACTAATAAGTGTTATAAGCTCAGAAGTGCCATCCAAGATCTTATTGATGGCCAAATCATTGAAAAGCCGCACCCATGATTGTCTCTAGTGAAAAGTAGAAAGTACCCTAAAATACCCTTGTATGTTCTTTTGTCAAATAAAATCTCCAGAAAACAACTCTTTTCAACACAGTGTCAATTTTGGAACCCTCGTTGTTTTCTCGGCATCACTAACAATTTCAGGCTAAAAAGTTGACTAATGTCATTTACTCTTGAGAGGATCTGTCCTGAGGTACGTAATCATTACATCTAAAAAAATGATTATTTAAAAAAAAAGAAAACAAAAAAAAAGGGAGAGAAAGTATTTTTTCCATATGTTGTCTTTTGTTTCCCAAAACATGTAAAGACAGGAAATTCCCCCTCACCATTACTTTCAATCGCCATGACCAAATGATAAGTGCATCAGTCATTCGTGATTCAAAAAAAAAATCTAGCAAGTCATACTTTGAGATGTCAAGGTCTACCACTAAAAAAAAGCAAAAAACAAGAAAAGAGAAAGAGAAGAAAATAAAAAAAAATGAAAAAAAAAGACCCGATAGGGAGCTAGAAAAGAAAGGAGAGCTAGAAAAGCAAGAAGCGAGAATTTCGAAAGACAGAAATCCGTAAAAGGCCGACCCGAAGGACTAGGGGCTTTCAAACCCCTGTGGGTGTCTCTTCCGCCATATTGATGCCTACTGCCCCATCCGTGCAAAAAAGTATGCTCACAAACCCATTTGGTCTCCGTTATTTCAAAAGTCCAACCATGTCCTCGATCGAAGCCAAAGGTATCTATCTATATTCGAATCCGATAAATTTTATTAGCCTGTCGAGTCTCCTTCTTGATCTCTAAGCATCATATATCGCCGAAATATCTGTAAAAAAAAAATGAAGATGACGAGTCAACTCACGAAAAAACATGATAAATCTACACGAGTTGATAATGAGTCATCCAGAAGATATGGACCCGAAAACTTTAAGAACACAAGAAATCCAGAGCAGTGCAAGTCGCCTTGACCAGTAATCACCTTCGACCTATCATGGCCGAGCTATTAAACAAAGACACTAGGGGCTCCCAACCATACACCCATCCTCTTCCGTATGCCCGAACAAATCCACCATTTTCCAAAAGCCTAACCATCTCTAAAACCTAGCTTCTCAAAACTGGGACTGCTCCACCCGTATATATATCCACCAAGAGTGATAATCTTTTTTTATCCCAAGAGAGAGAAAAACGAGTATCTTTTCGTGCACTCTCTCAATTTGCCCGAGAAGTCAAAAAAGAAAAAAGAAAAAAGGGAATTTCCCTCTCACAAAAAAAAAAGAAGGAAGAAAGAAAAGAAACAAACAAACAAAAAAAAAAGCCTCTCCTGAGCAATTGCTTCAAAATATTTCTCTCGCAACAGAAGAAAAACATTAATCACTCTTGGACCACCCCATAACCCACAACCAAAGCCAAAAGCCGACCTCCCAACCATATCCATAACATGGTCCAAAAACCAACTTTCTATCCAAAAACCCACATCCACCCAATAATCGCCTGCGACGCTTCCTAAAATAACCAAACCCATGGCCCAAAATACCTGAGCAAAAGGTCGACGATCCTCAATCCTAAAGCTAAACCATCCTAAATGCTTGGACACTATACCCCTAACCTAGTTGCCACCTATACCTGCTTCAATCTGATGTAACGTGATCTCGATCCGTGATAGAACTCCTTGCTAAAGACACATAAAGTTATCAAAAGATAAGTGTTAAGTAGGGTCCATAAAACCTGTGATACTCGGCGATAAACTCTGGATCATGACTCTTCTTTTGTCCATTAGAGTCATCCACTTTCTGTGAGCATACTTATTTCTGTCTCCCGCAAAAGTCTATCAATCAAGTCTTTCTGGGGCTATCTCCAGTTAATCTCTTCATAAACTTGTCCATCCCATTTTACAAAATTTGGTTGATTAAATTCATCCTGGGACTTCTCTTGCCAAACTCATTGGATACACAAAGGCTCATCATCTCAGAGGCAACCGCATTTCCATCCCTACCGAAGGTGCAAAAGACTACAAAACCATGATCCTTCAAGAATAAGTGCTCATCCTCGCATGCATCGAAAGACCGTTCCCTACAAGGTAAACAAATTGCTAGGGGTTGAAACCCGAAAGTATGCTCAGTAAAAAGTTAAGACAAAAAAAGAAAAGAAAAAAGAAAAGAAAAAATAATGGTTCCTCCGAGGCATTGATTAGTAGGCTCACTAGTCCCGATTGAATTTTTTAATGATGCACTAGTCAAAAGACTAAAATTGGATCTCACATCATTCACCTCCATTTCAAATATCACCATCAACTCCCATACACATAACCCTCCAAAGCCAACAAAGTCACATCTCAAGCTCTCATATCGTATTTCCATCACCTTGCCTTATCCCCGTCTTAAGATGTTTAAGAAAAGATGGTACACATATAACATTCAAAAGTATTTTTAAAAAAAAAAGAGAAAGGGAAAATTTCATTCGCATGTTCTTGCATCCTTTCGCTTAAGATCTTTCTATCGGGTCTTATCAGTTCTTCCGCCGCAGATCGCCTATGAATTTCTCGCCCAAAGATCTCGCCAAGGATCACCTCCCAAAGATCCTCCACAAGATCATCAAAAGTTACAAAAGTGAAGTCCATATCCCC
>CM028381.1:105446418-105563583 GCA_013146195.2 Codonopsis lanceolata | reverse complement strand
AGCCCTACAGCTCGTTTTCTTTGCTCACTGCCTTATTCCTCGGCCTCTCGGCCTTTCAACTTTTCTCGGCCTCCTTTTTCTCGTGATCGGGTACTCTAAAGTAGTGCGGCGTCATTCTTGATGACCCACTCGAGCGAGGTCATATCTTGACGTTGGTGGGCCCATCGATGCCACCATTCGGAATTTGGCACGGGAAGGTGCGCGTAGAGGATAGCGTTGTAGGGAGGGAGATCGAGGGGCGAGGGAGTGACTTGCATTACGGTGGTATCTCCCTCGCGCGAGGCGACTATAAGTCCCATTGTTCCTTTGGCGTGACATGGCCTTGTTATGAAGCCCTCAGTTGTACTCGGCTCGGGTAAGTGGGCATCGCCCGAGCTCTAGCGCCGGGGAAGCAACATAAAACATCACGTCTCGCCCGCCCGATGTCTATCAAGACCCGTTTAACTGAGGTACATTTGTGAATGCCGATTTGCGAGTTAACGGGTTTTTAGCGGCATAATCGTTGGCCCCCGACTCGGCGTCCCGAATACCATTTAGTTTTCCACCGTCCAGTCCATGATGTTTCAGCCAGAGCTATTCGAGGCAATTGATGGCATTCTTCAAGCTAGCGTGATACTGCAGTATCTCTAGAATGGTGTTTACCAGGCGGGTTGTCGGTACATGCGTTTTCGCCCCGGAGCCACCGGTGGGCTGTGGACTTCTCTTGCCCAAACCTCCTGTCCTCGTTTATCACCCTTTGTATTGCTTTTTTGAGGCTATATGCACTCCTCAGTGATATGGCCGACCTCATTATGAAAGCTGCACTTTTCGGCTGGTTTCGCCCTTCCGGCCAGCCTCGTAGGGGAATGGTGGGCGTATCTTCTTTTCTCTGGAGAAGCGTCCATTATGTGTTCGAGATTCATTGAGGGGTGAAATCTTCGGCTCGAATTCCGTCTTGGCCCCAATCTCGCCCGATGAATGCGGTGCCTCTTTCCTCCTCACTTCTCTTTCTGCAGGGTGGCGTCCTCTGCAGAGCTTTCCCTGCTCTTTTTCTTTATTTGCGGCGTCAGTGCGGAAGGGGCGTTACCCCTGTTGAGTTTCTTGTGGTGGGGGGTTGCTCGCCGTCAGCCAGGGCCACCCTTTGCTTTGTCGAGAACATCGCCGATTGTGTCCTTTGGTCGCATGAGGAGCTGTTCGGCAATTTCCTCGTACTAGGCTGCTCAAAACACATCCGCGATGTGTCGGGAATATACGGGATTTGGTCGAGACTTCTTTAAAAGCGTGCCATATACGCGCTTGATTTTTTCTCGACCTCTTGTTTCCACATTTGCAGTGCATCTCGCTTTTGGAGAGCTTGCTTGAGGCGAACTTTTCAAAAATGCCTCTTAAAGTCATCCCAGCGGGTGATAGAATCGGGTGCTAGCAGTTGTACCTTGTTGAGCACGCTTGAGGGGTTCAGCGGAGCTCTAAGCACCATATGCCGTCCGATCTAGTTGCGATGATCATTTTATTTCGAACCACGACACGTGGTCGGTACGTTGTGTTACGATGTAGTCCTCGAAGTGTGGAATCTTTACTTTCGGGGAACTTCCACCTCTTATACAGCTTAATAAATGGCCCCCAATTTTCTTGAGGGCCAGAGTTAACTCCATAGCTGCAGAGAGCTTCCACTTTTTCCATCCATGCCTTTTATCTCGGCACTTGTCATCGGCCTTTTAAGCCTTTGCAGCCGACCCCAGCGGCTTGTGTGGGAGCAGATTAGCCCTTTTTCACCCCGGCTGCGGTACCTCGGGCTCTTCCTCGATCATATTTCTCACAGGGACCCCAAGCGAGCCTCCTTTGCAACTTGGCGGGGCCGTGGTGAGAGACTTGGAGTGGGCTTTGTTCGAGGATCGAGCATATGGTGAGACTCTCGCTTCCTCGCTATGGGCTCGACAATTGTCGTCTCTCGGCGGGAATTTTAGAGCGAGAATGAGCAGCTCCTGGATCCTCGCCGGCCACCCTCTTTCCCGGCCTTGATTTGACATTGGTGGTAAACTTTGCCTTTTTGGCTTTTGTAGTTTCCATCCTTTCCCAAACCGAGTTCGATCGCGCCGGGATGCTTTGTTCGATGATTATGGGCTCGGGTTCCGGGGCCCGGGTTTTTTGTCTTAGCTCGTGCATCTTTGTCTCGGCTTCCTGAATTTTCGTGCATAAGGTCATTTGGTGCTCCCAATACGCATACTCTCGTTCGGCCTCTTCTTGAGCCGTTGGTCTATTTGTTTTACCACGCGGCTCCTCCTTGTTGGCTCACTAGTCTCGACCTCTCGGAGGTCGGCGTCGATGTCTTTATTTTTTGTTCGAGAGTCGTTTGTGCGGGGCTATCCTTCTTTGGTCCCCGAGCGATACCTCGGGTAGCGAGGCACCTGGAGTTCTCCCTCAAGCGTCCTCATTGTGCCGTGCTCGCCCGCTCCTTCTCCCAGGTGGGTGGATCTTTGCGGGGGTTACGTTCTTTGAGGCTTGCTTTTGGACTTAACCATCCTCTCGTCTAAATGCGTGGGCGATGTCTTTGAGGAAAAGTCGCTTCCGGCAAGCGGAACAAGCCGATCACGCAATATTTGTGGTGATCTTGTCTTGACGTCACGTATCTTGTGAGGATGAGGTGGCGGCTTCTTCTATGTCCAGCGGTTAACTTTTGCACAAGAAAAAACAATAAACTCCGTTAAGGTGTCGGGTTGGCCCGACTATAACCCTCCGGTGTATGAATTAGTTTTCCGGTAAAGTTTTGGTAATAAATGAGCCGTGATAATTGTTTGATAGAGAGCTGTGATAAGAGAGTTAGAATATCCTTGAAATTACATACCTTGCCCTGAATAAGGGCTCTCATATTTATACCTGATATTGATGGCGACGTGGCAGTTTGCTATTGGGGAACACTGGCCGTTATTAAATGCGTTGAGGGCGTTAAATCGGGAGTGGGTGAGCTAGCGTGTGTCGGAGAGTTGGTATTGGCGGCGGCGGTTTTCTCGGGCCTAGGGAAATGGTTTGTCGGGGTGAATGATTGGTTTGAGGCCGAGGCCGAGCGGTCTCGATGACAAAAGCTTTGGTTTATTCGTCAATGTTGAGGATTTATGAAGAGGCGATTTTGGGGGTGAGGCCGAGGGATCCGCGATCTGTTAGGTGAGTTCTTGGTGGGCTCGCCGTTAGTGCCGAGGGTCTCTCTGGAGGCCGGAGTCATTATCTTGAGGCGAGTGGTCTTGTCCTCGCAACGAGTGGTCCTGTGGGTGGGACCCTCTTCATGCCGAGGGTCGGATATTGTTTATGCCGAGGGTTAACCCCTCGATTTCAATCCCTTCAGACACATATAATTGAGATTATAAATTGCTCACAACCAAGTATGAACAAATTTACGGTTGCATCGTGATATGATCTAAATGAGATGGTTATTACTTATCCAAATACAATTAATGTCCAAAAAGATCACGAATGAGATAGTACTATGAAATATGTGTTTTTACAATTTTGAAAAATAAAATAAAAAAATTCTCGTGAATTTATGTTTTGATTTAATTCAAAAAAGTGAAAACTTACAAAAATAAGGAACGGACCAGTATTATGAAACTTCCAAACCTTTGCCTTTTGACAAAATGTTGTTTTAAGGATTATATTAATGGTGCAGTAAAAGTCAACCAACTTTAAAGGGCATATAATTTATAATTAAATAATATTTTGGTCCTTGGATTCATACGAAAATATTAGTTTGGTCCCCGGGTTTTAAAGCATATTCATGTGGTCACTTAATTTGTTTTTTGGATCATTTTCTCTCTCTCTCTCTCTCTCTGTCTTTTTTTTTTTTTGAAACAGAGACGGCTCCCTGCAAGATTTTATTAAAATAAAAGAAACAATACAAACTTGAGGAAGACAACTACCCTTGTCTTTATAAATGGGAGGACAGATGAGCTTAACCTCGAAAGGAAACACAGAAGCAAACTAATAAGATATTCTAACATAAGGAGTACTACAAACATCCAGCAGAATAAGGCCTTTGATGGCTCGAGGAATGTCTGAGACCGAAAGGAAGTGGGACTCAACTTGAGAGTCACACGCCAAGTTAGCAAGACTATCTGCAACTTTGTTTGCTTCGCGGAAACAATGCTTGAAAGTGTGACAGCCAATACTTTGTAATCGAAGAATGTCGCGGAAGAAATAAGAATAAGCCCACGGGGGCTTATGATTCTTAGTAATACACTCAAAAATAACCTTAGAGTCAGTTTCAATGATAACTTCATAAAAGCCATGCTCATGAATCCACAGAAGACCAGAATGAAGGGCACGCAATTCAGCCATCATATTGGTTCAATCGCCCCAAAAAAACTAGAGAAAGCGAAAAGACAATTGCCCAGAGAGTTACGGACAATTCCATCACCACCACTGAGCCATGGGTTGCCCCGACTAGCCCCATCAGTGTTCAGTTTGAGGCAACCACTAGGAGGTCTATCCCAAGAAACAGCTTGAATAGTAACCTGATTACGATGCCCAAAAACAATGTGAGAAGGACTGGAAAGATCAGAGATGTGGAAGTTGGCAGCCTGCAGGATAGCCTTAAGGTCGGAGTTTATATTGGAAATTAAAGAGGGCAGAAGGCCTTATCCCCTCAAAGCCACGAAGATACGATATTTCCAAATATGTCAGACAGTGATAGAGGGGACCAAAACGTAAATGAGGGACTTACGGTGCAACCACCAAGCAAGGCAATGCTGTTGGATGAGGCAAGTCTGGAGCGGAACCTCAAAAATGGAGTGGTAATGCCTCCATAAACTGGAAGCGGTATTGCTAGAAATAAAAACGTGATCGAAAGTCTCAATGTGACCAGCGACACAGAAGTGACACATGGAAGCAAGAGAAAATCCCTTACCCCATAATCCTTCATCCAAAGGAAGTTTTCGAAGGAAATGATGCCAAAGAAAGACACTGATTTTCCTGGGCAGATGTTTATGCCAAATAAAGTCTCTGTGAGCATACGTTGATGAGCATTTCGGCGATATAGCAAGTAGAGCATGGAGAAATCCCACGACAAGTATCAATCAACGAGGTCGATCGAGCCTCTTCATTTAGGGTAATTAACTGCTCTTTGATATTGTTATCCATATGGGGAGAGATAGAAGCACTGTCTCTGGAAAGAGGGTTGGACACGCTAGTGATAAGGTCACGGATAGAAGAAATGCAACACCCAAAGGCTTGTCAATGCGGTGGTCCCGAATCGATAGTCAAACCCGGGCGGCGGTTTCACGACTATCACCCAAAAATCCTCGGTCGGGGTGTCCCTTGCCTTGAGCATTCGCGCCCGGACATGTGAGCCCCTTAGAGACAACATAGCTTGGATGGTGGCGGAACAATATCTAGCTTTCGGTAGGTAGACCAAATATTAGAAGAATAAGCGAGAATCTCCACCATAACTTAAGGCCATAAGCGTGTCAATTCGGCAGAGGGGGATACCAATTCCTTCTTGAGAAGCAGTCTGCAACAAGTTTGCGAGACCCAATGACTTTTATTTACGCCATCCAAATGACCCCGAGAAAAAATTGGAAAACAACCTATCCACCATGGTACGCCGAAACCCAGGAGGATCGATGGAGGCAAGTTGGTAGGCGGTGATGGAGTGGAGAACATGATTTATTAGAGTGATTCGACCAGCGGCATCAAGAAAGGACCCCAGCCAAGAGCTAATACGGTGATGCAGATTAAGGATTAAGGGATCAAAATAACTTTTCTTCTTACGGTCGTGATATAACGGACAACCAAGATATATGATGGGGAGGGAACCCTTTTGGAAATCCAGAACGGGCCGAATCGGGTTGTTTCTATTGACATCCGTAGAGGAAGCAACATATAAGGAACTTTTGGACTTTGTTGATCAATTGGCGAAACGACTTTATAATCCTTGATTAATTGTTTATCTTTGGTTAAGGGAAGTTTTGCTACCATTGCGAGAAGATAACAACATCGTCAGCGAAAGCAAGATGAGATATCACGGGGCACCCACTAACAGTCGAGAAAATAGAGGAAGGGGCATGGAGGTGGAGATGGTTAAGACTTCCACTAAGAACTTCAGCCGAAATAATGAAGAGGCTTGGAGAGAGAGGGTCCCCTTGGCGGAGGCCTCACGTAGAGGAGAAGAAACCAATAGAATCCCCGTTAATTAAGACATAAAACCAGTTTTCAGAAATGAGCCTCCAAATGAGATCAATGAAAATCTCATGACACCCGAATTTACGAAGAACATTCGTGAGGAAAACCCAGGAAACACGATAAAAGGCCTTAGCCATATCCAGTTTGAGAACAACATTAGAACCGTGAACCTTTTTACCCAAGTGGCCTATCAATTCCTAAGCAAGGAGGATGTTATCTTGGATGAGTACGACCTTTAGTGAAAGCAACTTTGGTTTTCGAAGATAATATAGGGCAAGATGGTAGCAAGCCTGGAAGAGAGAATTTTCGAAATAACCTTGGAGCAGAAGTTACATAAGCTGATAGGGCGAATATCCTTGAAAGTTGAGGGACTATCGACTTTAGGGATTGTATCTATAAGAGTGCTATTCAAGAGCGAGGGAGAAAAGAACCGAAAAGAACTCGGGATAGCTTTATGGAAATCCTCCCAATGATATCCCAGTAGGTGGAGTAGAACTTCCCAGTAAAACCATCAGGACCAGCTGCACTGTCCCCGTTAAGATCTCTGATAGAAGCCTTAATTTCAGACATTGAAGGGGGAGCAATAAGAGTGTCATTCCAGTCATCCTTGACGATCGAAGGAATCATATCCAGACTAGTGGTAGAGACACCCTCAGATTGGAGTTGGAGTTGGGGAAATGCGGCTTAATATCATGATCGGTGGTAATAACATTGCCTTGAATCGAAATAGAGTGGATATGAAGGCGACGGTGGAGTGCAGCAACAACGCATGAAGCGACTTCGTGTTGCCACCCTTCCTTGACCATTTAATCTTAGCTTTTTGGCGCCATTACTTTTCTTCAGAAGAAGATATCTGCGAAGTTTGCTTTGGGCAAGATTGAGATTTTCTCTATTAGTCGGAGAGTTATTAAGCTCATATCTGACTCCATTTCCGATACTTCATCCTCGGCGGCTCGAAGGTTATAAAAAATGTTGCCAAAAACACTTTTGTTCTGGTCTTCAATTTGCCTTAACATTACGCAACTTGCAAGCAAAGAGTTGCATCAGTCTACCATATTCAGTCTGGTTCCAAGCATGTAAAACAGTTTCCTAAAAACCTTCGTGACTGGTCCAGACGTTAAGAAAGCGAAAAGTTGTTGGACGAAGAGTTGTCGTCTACATAGTGGTGAGAAGAGGAGAGTGATACGAGCAGGTCTGTTAAGATCTTTGAACCAAAGTAACTTGGAATGAGTCCGGCCAAGTCATATTGCAAGGACACGGTCAATACGCTCATGGATAGTAGTTGCACCTTCTCTTTTATTCCACAGGTGTGTCATTGCCGAGAATATCCTAAATCAGTTAAGCCCGCAGCAGACAAGCATGTATGTAAATCCATAGCGCCTGCACGATCCCACCCAGTACCTCCACTCTTTTCGTTGGGGTGGAGGATAATATTAAAATCACCTCCAATCAGCCACGGAGTTCTAGAATACCTTGAGCTAATCTCGATCAGGTCATCCCACAAGTCTTGACGATCACGCGAGTCACACCTCGCATAAACACAAGAGAAAAGAGCATGAACAGGCCATGAAAAATGTTTAAGCTGGAGGGTAACATGCTGAGAAGATTCCTGAATCAGAATACAAGAAAAACTTGCTTTAACAAAAACCCAAATAGAACTAATAGAATTGGAGAAAAAAACACGAAATTAAGGCGACGGGTGATAAGGGTGACTTTTCTTTGAATCTAACATAGGTTCAAAAATAGCAACCAACGAAATGTTGTGAAGCTTAACAAGGTACTTGATGCGGCAAATAGAAGGTTCATTGCCGATGCCTCACACATTCCAAAATAGAGCCTTACAATCCATTAAACACCATTGGTAAAAGCAGTATCGGAGGGCCATCTAGCCTGAGATCGAGTCTGTCTGTCTGTAGGAGGAATATGAAGTTTAGACTTGGGAGGAGGGTGAGGAACGTGACGTTCAAGGCTTAAAGCTTGGAGTGTAGTGCTATCAACCTCCTCCTCGTCATCAATCGTATTTAGAACCGCAAATTTGTTAGGGGAAACATGAGCAAACTTGTCATTAGATGTAAAATCCGCATCTTTGAGGGAAGTTTGAGCTTGGTCCCTGATGTGAGGAGGGTCATGAGGGCTGGGATCATCATTAAGAGCCGTGGGTGTGACCTTGTTGACTGGACGGAACCTCTCATCAATTAGGATTTGAGAGATACCTTGTTTATCCTGAGAGGGATGGGGTAGGGTTCACACAAGCAACGTTAGCCCCATTATTCGAATGATTAGATGCCTCTTCCGTGGTTAACATATTGGGATCATCCCTTCTTAAGGAAACTTCGGGGCCAAGACCATTGTTATAAACACCTTGGTTGATATCCTGTTTATTGCCTTTGACTTGGGTAGCCTTCTTAGGCGTCCACCTCTGACGACTGGAGGGGAGTTGTCTTAGTAGCCGAGAAGGATTAATTTTGGGTTCTTGGCTTTGCAGGTGAGGTCATGGTGGTGTGAGGTTCAGGGGTGCGACCGCAGCCTTGGATAGGGGTGCGGCGTGCGTGCGGATCTGGGACACCACCTGCTCGTTCCACCCTCCCTTGTTTAGGGAAGAGCGAAATCAAAAGTGCGAGAGGAGTCTTTGTCTATGTTAGCACGTTGGAATGTGCCTCGGTTGCCTTTAGTGGATTTTATTAGAAAAATAGCCTTATGGCCCGTTTCAGATCACTATGGGAGCTTTGGGTTTCCCGTATCAAATTATCCCTTGTTTAGAGGATATCAGGATATGAGAATACATCACCCTTCCATTCCCTTTCTTCCTTTTTTAGGGGAGAGCGGAAAAGTGCAAAGAAGGAGTGTTGCGAGGCCCCACTGGATCCAAAAAGTTTTAGAGTCGCCATCTTTATTTTAAGGCAAAAATAAAGAAAAACCAGAAAAAGGAAACCAGAGATAAAAAAGCGGGTTCGGAGGCTAAGTTACGAGTTGGGAAGGTGCTAGGCACCCAACTCGCCCTTTCGGTCTCAAAATAGTTTTTGGCTAAAGTATGCTTATTGTTATATTTATTTAGCAGATAAATAAAGCATTAAAAGACAGGAAATTAAAACAAATACATCCATGGCTACATTATTTACGGACTTGCAGCCATTTCCCTACAATAATTACAAATGTATTTAAAAATATTTGGCCATTATAATAGCTATTTTTACATATTATTTCCTAACCTAATCCGAGCAGCACAACGGCTTATAAGGACTACATTGGGCCGGATTTAAATAACAACTTTAAATAATAAGTGAACTGAAAAGTAAATAAATTACTAAAATAATGCCCTTAAAGGCTTTTACCTTTTAGCGCGGGTGTGCTCGTCCTTCCTTCTCGGGAGAGGGAGACTTTTATTGCTTGTTGCTGAAGTGATTTGGGCAGAGTGACGGCTTATATATGGTAGTTTTGGTTTATTTGGTTGGGCGGAGTGACGGCTTAGTTTTGGTGGTTTTGGCCTTTTTGGTTGGGCGGAATAACGGCTTATTTAGGGTGTTTTCGGCATTACTCGAGTAATCGCTTACTTTGGGATTTTTGGGCCGAGGAAATATAGTGGATACCTAACAACTAGGCTATGGATCACTTATAACCAGTGGATATTTATTTTGGCGGAGTTTGGACGGGGTTTGAAGACTTTAGTGGGCTTCACTCACCTATCTCACACCTCTCGTAACTACTCGCTTCGAAGGAACGCATAAGAATTCTTCAGCGCTTCGTTGCGATATTTCTGAACGACGAAATGAGGAGCCGGGGCCTCTTATTTATAGGTGAGAGTGAGGAGTCATCGGGGATTTTCAGAATTCTTCAGCCGGCATCGTTCAGTTGTACACCAAGCTTCAAAATTTGTATTTTGCGTTAACTGAGACAAGCTACAGTGAAAGTCTTGGTGCGGCCAATTGGCCCTCCTGGCGCGGCACCGGCAGAAGCTTTAGGCGGCGCCCAGCCCACTATTCATCTTTCATTTTGACACTTTCACCCCTTGCAATTTACTGTTTCGCGCATCCTGCTTTGCCTTTCGCATTTTTAACTCCTGTAACTTGACATTTGTTAAGTTTTAACAGTTCTTGATATCTTATGTCGAGTCACATACCGAGTACGAAATTGGGGTGTCTGAGCCCTCAACGATGGAGTCTACGGGTAACCCAAGGTTTACTGAGTAGACGAACATCGTTGATAAACAATAGACTCTCCAATTTCGTGCATTTTAAAAACGGGAGAGTAATGCAATTGGTAGCAGTTATAATGCACAGTTTATCATGCTATCCAAACTCCATAACCTAGACATTTTTAGTCGGTTATAAAAGGTTATCGTAGTTTTTAAGCAGATATGAATTTAAAGTGCTTTGATGGTCGGACCTACTAATGTAGGCTGCCTACGTTTTCCTTATTAAAGGAAATCAGACCAAACGTAGTTCAGGCCAAAACCTAAACTATCACTTGTACAACGGTCTTGCCTACCGTGATAGGCTGCCTACGTATCCTTAAATAAGGAATCAGACCGAGACGTAGTTCACTCAGCTGGGGACTAAATGCTGCGGTGTAAGTGTTGCGGTGCAAGTGCGGCAATACTAAATGAGCAAGTGCGGCAAAGCTTTATCAAATAAGTACGACAAGGGTAAATATGTGCTATGATGGTCGCGTCTACCGTGATAAACTACCTACGTATCCTTAGCCAAGGAATCAGACCAAACGTAGTTCGTCTGTGCGGCACGAATTGTCTCCTTAGGAACTCAGCCTTCACCGGAGAACAAGACCTTTCCCTCTTAATCCAAGGTTGTGTACCCCTTAAAGGAAAGTTTCCAACACAGCCAAAAATGCATGGAATGCATTGCCTCCGCAGGAACTCAGCCTTCAACGGAAAACAAGCCATTTCCCTATCAATCCGGGGCTGTGTACCCCTTAAAGGAAGGTTTCCAAACATCATACAAATACACTGCAAAAAAGGAAAATACCTTCCTTTCATTTACCGTTGTCGTGTCCATGCAACAAATTGCTGCTGATGTTGCTTTTTGCCGCTTGTTGTTTTTTTTCTTTTTTGTCTTTGTTCCGGCCTTTCTTTGGAAAATCTTTTCCCCTGTTTCGCTATGTTTTCGGCTTTAGCTGGAAAATTTTTCTTGATGTTGCTGCATTTTACTTTACTGATCCTTCTAACCTTGGTCAGAAGCTTTCTTTTCCTTGCTACAGCATCTCTTGGTACCAGCTGAAATAATCTTTCCTTTGCTGCTATTTTCTTTTCGCTCCATTCTCTAGCTTCAGCCGAAAATTTGTTCTTCCGCCGCCGCATTTTTTTCTTGTTGCATGTACCTGCAAATTTTTCCTTTCTTTTCTTGTACATGCATTTTCCCTTCTCCCGATTTTTTTTTGTTTTTTGTTTTTTGTTTTTTGTTTTTTGTTTTTTGTTTTCTTTACTCTGCATGCCTGCCACTTTTCTTTATTTGCATGCTTATTACCTTTTTTTTTTCTGCATTTTGTCTTTTTTTTTGGTCCGCCTGGAAATACTTCTGACATGCTAGATTTTGGCATTGTTTGGCCCTTTTGAAGCATTCCTGACTTTATTAATGATGCTTATGCATGTCCTATTTATGCCTAAATGATGCAATTAAGTAATGATGCATGATTAAACTAGTGGTCACTATTTGACCCTACTATGCATGATTTATACTATAAATGCAAATGGAGCTATATGATGCATGCTCATGCTGCAGGGACATAGTGAATGTCATAAGAATATTTATTTTCATGGTTGGTGACATTTTATTTTCTTTTTAGCGCACCCCTAATGC
Organism: Codonopsis lanceolata; assembly: GCA_013146195.2. Lineage (NCBI taxonomy): Eukaryota > Viridiplantae > Streptophyta > Magnoliopsida > Asterales > Campanulaceae > Codonopsis > Codonopsis lanceolata. Next base: position 105,551,626 of record CM028381.1, on the reverse strand, counting down.
AGCTTATTGGATAATAAATGCAAATGCTGGATGTATGTGCTACTTTATTTGATGCAAATGTGATGCCTAAAAATTATAAGATGCTTTTTAACATGATGCATGGATATTTATATTCTATTTTATCATGCATGCAATAATGCAAAATGTAGTACATATCTTTTAGATGCAAAATGCATTTTTATAATACTTAGAATGCAAAAACGTTTATTTAAATACAAAACAATACATATAAATTTTTTTGTTGTTTTTTTTGTTGTTTTTTGTTTTTGTTTTGTTTTTGTTGTTTTTTTATTTTTATTTTTTTTTATTTTTTTGTTTAAAATATGTACAAACATTTACAATGCAATCTAATTTTATATGATGCAAAATAAAAAAAACATGCAGACTCAAGACACACGCACAAAGCAAAGCTATACCGGTATCTAATGGGTAATGGCACGCTGTAATTTCATAATGGATTTTAAAGGAATATACCTTCGGGCTCGGGCGGGCTTCCCTTTCTCTCTCTCTCTCTCTCTCTCTTTTTATAAATGATATGTGGGGAGAGGAAAAGACAGTCACCTCCTTCTGGCCATATAATTGTTGCAGGGCTACACTTGGCATAAAGCTATTCTCACAACCCCTGCATTTTTCTTCGCAATCAGACATGGTAGCCGTGAATGATCAGAATCCAAGTTGTCTGGCTGACAATGGCAGTGCGGACAATGAATAGGACGAGGACACTTCTGGTGCTTCTTATTCTGATGAGATTGAGCCTTTTCTGTGCCTTGCAGAAGAAGTATATGGGACCGGGCGGGCGGATGCCGCAGGCACTGATGGACCACTCCGGGGCTTAAGCTGCAAATGAAGGATAGTTTTGGGGGAAACAAAGGGGGTAGATGCAATAATAGATATGTACAGGTAATTAATGCATAACCTAAATTTCTTTAGCAATTATTCTTAAATTGCACCTTAGGACCTGTAATATTATATTTTAGTATTTTATTGCGAGCTTCCTGTCGTGGTTTTTCTTTTTCTTCTGTCAGTCGAGCCCCCTTGCATGCTGAAGATTGGAGGTAGAATGCCGAGGTTTCAAAGAGTGCCTTCCCTCTCCTTATTCTCCTGATATATATTTTTTATTTGGCTCTAACTTTTGCCTAGGCCGCCCTTCCGGGTTTTCAACCTAGCGAGCCTTTATTATTGTTTTTTCTTCTTATATATATATATATATATATATATATATATATTTTTTTGTGCTCTAATTTTTGCCTAGGCCGCCCTTTCGGGTTTTCAGCCTAGCGAGCCCTTATTTCTCCTTTTTTTTTCTTCTGATTTTTTTTTTGTATATGCCCTAACTTTTGTCTAGGCCGCCGTTTCGGGTTTTCAGCCTAGCGGGCCGGAGAGGGAAGCACTTTGCCGGATAGGGTGGTTCGGGCACAATACCTTTTAAGCTCGTTGAGATTGGAGGCTGAACAAGGTCTTTTCTTTCCTGGCTTGTGAGGAGTACGTCATCTCCTGACCGGATCTCTTTGACAATATATGGCACATCGTGGAAGAGAGTGGTAGTAGCCTTCTGATAAGTTGCCCCAGCATTTTTCTTTTAGCCCAGACGGCATGAGATGATAGCAGTAGGTCCCCCAAGGGGTGGTGAATGAGGTCATTTCTTGGTCTCCTGCTGCCTTTGATTTTACTATAGCCCAGCATGCCGTTGATAAGGAGAACTGTTGGGCTTGGGGACGGTTACTACATTGGACAGCCAGATCGAGTATTTTCTTTCTTTTTTTATTCTTTTTCTTTCTATTATTTTTCTTCTTCTTTTTTTTTACTACTTTTTTTTTTAGTACCCGAATGAAATTGACGTGCGGCTGTTTTATGCTTTTAAAAAAAAAAAAACTTGTAGTGACCATTCCGGCTTGATGCGGCGGAGCTTTTGTCTGATTGGCTGAGCATCCGGATATATGGGGATCCGGTGTTCAATTATGGCTGGATCTAGCCCCGACACCTCTTCATAGGACCAGACAAATGTGTCCACGAACTATTTGAGGAGATCCATGAGTGTTACCTTTTCAGAACCTTGCAGGTAGTTGCCGATTTTGATTTCTTTGATTTTCTTGTCTAGCCCCAGATTGATAGTGGATCAGCCTTCAGTTGCTATTGATGAATGATGTTGTCCCTGGTGCTCTACTGACTTTACAAGCTCAAGCAAATAAACTTTTTATCTTTTTGGGTCTTTTTAAATGACTCATCATTATAATTTTTTTTGATGCGTCTTTTAATATAGGTGCAACTAAGAAATAAGTAAAGACGTTTAGATTATTATTAAAAGCACACCGTATAGGGTTAATTACATTATTGAGGACCTGGGGTTTGAGATCCTCAATTTTAGGGAGCGGATCGGTAGATCACCCATCCGTAAGGCTAGGGAAAGGAATAAGGGTAATATATCCGAAGTAGTCCACCAGATCTGCGGGTGTCAAAAGTAGGCCGGTCGTAGTATACTAGTTTTGCAGAGGTTTATTAGAAGTAGACCCAAACTCAGCAGGGAGCTTCTCGTGATCAGTACCTCTGCCTATCCTACCCAGGAAGTTTTCATCAACCTCAATCATGTTGATTTGAGGTAGAGGATTATTGATTATATTTGGTCTGGGAGTGGGCTTTTCAATAACCTTATCATCTATAAGATCCTGAATAACATTTTTGAGCAGATAACATTTATCGGTGAGGTGACCACTGCAGCGATGATATTCACAAGATCGGGCATGATTCCGTGTCCCGGCGGGGTCCGTGGCTTATAATTTTCTATAGGCTTTAACACTCTTTGTGCCATTAGCCCCTGCAGGATCATAGACTGGGAGGCTTGCAGCTCATTATAATGACGGTTCTGATTTCTGAAATTTCTGTTCGGGCCATTATTCCCCCCGACTATGTTGATAGACCTGTCCGCTCCATAAGACCAAGGAACAGTGCCATAATTTTGGGTAGAAAAAGTAGCTGACGCATTTCCTACTACATTGACAGTTGGTGCGGGTGTGGCTGCTGCTATCTTCCCTTTAGAGTAACGGAAAGAGCTAGGAGGCGTATTGACTTGTAATTGCCCCGTCCATATATCATTATCAATATGGGCTCATATCTCTACTATTTCTTTAAAATTGGTGTAGGGAAGGTACCTCATGTGTTCCAGGTAAATGGGCCGGAGGTTTTGATGAACATTCTAAGCATGACTCCTACCGGATCGGGTCTGTCAAAGGTCGAGCCAACTTTCTTTCCACTTGACCGCGAACTCAAGACATGTTTCTTTTTCCTCGGGTGCACGACTCAAGGTCCCTTTTATTTTCAGATCGGTGTTGTCTTTGTACCTTTCAACGAACGCCAGCCTATCCGTCCCACGTATTCATAGGCCGCTATCGACAACATTAGCCATTGTTTGGCGCCTATCGTGGTGAGATGAAAATTGGAAGCCATAGCCTCAAAGCTAGCTCCCTTGATCGCATGCCTGGAATAAGATTTTAAGTGGGATATAGTGGCATCCAGCTCCATCAAATTTTTCTATGCTCGGGCATTTTGAATTTGAAGGGCAATATTGCCGCAGTTGTAATGTCGCGTGCCAGAAAATTCCCTTTGTTGAGAAACTTGAGTACCATTGCTTTTATATTTTCCACGCCGCCTCTATTTTGGTGGTCGGGGAGTTGGCTTTGGTATATACCGGCCGGATTAGGGAAGGCCGGGTTAATTTCGCGCGTGGTAAGGGTTTTGGGGGATATGGATATTGGGGATTTTGGGTGGATTTTGGGCCGGATAAGGATTCGGTGGATTTTGGGCCGGATAAGGATTCGGTGGAACTTGGGTCGGTGGATTTTGGGTTGGTGGATTTTGATGGTTTCTACCCAGATCATTATAAGGTAAATAAGTGGTAACTTGGCCCCGGGTTATAATTTTGTGGGTCCATATGTGGAATGTTCTGGAGTGGGTTGGTTATGGGAATAGGGAGGTCATTTGGGCTTTGGGGAATTTTGGTGCTTGGGGATGGATATGAAGGATAGGACGGGTAAGGGCGGATATTTGGATAGTAGGGACTTGGTGGAGGATTGGGATTTGGGGTAATGGCAGTATTTGGTGGGTTAGTGTTTGGCTGAGGAGTTGGGTTTGGAGGCACGTGAGATGTGGATGCTTCTTGGGGGATTGTAGGGGGAGAGTTTACCTCACCACTCGGTTTTTGACCTTGTATAAGACATTTGGCTTAGCAAGCGTTCATGTCGTGTATCTAGATTCTGGTCTAGCCACCGCCGCATTCTGAGTCGAGCATATCCCGAAGCCCCGAATCTGTACCTATATCGACTCATCTGCCATACCGCTTGGATCTGCTTTTCTGCATCGATTCTCGCCTTTGTCTCGATCGACATCGATACCCTCTGGTCTGATTTTTGTGCTACTTTCCCGTATCAACCGACCAGTACTATCTCTGCCTTTCCAAATTCGGGCCAGGTTTCTGAGGAAAATGGGTTATGGAGGTATCAAGAGGCTGGCTGAAGGCTTTTTGGGTTTGGAGTACAGCATGCCTTTTATTCGTATTTTTTATTATTTAATTATGTGTTCCCTACAGTTGACCTGGATAAGTGGATTCGTGACTTTCTCTTCTTTCTCCGCAGTATAGGACCAACGTATTCCACCCGCCTTTCGACTCCCCAGATCGGATCGTCCCAGCGAAGGGCCTATACTCTTTCCGGGATCCATCATTCAAAATGGTCTAGGTCGAGCATCAGAGAATAATAAATCAGCCCCTGTTTATTATTTATTTATTTATTTTTAATTTAATTTTTTTTGTTGCACAATTTATTTTCATCATCATTTTTTTTAACTTGTGCATATATTTTTTTAATATATATATATAGATTTGACTTTTTTTTTTGACAGGGGCTGACCCACAATTCAAAGATGCAAAAAACGGTCGGTCTATGAAGTGTCCTGAGAAACTATATGCATTTTAACGTTGGTTCATGCAGGAGCAGGCTGGCCATGGTGTAGGGTAACAGTTCGGAATATAGCTATATGCATGTGCGTGCTGTTATGTGTAGATTTTCTCGGCTTTTTAGTTTGAGCGCAAGCAAGCAAGCACACCATATTAAGAAATAGAAAGAAAAGTGGGGAAACTATCTATCCCTATTAATTACAAATTTGGTCCTATGTCCCCAAAATAAAATGACATAATGAATGCAAATATGTACAAATGTACAAAATAATAAAAAGGAGTAATTAAAAAAAAAGGAAATAATAAAACAGAGCCGGAAATAAAGTAATATTTAAAATAAAGCCCCGGCCCTTTTATTGTGCTGCCCGAAATTTTATTGCAACATATATATAATATTATTATTTTTTTGATTTTTTTTTTGCTTTTTTCGAATTTTTTTTTTATATTTTCGAATTTTTTATATTTTTTTGTTTTTTATATTTTTTATATTTTTAAATACACCTGTAACAGTCATCGGAACGAAACTACTGCAAGATGGAGGATCATATCCACAAATATAAACACAGATGTATAGGAACGCAATATTCAAATGCATAAATTAATATAACAAGCATACTTTAGCCAGAAGCAAAGAAAAACAAAAAAAGTTTTTGTTTAATGAGTCTAGCCCTCCATTTTATTTAAAATAAAACAACTCCCCAGTAGAGTCGCCACTGTGAGGTTCAGGTGCGACGCGCCCGCCTGGATAGGGTGCGTACGGGACATCACTGCTCTCGTTCCACCCTCCCTTGTTTAGGGGAAGACGAAATCAAAAGTGCGAGATAAGTGCTGTCTATGTTAGCACGTTGGAATGTGCCTCGGTTGCCTTTAGTGAATTTTATTATAAAAATAGCCTTATGGCCCGTTTTAGATCACTATGGGAGCTTTGGGTTTCCGTATCAACTTATCCCTTGTTTATGGGATATCTGGATATGAGAATACTTCACCCTTCCATTCTCATTCTCCCTTTTTTAGGGGAGAGCGGAAAAGTGTAAAGAATGAGTGTTGCGAGGTCCCACTGGATCCAAAAAGTTTTAGAGTCGCCATCTTTATTTTAAGGCAAAAATAAAGAAAAACCAGAAAAAGGAAACTATAGATAAAAAAGCGGGTTCGGAGGCTAAGTTACGAGTTGGGAAGGTGCTAGGCACCCAACTCGCCCTTTCGGTCTCAAAATAGTTTTTGGCTAAAGTATGCTTATTGTTATATTTATTTAGCAGATAAATAAAACATTAAAAAACAGGAAATTAAAACAAATACATCCATGGCTACATTATTTACGGACTTGCAGCCATTTCCTTACAATAATTACAAATGTATTTAAAAATATTTGGTCATTATAACAACTCTTTTTACATATTATTTCCTAATCTAATCCGAGCAGCACAATGGCTTATAAGGACTACATTGGGCCGAATTTAAATAACAACTTTAAATAATAAATGAACTGAAAAGTAAATAAATAACTAAAATAATGCCCTTAAAGGCTTTTACCTTTTAGAGCGGGGTGTGCTCGCTCTGTCCTTCTCGGGAGAGGGAGACTTTTATTGCTTGTTGCTGAAGTGATTTGGGCAGAGTGACGGCTTATATATGGTAGTTTTGGTTTAATTGGTTGGGCGGAGTGACGACTTAGTTTTGGTGGTTTTGGGCTTTTTGGTTGAGCGGAATAACGGCTTATTTAGGGTGTTTTTCAGCTCATTACTCGGGCAGAGTAACAACTTACTTTGGGATTTTTGGGCCCATGAAATATAGTGGATACCTAACAACTAGGCTATGGATCACTTATAACCAGTGGATATTTATTTTGGCGGAGTTTGGACGGGGTTTGGAGACTTTAGTGGGCTTCACTCACCTATCTCACACCTCTCGTAACTACTCGCTTCGAAGGAACGCAGAAGAATTCTTCAGCGCTTTGTTGCGATATTTCTGAACGACGAAATGAGGAGCCGGGGCCTCTTATTTATAGGTGAGAGTGAGGAGTCATCGGGGATTTTTAGAATTCTTCAGCCGACATCGTTCAGTTGTACACCAAGCTTCAAAATTTGTATTTTGCGTTAACTGAGACAAGCTACAGTGAAAGTCTTGGTGCGGCCAATTGGCCCTCCTGGCGCGGCACCGGTAGAAGCTTTAGGCGGCGCCCAGCCCACTATTCATCTTTCATTTTGACACTTTCACCCCTTGCAATTTACGGTTTCACGCATCTTGCTTTGCCTTTCGCATTTTTAACTCCTGTAACTTGACATTTGTTAAGTTTTAATAGTTCTTGATATCTTATGTCAGAGTCACATACCAGGGGTACGAAATTGGGGTGTCTACAGGTGGCCTTGGCGGAGACAATGCGTGCAATAAAGAGGCTTATTTTCCGCCTCTAGAGGCTGCCAGAAGCTGGGGAAGAGTGAGTCGCAATCAACCCAAACCCTAGAAGGGCATGGTTTTAATAAATCAATTTCAACACAAATACGAGCAACACTAGGATGAGTAAGGTTAATCGTAGGCTGATCGAGCATAAGGGGTCTTCCAAATAGCGAAGCGAGATAGAATAAAGCTGACTTGTTCAAGAGATGTATCGGAAGACCCGGGAGGGAAAACCAAACAGGAACAAGAGAGCTTTCCACATCCGACCTAAAGCTAGGGGACCATTTGATCACGCGCAGGGGGTACTTGCCCAGGAACCATTGATCTTTAATCCACAGACGTTGGTAATCTTCATCATTGTGCACTTGAATCAGTTTGTGTTTGGAGTCCAAATGTCCTATAGTGAAAGCTGCTTTGAGCCCAACGGTGTTGAAATACTTTCGGGTGGCTTCCATCAAGGGGCAACGATGAGAGAATTTTCCTACGAATGCATGGCTGAAAGGTTTGGCTAGGGCTTCAATAATATCGGAGGAGAGCTTAAGGGAGGGCTCACCTTTGTAAGTGGAAGACGGGATTACAAAGGGAAGAACGAAAGGAGAGGCAGTGAGAGCCTCCATAAAGGATGGTTTGGGTATTGGAGGAGCTGGAGGATGACTATCGGCCATAGCCGCCAGCCAAAAATTCTGTAGGGTTAAATCAAATCGCACCTACAATCGCACCTTTAGTGTCAAGGGTGTTTGGTTATATCTATTTGGATCATTTTCTCTCTTCCACCGTTATCGTTACATTTTCCATCCACTTTTTTACAATATAACTAAATTATTAAAAAGTTTTCTTATAGCTAACTTTTTAAAAAGTACAAAATAGAAGGGGTTAGTTGTCAATTTTAATATTCACCCGAATTCTCTCTCCTCTTAATCCCTTCCTTTGTTTGAGCGACTGCTCTCTTTCTCCCTACCCACTTCGTTTCCTAAATTCGTTTGATCTTCTTCATAATTATTTTATCAATATATATATATGAAAAGAGGAAATCTTTAAAAAGTCAATCTTCAACAACAACAACAATAACATCAAAATGGTCACTTGTCTCCGTTGAAGTTTACCAAATTGTTGGATCCTAAGGCCTCCTAGGACAAGGTTTGGACTCTGTAATCTTTAATTTTTGTGTATTTGGTTAAGCTCTCTCCCTATCTTCCGACTCTTTCTTCATTCTGCAAGTCTTCTTCCGTTATATATGCCGAATCGGTTTATTGTCTTAGAAGTTAATGAGTTGAAATCAAGAATTTCGGAAGGCTTGAACTCAAAAAATTCTTAATAGGGAAGGGCAGAGATTCTGGGTGCCAAATGAGCCTTCCCTTGGATAAAATTTTCCCTCCCACAGTGATAATGAGCAAACCCAACACAAGGTTCAAATCTTCATCTTCATTTTCATCTCCAAACCTTGTTTTCATGGATTTGATGATTTGAGTAGAATGATTTGACTTACATGGGTAGGGGTTTGAATCTTCATCTTCATAGCTGCAAGCGCATATCTTGGAACCTTGTATGGGTAGGAGAAGAACTCACCTCAAAAATGAAGAGGGAGAGATAGATTGATGTGTTTGAAATTAATTTGGGTTGAAGAATCGCATCTTCAGTTCGAAGTCAGTCGATGCCCGAAACCATTTCTTCTACACATGAGGTCGCTCTCTTCTGAAAAGTTCGACCAGTTACTGCTTCTCTTCCATTTTTCAGCCAAATTCCGTCCAATCCACCATCGATGCAGTAGGGAATTGTGGAATTGAAACAATTGAAGATTAAACCCAATAAGAAGACGACAAAGAAGAAGTTATCATAAATCCAGTTGAGATTCACTCGAAGAAGTCTTCGGAAAAGCTTCCGCAACCGACAGATCTGAATCTGGTGACCTTCATATCAAAGGAAGTTGGGTTATGGGTTGCGTTAGTAAAGGTTGAAGAGGACCTAGTTTTCGAATTGGCATAAACCCCCTTGTATTTTGATAATCACATAAGCAACTTCTTAGTAAGGATAATTTAGTTATATTGTAAAAAAATGGATGAAAAATGTAACGGTAACGAAGGGAGGGGGAAATTGATCCAAAAAACCGAATTAAGGGACCAAATTAATATGTTTTAGAATTTGAGGACCAAACTAATATTTTTGCATGAATCCAATGACCAAAAGATATATTAATTCTTTAATTTATTGTATGACAATGATCTTATACCGAATATTTGTGACCTATAATTCCGAAGAAGACTAGAAGGTACAATTAAGGGGACAAATTTCATTTTCAAGATTCAACTAGATCTAGCTATTTTTACAATTTTTTAAATATCCTACAACATTATTTATTTTGGGGTAATTTTTTTTTTGATAAACTTCATTTATTTTGGAATGGAGGGAGTATAAATTTTGTTTGAATATGAATGATATATTCCGAAGAAAGAGAGAGATGGAAAGAGGGCGGCTGATGATTGGCTCTAAACGTAACACCGGTATACATAAACGTAACATCATTTAATGCATAAGATAACCTAGGTACCCCCTTTTAACATTTAATAGATACCCACCCTTTATTTACTTCCCCCCAACCAACCAACCCGTCCACAATGAGACTATAAATAAATGAATATATATATCATGACTTAACAATGGAAACCAAATCAACAATAACAAGTAATCAAAATTACTTGAACAGAGGGAGGAAGGGAGGGGTGTGTGACTGTGTGTTTGTTTTAGGGAGTTAATGAAGGGGTAGTATAGTTTAAATGTGGAGAGAGGTAGTGAAGTAATTTTACCCCTTAAATAATGTTACGTTTAGGAATTTGGGTGTTACGTTAATGTATTTTGAATCAATTCATATAACTTTGAAGAATCTAAAAAATATATACATCTGTAAAGTTTATATACTATATTTATGTTAAATCGAACATCTTTGTATACACTAATTATTTTCAATCAAACATTCAAACTTAAGTAATATAGGGTCTGTTTGATTTGACTTATCAGAATATGCTTATAACTTACCATAAGTTGTTTTTGAAATGTTTGATTTCATTTATGGTAAGATAAGTCATAATTCATATACGTTAAAGCACATGTAAAGTCATAAAACACTAAGCCTATTGCTTATTTTTATTTTTTCAAAAACATGCAAGTCCTCTTCTTCATTGAATTTATATATTCTAATATTACCCTTCTTAATAGTAGTTATAATAACAAAAAGTAATATTGTTAATAATAATTATTAAATTAATAATAAATATTATTATAATAAAATAATAATAATAATAAAAGGAATAATAATAATATTAATAAATAATACTATATGAATAATGATAATAGTAATGATCTTAATAATAATAATAAAATAATTAATATTAATATTAATAAAATAATAATAATAAGTAATAATAATAATATACATAAAAGTAATATTAATATTAATAAAATAATGATAGTAATAATAAGGCCAATAATAATGATAATAATAATAATTATTTAAATTAGTAATAAGAATAAAAGTAATTATATTAAAATAATAATAATAATAATAATAATAATAATAATAATAACAATAACAATAACAATAACAATAACAATAACAATAACAATAACAATAATAATAATAATAATAATAATAATAATAATAATAATAATAATAATCTAAATCACATTTTGTGCAGTACTTTTTCAACTTACTAATTAAACATATTTATCAGTCATAAATCATAAGCAATAAGTAATCAGTTATAAATCATAAGCAATAAATAATCAGTCATAAGTAATAAGTTATCAACACATATCAATAAGTTAAATCAAATGGACACATTGTAAGAAAACCTAAATTATATACCATGAAACTAATGCTTATGAAATAAATTATATGGTAGCCTATTATTAATGCATATAATAATTACTACCTCTATTACAATTTAAAGTCGTGCTTTGACCTTTCTGACTCAATTTAACTAAATTTTGGATGAATATTTAAAGATTTTTGGGATGTTAGGATACTTTAAATTAAAATACAAATCATCCTCATCCCATTAAACTAACGAGCTGTACATGCATTATTAGACCAGCTACAATGAAGTAGCAACAAGGAGCAAAAACAAGATTCTTCAAAGCAATGGGAGGATAAGGGATATCATTGAGTAGTTAAAAACTTAAAAGAGGTATGATATTACGATTTGGAGCTTGTGGTACTATTACAATCTCTAATGTCAGTTCCATTAAATTAAATTTTTTAAGATCTTTACACCTTTAGATTAAATATGCTTTTTTGAATTAATAACATGAACATTTCAAATCATCATCAACTTAATCATTTAACGACTCTAATACTAAAGTTTATAATAATATCACAAGCTCTATCTCATAATATCATTATTCAACTGAAAATAATAAAAGTTAATTTGAGTAACATCTAATGCTACCAGATCTTAGAGTACCTTAGTAAGTTCTTGTGGCAAAAAAATCTATTTTTTTTCTTTTTTGGCCATTTTTCATAAAAAAAAAGTTTATATATTTTTTGATCTTTTTAAAAATATACATTTTGATATATAAGTAGAAGGTTAGTTTCCTTCATTTGAACATCAAATTAATTGTGTAAATAAAGTTATTTATTTATATAAAATTATTGGAATTTGTGTTATCATCGGAAGAGTTTTTTGAGTGGGTATTGTTGAAATATGCATGATTTACTTAAAACTATTAAGTATACAACCTTAGTAATTCACGTTTTAAAAATGATTTATTCAGTGGGCTGAATCTTTAGATTGCTATCGGCTGACACATTAAAAAAGCTGAAAGACATATTACTTCCTTATTTACTCAAACAAACAATTTCTAACAGTTTCTTTATTTGTGCTTCGATAATATCTCATGTCTTATATCTCCTACATAAGATCCCTATAATCTTGTAAAAAGAATATACTCATCCGAATTATTGAAATTTAAATTCAAACCTTACCTCTAACGGTTTGAAACTCAAGGAATCCTATATATAGACCATTGAAGTAAAGATTGATGACACTGAAGCATTTATATTCTCCCAAGCAAAACTCTCACTTGAAGTGCTTAAGCCAAAAAACATTAGCTAGATAGACATATATTCATATTCTTTTCTAATTCTTGTTTTAAACAATCATTGTTTCAATATTTCTTACTTCTTTCAAATCATTAAAGAATCTTTGATTGTCCCACGAGTGTGATTGATTCTCAATCACATTTTCCAAACACCTGTCTTTGTTGTATACTTATCCATTAGTGATCACCTAGATTATTAATAATATTAGTGCACTTTAAAAATCTAAGTTTAACCAACTTGGTAGTAGACGTATCAATTTTTACTGCGAACCACTTCTAAATACATTGTTTTTACTTTGTCAGCTTGTGCAACTGTTCTAAAAGTTAAGCAGCTTCAATCTACTTAAGTTTCAATCAGTTAGTTTATTCAATCGTTTACTTAGTTATTGTATAATTTGTAGTTCAATTCATTTTTTTTATAACTTGTGATCTTTAAAAAACTTCTTCTTATTTAAAAACGTGTCAGCAAGTTGACCAAGACTATCTCAGTTCATCAGCTGACTGACAAACTTCTTTTGCTGTTGCAAGTTTTGAAAAATTTCAAAATAACCCTTAGAGTTTTAAAAAACTATTTACTCTCTATCTTTATTTGTTGCAAACTGGACTTACATGTATCTTATAATAGCTTCATGTATATTTTATTTATTTCTCTATTTAATAGATAGCTTAAGGAGCAAATGGCTCCCTGATAAATGTGCATATTGTCCATATTTTTGGATACTTTGGGCTTATTTTCTTAGTCAATATTGCATTTATCATTGTTAATTTAATTGTTTTGGCTCCTTTACCTTTATTTGTCTTAATTGGGTAGTTTTGTAATATTGTGCATTAAAGTCAAACTTTATTGGTGAATTAAAGACAAACTTTAATGATGAAGTAAAAGCAAAAAGAGAAGTTGAATTCCAGCATTTTTCGTGGGCAGACTATGTTATTTTCGTGGGTGGAAAGTTGATATCAAGTGTTAATTAAAGATTTCCAGCAACAATCGCACCCTAGGTGCAAAATATTTCGCAACCTTCAATCGGGACAGCTCAAGAGTCACTTCCAACATTTTTCAGTTTGGACCTTTTTATGCATCTAAACTAAATGTCATCTAAATGGGGAATTGAGAGCTTTTAGTCTCTCATTTATCTCTCATTTATTTTTCATTTATTTCTTATTTACTTAAATTTATTTGGTTGTCTTTTGGTGAGATAAGGGGAGAAGAAATACTTAGTTTTTCCTATATATTTCTCTTTCTTCTTCTCCCTAGGAATAGATAGAATTTTATTTCTATATTCTCCTCTAAAATAGTTAGATAAACAAGTTTTCGTAGCTTTATATTTGAAGACTCTAGTTCGTGAATCAATTTGAAGGTATTTTGTTATTACAAGTTCTTCGTCTTCCCTTCTCTTTACTTTTATTTTTATTTCTATGATTATTCCTAACATGTTTATTCTAGTAACTTTAATTATGTGTGAGTAGTTTTCTAATTTTAGGATTAGGTGTAGCCCGTAATGAATTTATAAATAATGTTTTTATCTTTTCGTTTATTTGAATGTCACCCGTTTTGATTCGATTTTAGCTTTGTTAATAATTGTATAAAATTGTAGTAGCGAGGGACCGAAAGGTGAAACTATTACGTTTTTGCAATAATCTTAGTTATTAAAGTGAATGACTGAAAGGTGAAGCGTAGGTAACGGAACTCTAAAATCGAACTAGAAATTTATGAGAACGACAGTTGATTAAATTTCTAGAGGCTTATAGAATTGTAGGACACAATGAGTTTAGTTTAATTCATTGAGCGAGACATCGGATTTGAATTAATCTAGACACGGTTGAGAGTAGTTCGAAAGAATGCAATTAACTATTTTTATTCAATTTGCCTTCAAAATTTGACATTCATCGCGAAAGAAAAGATTGTTACGGAGCTTATAAATCCATTATTGTGGTGAACCGAAATCCTAGAAGCTTTTTAATTATTGTTTTTAATAAAAAAAATCTAATTTTGCATTTTTAATTTACTCTTGCTAATTTAATTTACTCATCACAATAAAAATCTTGAAATCAATTAGTTTAGATAATTTTAATTATGAATTCTTCGGTACTTGATTCAAAGTCCCTGTGGAATCGACATCCTAAATACTACACGAATAGCCGTGCGCTTGCGGTAGAATTTAGTGATCAATTGAAAATCACACAACACTCTCGTATTGTACTTGCCCTTAGAGTCCATCCAAAAAAGCCATGTATTTTAATTAATACTCCCTCGTGTTTAAATAATCGTTATCTTTGATTCGATATATCGTTTTATATAAAAAAAATGTTGTATTATAAATATTAATGTAATGTGTGGTTTCCTTTAATGCAATTGAACATATGATCATAATTAAACTATGTAAAAAAATAAGGGTGGAGTGGTAAAAATATTTTCTTAAAAAAAGTTTTGAAAGAGGAAGATATTAGATTTATTGTTTATCCAGTTTCTTCTCCTAGATTTATTGTTTTTTTTTTAAAAATAAGCATGTATTAATTTCTTCGTGTAATACTCGCTTCATACATTAATTACGTCTATACTGACATCGTGTCATATGCACGAACACAAAATCTAGTAGTTATTTAAAACAACACATGTGAAATACTTAATACAACATTTTTAAAAAATGATCAAATTTCCCTTTACTCATTTTAGGAAAATAAAAAAATTTAGAAACGGGGAGTAAGGACTAGGGAGTAGTATATATGGGTAGGGGTGACAATGTCTGGCACGACAAGATAGCACAAATCAGCATGACACGATTATAAAACACGATTATAGAGACAAATGACACGATAAGCCCATCACGACACGATAAAACACGAAACACGATATCAAAGACACGAAATTGTTAATATATTTAAATTAATATTTATTATTATATTTATAATCAAATAAGACAGATAATATAAAAATACGATAATGATGTACGAACACGATATAATAACACGAATTATCACCCCAAGGACAATATTATTACTATAACGTAGATCGGGAATCATTTTCATGTCTTGTGACTCAATCCACTAGCTATAAGTTTCCAAGAGAAAAGTACCTCCACTCATTCAATTCGGCTTGGCTGTTACTCCAATCTTTTTCTTACTCAAAAGCTTGGCAGGCTGTTATCAAACTTGAAGCCGTGAAATCAGCCGCCCTCTCTCTCTCTCTCTTCTCTCACAGGAATTACCATAACCGAGCAACACTAACCTCACTCACTCTCTCTCTCTCTCTCTCTCTCTCATTCCCATAAGCATCTCCCTTACACTCTGTTACACACACACACAGTCACTTCTTTAAAACTTCCAAACAAAACGGTGATATAGAAACTTGGAAAGAGAAAAAAGAAAAGGGAAACTCTCTTTCACGGACAGCTCCTAGCCTCCTACGTACAAATTCTTGAAGCAGATAGACACCAAAATTTGACCAGATTTTGAGATTCTCTCCCTCTCCCACTGTAAACCACAATCAAACTTAACCCACATTTTGAATATTTGACACTCTCTCCATCACGGGCTACTACAAAACAATACTCTTCTTTAACCTTTCCCTCTCCATATAAAGCAATCCAACCCACAAATTTCAATCCATTACCTTCTCTCTATTCTCACATAGTCCCACAGTGGGTTGGAGGTCACTCTTAGAAATGGCCTCCCAAAACAGAGCACTTTGCTCTGTTCCCTCTGTTTTTCTTACCATCGTTGCCCTCTCATCCATTTTCTTGATAATAAGTTGCAATAATGGGATTGTTTTAGCACAAAACTCGGCTGTTTTCGCTTGTGATGTGGATAAGAATCCAGGGTTAAAGAATTTCACGTTTTGTGATTCTTCATTGGATGTAAAAACAAGGGTGAATGATTTGGTGAACAGATTGACATTGCAAGAAAAGATTATTAACTTGGTGAATAGTGCCGGTGCCATTACTAGGCTGGGGATACCAAAATACGAGTGGTGGTCTGAGGCATTACATGGCGTCTCTTACGTCGGTCCGGGGACGCGTTTTTCGAGCTTGGTACCAGGGGCTACCAGTTTCCCTCAAGTCATTCTCACCGCCGCCTCTTTCAATGTATCTCTCTTTGAAGCCATTGGAAAGGTAAAATCACTATTAACCTTCATTTGTCTAGTCAGTTCTGCAAGATTTTATCTTTTTGTCTTTCTAAATCTTTCTTTTTTATCTGTTGGGTTGATTACTCATTACTAATAGTAGTAGTAATTCTTTGTTAATGGGGTCGTGTTCTTTAACTTGAAGTTGGGATTGATTTGGATTCTTTATGGTTGTTTTCTATGGGGAAATGCAAATCCTATTTATCAATTATTACTACATTGGTTTTTGGCTTACAACACAATGTTATGCAGTTAAACTTTTGGGAGCCTGCACTGTACTATACAAATATTTAATTTATTTGAACCACATGCTACCTCGGTTATTGAATATGTTCTTTATTCTTAAATTCTTAATGGGCCTAATGACAAGAGTTGGATTTTACCAGTAGCCATGTTAAGGATATGATTTTGGGTAAAAACTTTGGGAAAGGCGGTCAAATAAATATTTTTTGTTACACAGATCCTCTTTATTCGATCAGTTGATGGGTTAAGTTGTGAGAGAATATGGCTCCGTCTTATGGATCTTACCGGAGATTTGCCAATGATTTTGAAATGTTATTACGAAGCAACATTGAAATCTTGAAAATGCCATTGAAAAATTATCAATGGGTATTTTAATACAAAAACTTGTAGCATGAATTCTTACCGTTTAATCATGTTTAAGGCATTTTGGTACACCCTAATGAGGTTATGGTTCTTGTGACAGTTTTGAAACTAAACGCGTTTTCGACCTAGTAAATAACACAAATAAATTGCAGGCAGGTCACCATCATGTTATTGGTTTTAGGATAATTTATCACTTTTTCTCTGTTCTTTTCTCTCATTTTAAAGCAATAATTTTTGTTGTTTGTAAGAAGCACTACTTATGATCCCATTTTTGTAGTGAAATGCATCCAAAAGAGTCGTCTGGATGACGGCAAGTTTGGAACTACCTTTACTTTAAGCTAATGGTTTGATGTGAATGGTTTAAGTATTATATACCCTTCTTTAAGAAAAGAGATGGAGCCAACTTTCTTTAACGATGATATTTGTCCTTGTTCTACAAAGTCTTGGTTAGGATCAATTATAGGTAGATTGTACTTGCTTCAAGATTGAATGAGAGATGAAACTTTTTGGAAGAAACCAAATGCATGATGACTTTTGGAGATGTTACAGCTTGCAGTTTGTGTGTGTGTGTGTGTGTTAAGTTGATGGTGTACCAACTACTGGCGTATTATTGGCATGATGGACCTAACCTTGGCTCATTTATGCTAAATGCTTTCTATTGCAACTGTGATTAGGGGGAACATGTGTAAATGCAAAATGGTTCATTGATTGTATGAACCTGCTCAACATAACTTGCCAGAAAATCTGATGCAGACAGGGCAACTAGCGAACAAAAATTAAATATGTTGCCTTAACAACAATTCATTTATGCTTGATATTCATCTACTTTTGGAATTGAGATTAAAAAATTATACTTTTGATGTGTATAGGTGGTTTCAACTGAAGCTAGAGCAATGTACAATGTGGGTTTAGCTGGGTTAACATTTTGGTCACCTAACGTAAACATATTCCGAGACCCTAGATGGGGAAGAGGGCAAGAAACTCCGGGAGAAGACCCGATACTGACGAGTAAATATGGATCAGCATATGTTAGAGGTTTACAAGAGAGGGATGATGGTGATAAAGACCGGCTTAAAGTTGGTGCTTGCTGTAAACATTACACTGCCTATGACGTGGATAACTGGAAAAGCTTTGATCGATACCATTTCAATGCTGTGGTACTGCTTTAACTAAACAAATCTAAAATGCTTGGATTTATTTTTGAGTATTTGTTATTTATTTATTTATTTATTTTGTTGAGTTAGGTAACGAAGCAAGATATGGATGATACATTTCAACCCCCATTCAAGAGCTGTGTTCAGGACGGGAATGTAGCCAGTGTCATGTGTTCTTACAACCAAGTAAATGGCAAGCCAACTTGTGGCGATCCTGACCTACTGACAGGGGTGATTCGGGGTGAATGGAAGTTAAATGGGTAAACTTTTTAGGCTTCATGTCCTTCAATAAATATTTATCTACTTGATTAAATTTTTAAATAATTCACTGGTAAATATACATGATTATTCGGTAATGCAGATACATTAGCTCTGATTGCGATTCATTAGACGTTATGTTCAATTCCCAGCACTGGACCAAAACACCCGAAGCGACTGCAGCAGATGCTCTAAATGCTGGTGATTTTGTTTTCCACCTTTAAATTGCTCATATTAATTAATTTGGTAATCGTTGGTCAAGAAATGTAGTAGTGCGCCTTGTGTAAGTAACTGTATAAATTTTCTTACACTTTTGGCAATTGCAAGTCTGAAT
The DNA here is from genome assembly GCA_013146195.2 of Codonopsis lanceolata. Classification (NCBI taxonomy): domain Eukaryota; kingdom Viridiplantae; phylum Streptophyta; class Magnoliopsida; order Asterales; family Campanulaceae; genus Codonopsis; species Codonopsis lanceolata. The sequence continues at coordinate 105,532,727 of CM028381.1, read as the reverse complement.
TTGGGTACAATTTTTAACCTCATGCCTGAAATATGAATACCACAAGCTAACCAAATCTGTCAACTTTTGATCTAAATTTTCTGATTCATAAAAGGGTTTTTCCACTTTGGATAATTTTACTGTGCTTTATGTTCTTAATAGAACACAAAACTCATCAATTGATTGACTTGATGAACATTCTGTTGAGTGCTGACTATTCTAACTCAACAGGGCTGGATCTCAACTGTGGAAGTTTCCTAGGCCAACACACTGAAGCAGCAGTAAAAGCAGGACTAGTGAATGTAACAGAGATTGACCGAGCTGTTACAAATAACTTTGCAACATTGATGCGACTTGGATTCTTTGACGGTGATCCTAGCAAACAGCTTTATGGAAAGCTAGGCCCGAAAGATGTGTGCACCCCAGCAAACCAAGAGCTAGCCCGTGAAGCTGCCAGGCAAGGGATTGTATTGCTTAAGAACAGTGTCGGTTCCTTACCTCTCTCGCCAACTGCCATCAAGTCATTAGCAGTGATTGGTCCTAATGCCAATGTCACAAAAACCATGATCGGTAACTATGAAGGCACTCCATGCAAATATACAACTCCTCTACAAGGCCTAACAGCCTCAGTCGCAACAGTATATTCGCCTGGCTGTGCCAACGTGGCATGTCCGACTGCCCAAGTTGATGATGCTAAGAAAATAGCATCCACGGCAGATGCTGTAATCCTTATAATGGGTGCTGATCAATCTATCGAGGCGGAGAGTCGCGACAGGAATGATATTACTCTTCCAGGGCAGCAATCCCTACTAATTTCCCAGGTTGCTAATGCTTCCAAAGGACCCGTGATTCTTGTCATAATGTCAGGTGGTGGAATGGATGTAACTTTTGCAAAAGACAACCCGAAGATCACAAGTATCCTTTGGGTTGGATATCCTGGTGAAGCTGGTGGCGCTGCATTGGCAGATGTAATATTCGGCTTCTATAATCCAAGTAAGCTTTCTTACATAAGAACATTTCTCGCCCCCCAGCAATGGCAAGATAAAACTTTAGGCTCAATAGTTTTTCTTTGATTGCAGGTGGAAGACTACCCATGTCATGGTATCCACAATCATATGTAGACAAGGTGAACATGACCAACATGAACATGAGACCGGACCCTGCGACAGGCTACCCTGGTCGAACCTACCGGTTTTACACTGGGGAAACAGTCTATCTATTTGGTGATGGGCTAAGCTACTCTGACTTCAAACATCACCTAGTTCAAGCACCTAAGCTAGTTTCGGTCCCTCTAGACGAAGGACACACTTGCCACTCAACGGCATGCAAGTCAATCGACGTTGCTGAGCAGAGTTGCAAGAATTTAGCAATCAACATTCATTTGAGGGTACAAAATCTGGGGAAAATAAGCGGGAGCCACACGGTGTTCTTGTATTCTTCCCCTCCCTCAGTCCATAATTCACCTCAAAAGCACTTGTTGGGGTTTGAGAAGGTATATTTGACGCCACGGTCGCAGGGGCTAGTTAGGTTCAGCGTAGATGTTTGCAAGGATTTGAGCATGGTGGATGAGGTGGGAAACAGGAAAGTGGCACTGGGACTTCATGTTCTTCATGTGGGAAACTTGAAACACTCGTTGACAGTGAGGATTTGAACGTAACTCATTGGGCGGTTGGGTTTGGGTCAAGGGAGGAGGATGAAACGGGAAAGAAAGCATCAGAAGATGCGATAAATTCAATCAAGTGCAAATAAGTTGAGCAATTGTAACAAATTTCTCATTTTCATTTAGATGGCCCAAATTCAAAGTGTGTAGAATCAAAATCTTGAATGAAATCCAAATGGAGTTTCATATTAGTTTTGGCAAATCTTTCTTCTTTTCTGATCTTCAATATTGCTTTCATAATTATCTGATCAATACTCTCATATTTCATCAAGTAAGGTTCAATACCCTACACCTTGTGCAATTACTACGAGACCATGTTTATGCATTGATTTCAGTTTGCTCCATAATCCAAAATCAAGTTAGTTCAAAGGGGTAGCGAACAAGTACAATAGTTATGTTCTATGTTCAGAATTGAATTTCTTAAAGAATGCAAGCATTGTTTATTTGATATTGAAAACTTTCGGGAATAATTCCTTACACATTGTATTCAGAAATTGCTATCAGGCAACACAGGCTAAACAAATATATATATGACTCTGGCCTAACAAACTAACAGATAAGAAAGAGAAATAACATAACAACCCTTAATAAAAAAAAAACAGATAACTAACAAACTAACAAGAATGACACTCGACACCCCTGAAAGAATTGAAAGAAGAGGAGTTACAACAGTTTACACTTTGCCCCTTGAGAATCATTAGCAGCTTCTTTCCCTTTTATATCTTGATGATTTTTACTGAATTTAACACCCCCGCTCAAGTTGGAAGTGGAGAATAGATTCTTAACTTGCAACTTGCACATCAAATCAGAGAATTTACCACTTGGAAGAGCTTTGGTAAAGAGGTCTGCCACTTGAAGATGAGAAGGAATGTATTTGGTGGTAATTAGATTTTTCTGAATCATATTCCTGACTATATGGCAATCAATCTCTATGTGCTTAGTTCTTTCATGATATACAGGGTTGGCAGCTATATAGATAACAGATTTATTGTCACAATGAAGAGGAATGGGCTCTGAATTGATAATTTGAAAGTCTTTGAGAATGGTTGTGATCCAGGTTAGTTCACAACATGTATTAGCCATGCTCCTATATTCTGCTTCGGATGATGATCTGCTAACAGTATTTTGTTTCTTGCTTTTCCAAGAGATAAGGGAACTGCCAAGGAAGATACAGAAGCCAGTTACAGATTTTCTTGTAATGGGACATGCTGCTCAGTCAGAGTCACAAAATGCAGTAAGGCTCAAGGGTGTATCTGAAGGATAGAAGAGGCCTTGACCAGGACTATTTTTCAGGTACTTAACAAGTCTTAAACCAGCTTTCCATTGTTCAGTGGTAGGTTTAGACATAAATTGGCTTAAGATGTGAACACCATAGGCAATATCAGGTCTGGTAATGGTTAGGTAAATCAGCCTTCCCACCAGTCTTCTGTAAGGTGCAGGGTTGCTCAAGGGATCACCAGGGTTAGAGGCAAGATTATGGTGTTGTTCAATGGGGGTAAGTTTGGGTTTAGCATTGAGAAGGCCACAGTCCTTGATGATGTCCACTGTATACTTTCTTTGATGCAGGCATATTCCAGTAGAGTTCTTGGCAATTTCCAGACCAAGAAAATATCTGAGATTTCCTAGGTCTTTTACAGGGAATTTGGAATGAAGATGATTTTTGACTTTTGCAATGATTTCTTTATTGTTTCCTGAAATGAGAAGGTCATCAACATAAACAAAGATAACAGTAAATTTTCCATTAGAGCTCATAGTGAATAGGTATGATCATTAGGAGATTACAAGAAACCAAATTCAGTGAGGGTAGAGGAGAACTTTTCAAACCATTGTCTTGGGGCCTGCTTAAGACCATACAAGGATTTATGCAGTTTGCAGACTATAGGACCTTTGCTCTTAGGAAGGTTATGATTGTATCCAGGGGGAAGATCCATATAGATTTCTTCATTCAAATCTCCATGTAGGAAAGCATTGGATACATCCATGTGAGTGATATCCCTTTTCTTTGAGGCTGCAATAGAGAGAAGGATTCTAACAGATGTCATCTTTGCTACAGGAGCAAAGGTTTCAAAATAGTCATTTCCTTCAATTTGTGTAAATCCTTTAGCAACTAACCTAGCTTTATATTTATCAACATTGTCATCAGGATTGTACTTGACTCTGAAAATCCATTTGGATCCAACTTTATGTTTCTTTTCAGGGAGATAGTCTAAGGTCCAGGTTTTGTTAGTTTCCAAAGCTTTCAATTCTTCTTCCATGGCTTTGCACCACGAGGGGTCTTTGGCTGCCTGCTCATAGGTTTGGGGTTCACAGATAATGTCTATTTTACAAGAGTATTTCATATACTCAGTAGAAATTTGGTTGTAGTTGCAGTAATTCTTGAAATGATAGGGAGATGTGGTGTTGCTGGTTTTAACATTATGAGTTTGAAGATGTGAAGGTAGGCCAATGTAATCTTTAAACTTAGTAGGAATAGATTTATTCCTTATAGGTCTATTTGTAGTGGGAACATTGATTTTAGGCTGGGAAGTAGAGGTGTTATCAGGTGATTCATTATTGGTGTTGTCAGTATCAGTGTTAAAAATAGGAGGGATGAATTGGTCTTCCTCATTGTCAGAAATGTTAGGGAGATCAGAAGGAGGGAACAAGTTTTTATTAGTAATTTCAGTTTGGCTGTTAGGTTTAAAAGGAAAGATTTCTTCACAGAAACTAACATCTCTGCTAAAGAAGACTTTTTGAGTGGATAAATTGTAGCATTTATAAGCCTTTTTGGTAAATGCATAACCAAGGAAGATGCATTTCTGAGATCTTGACATAAACTTGTCTCTATTTAGAGCAAGCGTAGATGCATAACACAAGCATCCAAAGGTTTTGAGATGATCATATTTAGGTCTAGTACCATAAAGCGCTTCAAAAGGTGTTTTGAATTTCAACACAGAATTTGGCAATCTATTGATAAGGTAGGTGGCAGTGAGAAGGCACTCTCCCCAAAAATGAATAGGTAAATTGGATCGAAATTTTAGGGCCATAGCTAATTCCAGAAGGTGTCTGTGCTTTCTCTGAACCCTACCATTCTATTGAGGAGTTTTTGTGCAAGAACTTTGGTGAATAATACCTAAAGAATCAAGAGGAGAATTCATGAGAGAGTTAAAGAATTCAGTACCATTGTCTGATCTGATTTCTTTAACACTCTTATTGAATTGAGTCTTGATCATAGTGATAAAGTTTTGTATTAATTGATTGACATTGGCTTTGGATTTAAGAAGAATTGTCCAAGTGGCCCTAGTATGATCATCTACAATAGTAAGAAAGGAATTAAATCCATCATATGTATGGTGTCTATAGGGCCCCCACACATCACAGTGTAAAAGGTCAAAGCGAAGAAGCGTAGGAGTTCTTGAGGTTAAAATGTTGTCTGGTTTGCCTAGCAAGATGACATATGTCACAGTTGATATATCTATATTTTTTGAAGTTTAATGAGCACAAAGAATCAATGTTTTTCATAGCATGTAAAGGCAAGTGGCCAAGTCTTTTATGCCATAAGTACATAGGATCAATGGAAATTGAACTATAATGAAAAACATTGTCATCAAAAAATGTAGAAGCATTGTTATTTATATTGTTGGATGAGTGATCAGCAGTGCTATTTTTCATGTTGTTCTCTTCATTCAGATAAAGAGGCTGGAGTCTATAGAGGCCTTCAATGAGTTTACCAATCACCTTGGATGTTTTCTTGATAGGGTCCTGAATAAAACAAGTGTCAACAGAGAAGATGAGATTGTGTTTAGTATTTTGAATGAGCTTGCTTCCAGATAAAAGGTTAAAGTGAAATTCAGGAACACAGAAAACATTGTGGAGAGTTATTTCATTGGTAAGTTGAACAGTGCCTTTATGAGTGATTTTGGAACTCTTTCCATTAGGCAAATGAATATAAGATTGAGTGGGAATAGGATTAGAAAGAGTAGTTAAAGAATTGGTAATATGATCAGAGGCACCTGTATCAATGATCCAGTCCAGAGTTTTGGTTAGAGGGTAATTGGAAAGTAGTTTCAGAGAAGTCATAGAATTCAGTTGATTGGCTGGTGGATTCTTGAGTGTTTTTGGAAGCATCTTTGAGGGAAGGATTGGATTCGGTCATGATGAGATATAAGAAAGGAAAGAAGAGGTAAGGGCGAAGATCCAACTAAAATAAAAAGGTTAGGGAAGAAGAAACACAAAACCTTGAGATAAAGATGCAGGCAGTAACTTCAAGAGCAGAAAATAGTGTTGATTTTGTTACTTGATTCATGAGAAACAATGCTGATGGAAGAGTTCAGGATGCACCATAGCTCTGATACCATGTTCAGAATTGAATTTCTTAAAGAATGCAAGCATTGTTTATTTGATATTGAAAACTTTCGGGAATAATTCCCTACACATTGTATTCAGAAATTGCTATCAGGCAACACAGGCTAAACAAATATATATATGACTCTGGCCTAACAAACTAACATATAAGAAAGAGAAATAACATAACAACCCTTAATTAAAAAAAAAACTGATAACTAACAAACTAACAAGAATGACACTCGACACCCCTGAAAGACTTGAAAGAAGAGGAGTTACAACAGTTTGCACTTTACCCCCTGAGAATCATTAGCAACTTCTTTCCCTTTTATATCTTGATGATGATGATTTTTACTAAATTTAACATTCTAGTACTCTCTCTGTTTTTAAATTATTTTTGTTTTTTTACTTTTTACTTTTGTACTACACATTGCTTGTTTTGTTATTTTGAAAAAAATAAAAAATTACATTCATTTTTTTTGAAAAATAATAAGTTTGACTCAAAAGAATTCGAATCGGACAATAATTAATAACGAAAGGAGTATTTTTAATGAGAAATTACAAGCTGGTACACTTTTCTAATTTTTTAATCGTTTAAGTAACTCCTTTTTTTTTTCAACTGTTAGCGTCAATTTTCGTGAAATCATTTCCTATAATTCCCGCAGAAAAGAAAGAACAAGTGTAATTCACAGGGATGAAGAGCAAGGAGGGTCAAGAGATAGGGTGGTGAAGAAGAACACTTGTGTGTTTCACCTTGAATTCGATTTATCTATCAACCTAACGTATCAATAGTGGTTCCCCACTTATCCCCTAGGTGACTCGAACCCACGACCTATTAGGTATGGGTGAAGCGTCTTACCACTAAGCTGCACTTACTTGTCTATTACCCTAACGTTTCACTCTCTTTTATCTTCATATATCGATTTTCAGTTTTACCAATATCGTCTTTTTCTTCATTGTATTTATATGTTTGATTTAAAATAGATTCAGTTTACGTGTTATATTACTATGCATGTAAACTATTCGATGAAATGCTCGAATAGAAATTTGTTCGTTGTTGGACACCATATTTCAATCAAGATGCATCAATTTTGAATCATATTGCATAATTTATCAAACGTGATGCATTGATTTTGATTTGAGATGCAGAAAAAATGTATCAATTTAAAATCATTCGTTGATTGTGTTCAAAAAAGAAGAGACACGAAGGTTCATTATAATTTACAGCGCGATTCATCAATTGATTGCTTGACCTGTTGTATCGCAATGCATAAATTGGATTAGGTAATTAAATTTGATGCATCATGGTGTATAAATTGTTGCATCAGATGTAAAATTGGTTTATGTAATTAAAATTAATGTATCGTGGTGCATAAATTGATGTATCGCGATGCATACTGAGTAAATTATCCATAACGCACTTTAGGTTCATTAAAGATATTATAGTCTTTTCGTCCCAAAATTATCTTCTTTCGATTAAAAAAACATATAATCTAACTCATCTAAGCGGTTAAAAATTTATAAAGGGGACCAGCCCGAATTTCACCATATTTTTAATACGTGCATTAATAAAACCAATCATAAAACCAAAATTTATTATGGTCATTAAAGAGATTCAAAGCATCAGAAATCGTTTTTAGAGAGGAGAGAGAGATAGAGAGAGAGAGAGGAGATCTAAACACCAAGCAAACATATTGTGCCCCTCTCCCCCGTAATTCTTTTTCCTTTTAATAAGGAGTAAGGACATTAAACACAAGAATATTGAAATGGGAAAATGCAATGAAGATCAAGAACATGATTGTCATAGACTCCTAGTAATTTGGAACTCAAACAAAAAGTGTCAATTACAGTGATGTCTAATACATATTAACAGATTCAAATAATTTTCTTCAATATACAAGTATTTTTGGGGATTTGTGTTTAAAATTACAATGCCAACGTGGCTTTCTTTTTTAATACTCCGTATTTTTTAGCCCAAAACATAATTATCCCCAAAGTATCCACTCAATCCCAAAGTGCACCCCAACCTAAGATTTGTCCTATAATGCCATTTGACGTTACCAATTGTTTCAGTTTGCACCCTAGCCATGACAACCATTAGAAAAATAACGAAAAGTTAACAAAAAGATAATGAAAAGTAACCTTTTAAACTTTATAATTGTAGAAATTATATGACCGAAAAATGTAGATCGAACTAATATATACAAATAATACAATTTACATTAAAAAATTTATGACAAAAAAATTATACATATATATATTAATAAATTAATAGTAAGAAATTTATAATTTCTAACCATAACACTTGGTATAAACTAGTTTTTTAACTCGTACGTTAAACATATGCCAACAAAATCGTATTTAAACAAAATAAGGAAGATCGGTTTATTAACAATTACACATAAGTATATCACTAATCATTATAGATTCTAAAAAATGTTTTTATACATAACATTTGTTGTCTTATTAGTTGATTTTTCATCTTCACTGCATATCAATATCTTCAAATCAAAATAATTTGTTACTCTAGAAATTACGACATATAACAGTCTATGGCTAAATACTGGTTTTTTTTTTTTTCCTAAAAGAGACATGAGTGCAATTATTGACTTTGAAACTTGTTAATTGTCATTGCATATGATACACGCAATATAAATTGTCTTCTCTGAAACTTGAAAGACAGTTTATATCAGATAAGTTAATGACAATCTTGAGATAAAAACATTTTCTCCAACATTGCTTCATTTAAAAAATTTTGTTTCAACAATGTGATCCCCAAGATTTATGATGATTAGTCGTGTTCCATTGCACAACCCTGCAGCATTATCAATGTTTCTCAATAACATTACTGGAACACTAATTTTAAGTGTCAATTCATGGTCTGACAACCCCGAACACTTTATACTATTCAAAAACTCCGTATAATGAATGTCTTAGAACAAACTTAATTTTTTCCGCCCTTCATATAGAATGTGAACTCAAATAAATTCTTCCTTTTGAATTATTACTTTTATTAATTTATATTTGTATTTTATGAAGAAATAAATTTATGAGAAAAAAATAAGCTAAAATAAAAATAACGAAATTATTTTTACCGTTAACAATTATTTTTAAATTATTTTGATTTTAATAACTTCCATTATTTTTTTTTGTTTTATTGACTTCGTAACTATTATTTTTGTTTTATTTTTAAGAATTAGTTTTACGGAAAAAAATTGTTCCTTAATTTTTTATTATTATTTTACTAACATCAGTTTAAATTGTTTTGTTTTATTGACTCCGTAACTATTATTTTTGTTCCATCAAATATTTTTATTTTACTAACGTATTTTTGTTTTACCTAACTATTTTTAAAAATTTGTTTTAAAATTTTGTTCCGTAAATTATTTTTATAATTTACTAACCTCAGTTTAAATTATTTTTGTTTTATTGACTCCTGGGTTTGATGGAGGGAGAAGTCAGATGTGGAACGAGGTCGGCCGGCTCTATTGAGGAAGGAGGGAGATGGGAGCTCGCTATGAGAGAAGATGGGGGAAGATTGGACAATTACTAAAATGGTCATCACGTGAAGTGGCACGTGTAAACTAACATTCGAGTTGTAACGGGCGTTAGTTGCAGTGGGTTATGTGGGATGAAATGGAACATTGGGTGTGCTTTTGACACGTTTTTGGATTTGGGGGGCTTAGTGAATATTGGTGTATACTTTGGGGGGTAAAACATATTTTGACCAAGCGTGCCGCTATTCAACCCCCCGATTCCTCCAAGTTAACCCCTTAAAAATTTCCAAAAGTCATTTTTCCTATTTTACCCTCCTTATAAGTTGACCCCCCCTTCATCGCCCCTACCCTCAATTGTTCGACTAGAGCATGCCGAACAAAACCGTGTTGTTCGGTTAGAGCATGCCGAACAAAACTAAGTTTAATTTTTTTTTTAAATATTTTCAAAATGTTCGGACCTCCTTGGTTGAACACTACTGTGTTGTTCGGCTAAAACATGTCAAACAACATTAAGTTAATTTTTTAAAAAATATTTCCAAAATGTTCGAACCAACTTGACGAACAACACGGTGTTGTTCGACATGCTCTATCCGAACAACATAGTGTTGTTTGACCAATATGGTCCGAACATTTTGAAAATTTTTGAGGGTTAATTGAAAGGATAAAATAAGGAGTTTACACTTTTGGAAATTTTTTGGGGGGTCAACTTGGAGGAATCGGGGTCAGAATACGCTTCCCTTTGACCAAATTAAATTACAATACGCTCCCCCCCCCCTCCTTCTCTCACACATTTGATGTAAAATTAGCGAATGAAACAATTTACATTTGAGTTTTAAATTTAAAAACCTTTTAGGAAAGAAAACAAAGTTATATTATGACATTAAATAAAACTAATCTGACCCTAATCAATCAATTTTGAATTTTGACCAATTAAAAAGAAACTTTTATGTTATGAAATTGAATTTATTGTACATGGCAATCAAATAAATTTTTTCCCTCTCTTCTTCATTGTCTTCCTTGCCAATTAAGGCTAATCCAATGACATAAATTTAGATGACGATCTCCTGATCTCCATATAATCCAACCCAGAAATTTCAATCCATTCCCCCTTTCTCTATATATACGTATACATATACATCTTTCTGTCTCACACAGTCACCCAGTGGAAAGGAGGTCTCATTAGAAATGGCCTCCCAAAACGGAGCACCTTGCCCTGTTTCCCCTGTTTTGCTTACTATCTTTGCCTTTTCCATTTTCTTTATAAGTTGCTATAATGGGATTGTTTTAGCACAAAGCTCGGCTCTTTTCGCTTGTGATGTGGATAATAATCCCGGGTTAAGGAATCTTACGTTTTGTGATTCTTCATTGGATGTGAAAACAAGGGTGAATGATTTGGTGAACAGATTAACATTGCAGGAAAAGATTGCCAACTTGGTGAACACTGCCAGCCCTGTTACTCGGCTCGGGATACCAAAATACGAGTGGTGGTCTGAGGCATTACATGGAGTCTCTTATGTCGGTCCAGGGACCGACTTTTCGAGCTTGATACCGGGGGCTACGAGTTTCCCTCAAGTCATTCTCACTGCTGCCTCCTTCAATGTATCTCTCTTTAAAGCCATTGGAAAGGTAACATCAAATAGCTTCAATGGTCTGGGTCGAATGAAAGTTTTATCTTCAATTTGTCTCTCTAAATCTTTTTTTTTTTTTTTTGTAATCGACATTGATTCATTATGCTAAATGATATTCATTAAAGGGAGGAACATGAATGTGTACCGCAAAATAGGTCATTGATAGTATAGGTAACTTGCCAGAAAATTTGATTAAAGAGAGCCATTGGCTAGCCAAATTAAATATATTGCGTTAAAAAAAATAAGTCATTTTCGCTTTGACGTTCATCTGAAATTTAGATTGAGAATTAAAATTTTAATGTGTACAGGTGGTTTCAACTGAAGCAAGAGCGATGCACAATGTGGGGTTAAGTGGATTAACATTTTGGTCACCCAACATAAACATATTCCGAGACCCTAGATGGGGAAGAGGGCAAGAAAGTCCAGGAGAAGACCCATTACTGTCGAGCAAGTATGGATCAGCATATGTTAGAGGTTTACAAGAGCGGGATGATGGTGATAAAGACCGACTTAAAGTTGGCGCTTGCTGTAAACACTACACTGCCTATGACCTCGAAAAATGGCATGGCGTTAGTCGATACACTTTCAATGCTGTGGTAGCTGCTTTAACAAAACAAATCTAAGATTCTCAAAGTTATTATAATCTAGTTATGGTTAAGTTTGTTTTTTGAATGTTTCTAATGAGTTAGGTAACGAAGCAAGATATGGAAGATACATTTCAACCCCCGTTCAAGAGCTGTGTGTTGGACGGGAATGTAGCCAGTGTTATGTGTTCTTACAACCAAGTAAATGGCAAGCCAACGTGTGGCAATCCTGACCTACTGGCTGGGGTGATCCGGGGCGAATGGAAATTAAATGGGTAAACCTTTTAGCTTCATTTCCTTCAATTTCTTATCCACTACTTTACTGGTAAAATATACATGAATATTCGTTATTGCAGATATATCAGCTCTGATTGCAATGCGCTAGAGATTATGTTCGGTGCCCAACACTGGACCAAAACACCCGAAGAGACTGCAGCTGATGCTCTAATTGCAGGTGAATTTTTTTTTTTCGAATTTTTTTCCACCCTTAACCTGTGCAATCTTATGATCAAGTAATTTGATATAGTTAGCCAAGAATTGCAGTAGTTCGGCAACAAATGAATGTCTGGATTTGGTAACATTTTTACCTTGTGTTCGAAAGATGAATATCACAATTCACAAGTTATCCAAATCTGTTAGCGTTTGATCTATTTTTACCCAAGAAGGGGGTTCTTGACAAAACACGAAATGTCATGCTTTTATGGACTTGAATTCTGCTTACTTAACAAATATTGACTATTATAATTCAACAGGGGTGGATCTCAACTGTGGAAAGTTCCTAGGCAAACACACTGAAGCAGCAGTAAAAGCAGGACTGGTGAACGTGACTGAGATTGATCGTGCTGTTACAAATAACTTTGCGACATTGATGCGACTTGGATTCTTTGACGGTGATCTTAGCAAGCAGCTTTACGGAAAACTAGGCCCAAAAGATGTGTGCACCCCAGCAAACCAAGAGCTAGCCCGTGAAGCCGCAAGGCAAGGAATTGTGTTACTCAAGAACAGTGTCGGTTCCTTGCCTCTCTCGCCCACTGCCATCAAGTCATTAGCAGTGATTGGTCCCAATGCCAATGTCACGAATACCATGCTCGGTAACTATCCAGCCCCTCCATGCAAATATACGACTCCTCTACAAGGCCTAAGAGCTTCAGTTGCAACAGTACTATATTCCCCTGGCTGTTCCAATGTGTCATGTGCTACTGCTCAAGTGGATGATGCTAAGAAAATAGCATCCACAGCAGATGCCGTAGTCCTTGTAATGGGTGCTGATCAATCTATCGAGACAGAGGGTCTCGACAGGATTGATATTACTCTTCCAGGACAGCAATCTCTATTAGTTTCCCAGGTTGCTAATGTCTCTAAAGGACCCGTGATTCTTGTCATAATGTCCGGTGGAGGAATGGATGTAACGTTTGCAAAAGAAAACCCAAAGATTACAAGTATCTTTTGGGTCGGATATCCTGGTGAAGCTGGTGGTGCTGCATTGGCAGATGTAATTTTCGGGCTCTATAATCCAAGTAAGCTTGCTTACACTTGACTTTTTTTTGGCCCCCAGCAATGGATCGATAAAACTTTAGGCTCAACAGTCTTTCCTCTTATTGCAGGTGGAAGACTACCCATGTCATGGTATCCACAATCATATGTAGACAAGGTGAACATGACCAACATGAACATGAGACCGAACCCTGCGACGGGCTATCCTGGTCGGACCTACCGGTTTTACACAGGGGAAACAGTCTATACATTTGGCGACGGGCTAAGCTACTCCGACTTCAAACACCAACTAGTTGAAGCACCTAAAGTTGTCTCGGTCCCACTAGAGGATGGTCATACTTGCCGGTCATCTGAATGCAAGTCAATTGATGTTGGAGAGCAGGGTTGCAAGAACTTAGCTATCAACATTCATTTGAGGGTTCAAAATATGGGGAAAATGAGCGGAAGCCACACGGTGTTCTTGTATTCTTCACCTCCCTCTGTCCATAACTCGCCTCTAAAGCACTTAGTGGGGTTTGAAAAGGTATTTTTGACACCGGGATCACAGGGGCTAGTTAGGTTCAATGTAGATATTTGTAAGGATTTGAGTATCGTCGATGAGGTCGGAAAGAGGAAAGTGGCATTAGGACTTCATGTACTTCATGTGGGAAGCTTGAAACACTCGTTGAATGTGAGTATTTGAACATGGTTGGATCTTCACTGATCACTCCTTGTGTTGTGGCCCTTGTTTTTTTCTTCTTTTGCGGGGGAAGGGAAAAGGGAGGACTGAGGAGGAAGAAATGAAACTGCACCGCAACATACTACTTACTGAAGTGCAATCAAGTTGAGTAATTTTAACAGATTTATCAACAACAAAAAATCCAAATGGAGTTCATGTTTTGGAAACTCTAGCCCTCTTTCTTTAATGATCTTCATACTTTCATAAGTTCCCAATCATACTGTGATATTTCATCAAACTACTGGAGCAAGTAGGGTTGAAATTGTAATGGCCCGAGCCCGAAAGTCCGATCCGTTACGTAGCCCACACACTGGCCTACTGAGCACGCAGCACCTTGGATCAGGTCTACCACAAAACGACCCAAAAGTCCATGGATGATGTTAGTGTTTAGTAATAATGTATGGTCACCTTATAAATTACACACAAGTCTCACATCTACCCGATATTGAATTGGGGTATTGCAGAAACATCAACGGTTCCATAGCATTAGTGTTAAGTAACCAACTCATCTAAAAGCTTAAGCTGTTAGAAAGAGCACAAACAATGTATATCATGCTTTATATTTTTGTGCTTTAACAATTAGCTCATTTTGAATTGGGGTATTGCAAAAACATCAACGGTTCCATAGCATTAGCTCATTTTTATCAGTTTGATTTTGTTTCCGAAGAATTTTTCCTTGTATCATATTTAAAAAAGCATTTAAAAGGAGTATGAAAAGGCGGAACACACTTGAAAATTGAATATATATATATATACTAGATTTTGTGTTCGTGTCTATGACACGACGTCAGTATGGGACGATGTCAGCAGTATTCTTGATGTAGGACAAGATTGGATTAGTTTTAATTTTAAGATTGAGTATTTTTTTATTTTATTGTAATTTTTGTATTTAATTTTAATAGGGTAATATTTTTATGTTTAGAATTAGATTTAGGCATATAAGTGATGAATTTAAGTCCTATTAGGTTACCATATAGGTTAGGCTACTTTTTAGGGGATTTTAACTTGTTTTCCAAGCATTACCAGTCCTATAAAAATAGGCTTCATTGTAATTCCGAATTTGAATTGATATTTGAATAAAATTAGAGTTTTCTCTTTTATCTGGTGGATTCCAGTTATCTCTTCCTAGTGGATTCTAGGTTGGTTAAGGTTTGACGTGTTTCAACCTTATTTTGAAGGGTTTCTCGTGGTAAGAGCCCTTGTTGTTATTTCTGCTGCGTCAATTGGTATCAGAGCAGAGTAACATCCTGTGAAGATGGCGGCTAACGATGGCAATAACAATGACACCAACGTTGCTATACTGGCCGTTCTTACGCAACTACAACAGTCGATGCATGACATGACAGTTACGATGAACAACATGGCAGTACAGTTTCAACAGGGTGGTGCAAACCCTAGGCAACGGGCAGGGGCTCGTGGAGAACCTGTAGGACGTAGGGTGAACCCTCCTCGTGATCCACCGGCCAGGGCAGTGGTAGATTCCGATTCAGATGGGGAAGAGGAACTATTTGTAGGAGCAGCAGATCAGTATCCGAAAATCAAGGTTGATCTCCCCTTTTTCACAAGTGACCTGGATTCGGAAGATTTAAATTTGCTTGAGCTTGCGTTTAGAAACATGCATGATGACGTTGAGCAATTATTTTTTGAGCGAGATAGTTATGAGAAACATAATTTTTGGGATATAGGAGATTTTGGAGTTGCAAATTTATTTGATGAGGCTGATATGGGGCAGTATGTGACTACTATGGCGTGCCCACGATCACGCGTTATGCCAAGTGAGTTTCTGTTTAGTTCTCCTAGTTTCTTTCAACCTTTTCATTCCTTTTCAATTTCAGATTTGTTCAAGGATTTTGAAGATTCAAGGTTGCGTGAAAAGCTATACTACTCAAAATATCTCTTTGTTTGGCGGGTAATGATTTAGAAGATTAATCTTAGGGTGTGACTGCTCATAATATTAATTGTAAGGGGTGACTTTGTAACAGAGTAAGAGAAAATAGAGAGTTAAAAGTAGATAACTACTCTCATACATGTGAATGTGAGAGTGAATCCCAACCATTAATTTTTTTAAAAATAATCTATATATATATATAAAAGCTAGGTAGTCTAAAAGAGGTAAAATCCCGCCAAAATGTATTTGCTGAAAAAGGAAAGTCATCTTTGAATATCTATATATATATAAAAGCTAGGTAGTCTAAAAGAGGTAAAATCCCGCCAAAATGTACTTGCTGAAAAAGGAAAGTCATCTTTGAGTATTATTATATAGTAGTTAATATGCATTGAGAACACAAATCTGATTAATTGATTACACAACTTTCAAAATTTATTGAAAATGTACAAATATGCATATGTGGTATAGAATACCAAGTTTCTATGTAGTATTTAATAGGATTAGTCACCCATTGAATTCATGTGATTACAAAATAAAATATAACCACAATTAACTATAAAAAATCTACCATGAAATCTTCATATATGACTTGTTTGTATTTGAAACTTTTGTACTCTTTCATCGTATCTGAAATTATAATATCAAAACAAAATTTATTTTTGCAATAACCACAATTAATTATAACTTATTGGTAAATCATATGAATATATACGATTAAATCATAATAGTAAATACCAACCACAAATTATAAATATTTAATAAGTCTATATGTTATATAGAGAAGAATATAAATCTAAATTGTTATTTATACTACTTAAGATCCTAAATTTTAATAGCAAAAAATATCAATTATTAAACTCTAGAAAATTATGAACGAGAAAATAACTTAAACAATTCATAAAATAATAGATTAAATAATATAAATTATACCGATTGTTCCCTTCATCATGGTTTTTATTTTTTTAATTTTGTTTATAATCTTCATCTTATTTGAGTATAATTTAATTAAAAAAGATATATGCACGTGCGTTTAACGCACGGGTGTAAAACTAGTTATTATATAGTAGTTAATATGCATTGAGAACACAAATCTGATTAATTGATTACATAACTTTCAAAATTTATTGAAAATGTACAAATATGCATATGTGGTATAGAATACCGAGTTTCTATGTAGTATTTAATAGGATTAGTCACCCATTGAATACATGTGATTACAAAATAAAATATAACCACAATTAACTACTCCTATAAAAAATCTACTATGAAATCTTCATATATGACTTGTCTGTATTTGAAACTTTTGCACTCTTTCATCGTATCCGAAATTATAATATTAAAACAAAATTTATTTTTGCAATAACCACAATTAATTATAACTTATTGGTAAATCATATGAATATATACGATTAAATCATAATAGTAAATACCAACCACAAATTATAAATATTTAATAAATCTATATGTTATATAGAGAAGAATATAAATCTAAATTGCTATTTATGCTACTTAAGATCCTAAATTTTAATAGCAAAAAATATCAATTATTAAACTCTAGAAAATTATGAACGAGAAAATAACTTAAACAATTCATAAAATAATTGATTAAATAATATCAATTATACCGATTGTTCCCTTCATCATGTTTTTTATTTTTTAATTTTGTTTATAATCTTCATCTTATTTGAGTATAATTTAATTAAAAAAGATATATGCACGTGCGTTTAACGCACGGGTGTAAAACTAGTTTAATCTTAATCTCTAAATAGTTTTAGTCAATTGCACATGTATGATAATGAGCTCTATTGTAATATAGATTATTGTAAGGATTAATTGTTACCTATGGTACGATGTATTAGAGTAATTTGAGAATCCCGACTCTGAAGTACTTGCAAGACACCAAATGTATCTTGTTTAGCGAATTTTATAAAAAAACGATTCCTCTAAAAAATCCGGGTTTATTTATGTTTGGGATCATTGAGATCTCTCCACTAGAGGTTTGGAAAATTAAAAAAAAAACTTGGATGTACTTTAAAAAATTATTAGTGGAACAACAAATGAATGGAAATGATAGAATTTTTTAGGAAGATGGATGAAGAAAAGAAAATTAAAGGAAGAGAGAAAGAAGTGTTGGATGGAAAAAAAAAAAGGAATTGGAAGAAAAAGAGGATGAAAAGGAGAATTTTGAATTTGGGAGTGACACAAAGAAGGGAGAAAAGTGTAAAGGTTAACTTTTTAAATCTTAGTATGAAAAGATTAATTTTAGATTTTAGATATTGAATAGTTGTTTTGGGATCATTGTGAAATGAATTTCACAAATAGATTTTTGGTATTTAATACTAATGTTAATGAAGATAATAATATTACTATTATAATAATAGTATTATGTGTCGTTTGGTAGCCAGGATTAAGACCGAATATGATTAATAAACTGAGTTGTCTGATGTTTGGTACGCAATAGGTGGTCGGGACTAATAGCACGAGTTATCCGGATAAATTCATTATCCCCTCACTATTAATACCAAGGGGGAGAGTGGTATTATTAACGCCCTCACTAAAAAAATTGGGATTAACATTTGTAATCTCAAAACTACCCCCGATATACAAATGAGGATTAATAGCGATGACACTAATAGTATTGAGATTAATAATACTGTTTATCCTTGTCCGACTACCAAATAATACGAACTTCTAGTAGTAGTAGTAGCAGTAGTAGTAGCAGCAGCAGTAGTAGTAGTAGCAGCAGCAGTAGTAGTAGTAGCAGCAGCAGTAGTAGCAGGAGCAGTAGTAGCAGTAGTAGGAGTAGTAGTAGCAGCAGTAGTAGTAGCAGCAGCAGCAGCAGCAGTAGTAGTAGGAGTGAGTCTTCTACAAGAGAAGGCTGCTGGCTGTTGGTTATGGTATGAACAATCAAACCATAGCATGTCTACTGGTGATGAATCTTCAAGGTATTTCTGCGCTTATGACAAGTATGTTGGTGACGAGCCTTCAGAAGATTTTTCACGCTCTAGCATGTCTGATGGTGCATATGAATCACTAGTCTGCTGATCATTAAGGAGAAGGTAAGACTAGATCAGGACATTCTTAATCTAATACCTATGTGATGTCAAACAAGTTGCCACACTAACCGGTATGCATACCATTTTAGCCACTTGTTATGACACACGGTAATGGAGACAAGCAAATCAAAATATTCAGAATATGCAAGAAGATAAGTTATTCATCAACGAGCATATTCCAACAACACTTATAATGGTTGTCATTCATTTTAAACCATAGTGGAAGATAAAACTACATGGAATTTTCTTATCAAGTCCAAAACTCAGGTCTATGATTATCTCATCAATTTTTTTGCCTTTATTAAAATACAATATGCTGCCACTATCCATGAAATCAGATCAAATAATGGGACAAAGTTTTTCAATGAAACTGTGTCTCCTCTTCTGAATTCCCTTGGCATAGCTCATCAAAGCTCTTGTGTGGCCACTTGATCGATGTTTTATTTAATCTTTTTCCTTGCAAGTGGACAAGACTATAGAATAGTATTGGAAGCAAGGGTCGAACCCACAGAGACAAGAGATCACGAACATTACACTTTATTGATAGCAAATTATTAATCTAAAGGGCTTTTTATAATTATTTTATTCTAAACTACTAATGATATTTAGGTGATTAACTAATTAGCAGTAATTCAGTTATGAAGATCGTATGGTGGGTGGCAATCTAGGATTCTGGGTCTCACTTGTATCTCCTTTATGTTCAATTCATAATAATTATCATTCAATTTCTTGGGTTCGTTCACTAAAGATAGATATAGTCTGTTGAACTATTGGTTCAGCCTCCATCCCCGCAACATTCATCCATTCTATATCCTAAGCACAGGAACTTTCAATCTAGCTGTCACCTAGCTAGATTATGATCTATCTGTCATTTAGATCATGTATGAACCTGGTCCTAACTTATCACTCTCGTGCATCGATAGGTCCAATTTATTGTGATGGTGAGCGATTAATGCGACATATGCACATTGGTCATGCAGTTATCCGCACCTCTAGGCCTTTATTATTTGCGATTACATTCATTTGTTCAAAGCGAAACAATATAGGGATTGATAAACACCACAATGAACAAGAATTGAATGAACATATATATGAATCAAAACATAAATTTGATACAAGTTACCTCCCACCTCCTAGATTAAGGATGATTTAGTTCATCATAGACAATGAACAGCACATGGAGATGAACAGAAACATGATTTGATCTTCAATACTTGTAATTACACAATCTAACTATGTTATACAACCTAAAAACTATCTAAAATCTACCTAAGACTGTCTCCAGCCGTTTTTCTATATCTGGCTCTTGGCATCCAACTTCAATTTATACCCGGGAGTTGTAATCCAATCAAAACACTAATGAAAATACGAAAAGATCGCATTCTGACCACCTTGCGGTCGCAAGGTGTTGAGTACCTTGCGTCCGCAAGGTCTCCAGTAGCTCTGGCCTTGGTTTTCTGCCTTCTTTAATGTTCTGCCTACCTTGCGGGGGCAAGGTCTGGGTACCTTGCGACCGCAAGGTCTCCAGATTGGACAGCCTTCGTTTATTCTTCATTTTTCATCTTTGGCCCTTCTTGGAATTTGCACATAAAACCCTGGAGTTTTGCATATTTTCACTAAAAACCCTGAAACTTACAAAACTCACTGAAAACATATATCAGTAGCCAAAAGCCTCGTGAAATAGCATAATTTAAGTCATAGAAGCATATAAAATCGACGTATAAAATACATCGATCACCACTCCTCAGCAGAATGAGAGAGCTGAGAGGAAACATAGGAATCTTCTTGAGTTGGCCAGGGCTATCAGGTTTCAATCCCATCTCCATATCTCTCATTCTGGGGAGATTGCTTGTTGACAACCACATATCTCATCAACAGGCTACCCAGTTATATACTCAATTTTTAAACCCCCTATGAAGCCCTTCTTGGTCATCCTCCTTCTTACTCGCATCTCAAGGTATTTGGTTGTCTGGCTTATGCTTCCACACTAAGTCACAACAGAGATAAGTTTGGTCCTAGGGAAAGAAAATGTGTGTTTCTAGAATATTCATTTGGTAAAAAGGCCTATAAACTCTTTGATATTCAAACCAAATAGGTTTTCTATAACAGAGGTGTTGAATTTCATGAATATGTTTTCCCTTTCTCTGCTACATCTTCATATTCTTGCACTCCTTCATTCCCTTTCCCTTCTGATGAACCTGATTTGGATGAAGACATTTATCCAACTTCATCCACATCAAAGCAAACTTAACATCCATCTAATCTTCTCCACCTGCAACCTCATCCACATCTGAACAAACTTCACAATCTTCCCTTACTCCCTCTCCTACTGCTCTTACTAGACCTGTTTGAACCAAGATAATTCCAGCTAATTAAGTACAAAGATTATACAAGTTTACCTTTCACCAAACCAGTTTCCTCAGCAAACTATGAATCTAGGTATCCTACTCATTCTGTTCATAATGTTCTGTCCTATTCTAATCTATCCTCTTCATATCAAGCCTTCATAACTAACAGTGATACTATATTTGAGCCCAAAACCTATCACCAGGATGTTCAACACCCCCATTGGTGTCAAGCTATGACCTCTGAGTTTGAGGTCCTAGAAAGAAACAAGACTTGGGTCTTGCAGGATTCACCTCAGGGAAGAAACTTGTGGGTTGCAAATGGATTTATAAAGTCAAATATAGGCCATATGGTACATTTGACAAATATAAAACTAGACTAGTGGCAAAAGGCTTCGCTTAAACTGTGGGGTTGGATTATTTTGATACCTTTGCACATGTGGCAATGATGACTACATTTAGGGTTCTTTTGGCTGTGGCTGCTTTGAATCATTGGCCTCTTTATCAGATGGATGTCTCCAATGCATTTATTCATGGAGATCTTCATAAAGAGGTTTACATGGCTCTTCCTCCTGGACATAGTCCTCATCCTTCTGCTCTTGGATCTTCTCCAATTTGTAAATTGGTCACGTCTCTTTATGGATTGAAGCAGGCCCCCTAGGCAATGGTTTCACAAGCTTTCCTCAGCTTTGAAATCTTTTGGGTATGTGTAGAGTCCATGTGATCATACTTTATTCACCAAGGCTTTCAATGGTGATTTCACAATCCTTCTTGTATATGTTGATGATATTGTGATCTCTGGTTTTTCAGCTGTTGCCATTGCAGAACTTCAGAGTTTTCTGCACACTCAGTTCTCTATTAGAGATCTAGGCCAATTGAAGTGCTTTCTTGGTCTTGAGTAGGCAAAAATTCCACTGGAATTTGTCTTCACCAAAGGAAGTATGTTCTGGATATCATTAATGAGACATGACTCATTAATACAAAGGCTTCCTCTCTTCCAATGGTTACAAATCATGGTCTTTCTGCAGATTTAGGTGATTCTCTTCCTCATCCAAATCTGTACAGAAGACTAGTTGGTAGGTTGATCTATTTAATTATTACCAGACGCGAGATCTCCTATGTGGTTCACGTTTTGAGTCAGTTCCTGGCTAACCTCAGGCAACCTCATCTTAAAGCTGGTAAGAAAGTTGTGAGATTCATTAAACAAACACCTGACCAGGGTTTGTTCTTCTCTTCCACTTTTATTTTTATTCTCTTAGCTTATTGTGATGCCGTTTGGGCAACTTGTCCAACCACCAGGATATCCATCACATGCTTCTATATTTTCTTGGGGACCTCCTTAATTTCTTGGAAAAGCAAGAAGTATACTACCTTGTCTAGGTCCTCTGTTGAATTTGAGTACAGGTCCATGGCCTCTACCTGCTGTGAATTGGTCTGGTTGAAGTCTCTCTTAGAGATGCTTCATGTTTCCGTTCCTCTTCTAGTATCTCTCTTATGTGATAACAAAGTCGCTCTCCCACATAACAGCCAATCCTGTATACCATGAGAGAACAAAACATATAGACATTGATCGTCATATCATTCGGGAGAATATTGAGCAGGGCCTCATTGTCATTTCTCATGTTCCCTATCTTCAGCAGCATCCAGACCTGTTCACTAAAGCTCTTCCTCAGCCTCAACTACATTATCTCTTGTCCAAGTTTATGTGGTTGATCTCTTTACCACTTCCAACTTGAGGGGGGTGATAAGAATATGAGGTAGTTGTGTGTATAATGCTCAAACCTTATATAGAACCTTAGGGGTATATATCGGGTGTAATTGTTTCATAGTTGAATGGCTTTATGTTCCTTTCTATTTTGAGGCAGTTAGTAATGGAATCTGTTAGTTGATCTTATATGTAATGTGTTGGAGATCGATCATTGGTTCAAAAGAATAAGAAAGAAATCCATCTCTCTCTCTCAATACTCTCTCTTCATTTCGTTCATACCAAATTCAACACGTATAAGGTTTCACATCAATCGCAAGTGAAATTGAAGACTGAAATACAACCACAATTGCACGAGTTGTTGTCTTGTTGATAGATTCAAATACGATGCTAGAGATCGTTGCTCGTGATGGTGATGGACCTATATTTTTTCTAACTAGGTTTAAGGGAGACAACATTGGATAGTAAACTAAAAGCACTCTAATTTGAATGATTATTTATTACTTAAATAGTGGTAAAGATATAGTGTGTTTCCTAATTGGTTTAAGAAATGGTCTTCCAAGTTGAAATGAAATAGAATTTCCAAACAAAATTTAATATATAGACTAGATTTCGTGTCCGTGCCTAAGACACAGAGTCACTATGGACGTGATCAATGTATTAAATGAGCATGATGCGAATTAATTAATATATGCTTGAGATTTTGTAAGGGTCGGATCAATGTATACTACACAAAAAACGACATCCCAAAACTAAAGAAATAACACATATCATTGTCTGTAAAATTTTGTAACTAATCCAAAAAGAGTATAATTAAACGTCCAAAAGCATTATCTCTCCCACAAGCACATCAACCCAACACCTGTTAATTGAAATAAACTTAAAAATGAAAATCTCAACAAACAAAAACCATAAAATAAATTGAATGAGACAAAGTGAATATACAAAAGATTATTCGAAATCGAAATCACAAAGATTTCAGACCAATAAGGGAAACTTAATACATTTTTTAAAGAAAGAAATTAAAATAAAAATATTTAAAATTACAAAACTTACGAACAATTTTTTAAAAAATAAATATAGGTCGAAAAAAATTAAATTGAGATTCAGTTGATTACGATAACAATCAATTAAGAAAATACAAACTAAATATTTGTAAAATAGTAAATCTATGAGAGACAAAAAAAACTGACAAAAATTAAATTGATTCAATTAATTACAATGAAGATCAATTAAAAACTACAAATCGTACTAAAACAGTAAAACAATAAATTTTAAGTTAGGGATAACGGTACATCAAGAGAAAAAGCTAGATAATTACGGTCGTAATAATCTCCGGGAGAAATTGGATAAAATTACAGTGGTAAGATCTCATTAAAACAATAACTTTCATTAAATCTCAGCCTCTAAATAGCTTTTATCAATTGCACACGTATAATCCAATGTGTATTGTAATATAGATGGATTGGTGAGTATAATAATTGAGAAAGGAGGATTACATATTATCATGAAGTTAAATTTATTGTGAGAGGAGCCGACTAACAAATCTATATATATATATATATATATATATATATATATATATAGAAAGTTGGTGAGGAGCATTATGGTTGTAACACATCATCACATTTGGATAAATCTTCATTCTAAAGCATCCATGTGGAAGTTTTAAAAACTTTTGTAAAATATTTTTACCATTATTACCAATAGAAGATGTATATCTCACATTGGTTAGAAAATGATGTTGAGTTTAAATTATTTTATATCATTACCAATAAAAGAGATGTATAACACATTGTTTAAAAATAAAATGTTAGATTTTAAAGTCTTTAAACTAAAGACTTTCACTTTTACAAGAGATGTATCTCACATGGTTACAAAATATTCTACTATTATTATCAATAGAAAAAATGTATCACACATTGGTTAGAAATTGATGTTTGTATTAAAAATATTATTATTAATTACTAATTGAAAAGATGTATCATACATTGGTTAGAAAGTGATGTTGGTTTTCAAAGTTTTTTGATAAAAAACTTCTGCCATTGTTATCAATAGAAGATGTATATCTCACATTGGTTAAAAAATAATGTTGATTTTTAATTATTTTAGATTAGATTATATAAAAGACTTACTATTATTAGCAATAGAATATATATATCACACATTTGTTATAAATTGATGTTGGTTTTAAATTACTATTATTACCAATAAAAGAGATAAATCTTACATTGGTTAAAAAGTTATGTTGATTTTAAAAGTCTTTAAATAAAAAGACTTGTACTTTTATCATTAATAAAAGAGAAAAGAAGATATATATATATATATATATATATATATATATATATATATATATATATATATATATATATCATTATATAGAAAGAGATATTGGTTTTAGATATTTTTTTTAGATAAAAAACTTCTACTACTATTACCAAAATGATGTGATGTATTACACATTGGTTAGAGAGTGATGTATGTATTAAAAGTCTTTTTATAAAAGACTTAATATCAATAGAAAAAATATGTATTTTATATTAGTTAGGAAAGTGATATTGGTTTAAAATGTTTTTAGATAATGTACATCGTATTGGTTACAAAGAGATTCACATTATTTAGAAATATATATTCGTTATAAAATTCATAGATAAACGAATTTTTATGTTATTATCAATACAAGAGATGTATCACACATTGTTTACAAATAGATGTTGGTTTCAAAACTATTTAAGATAAAATACTACTACTATTATTATTTTTATGTTATAACCAATAGAAGATATGTATCCCACATTGTTTAGAAAGAGATGTTGATTTCAAAAGTTTTTATATAAAAGACTATTATTATTACTATAGAAGAATGTATCTCACATTTGTTAGAAATTAATATTGGTTTTAAAAATATTATTATTACCAATAGAAAAGATGTATACCACATGGTTAGAAAGAGATGTTTGTTTTAAAAGTTTTATAGTAAATACTTTTACTCTTATTACCACATAGTTAGAAAAGAAGTATCTCACATTGTTAGAATATGAAAAAAGTGTATCTTACATTATTTAGAAAAAAGATGTTAGTTTTAAAAGTCTTATAGTAAATACTTTTACTCTTATTACCAATAAAAGATATGTATCTCACATTGTTTAAAAATAAATGTTGGTTTAAAAAGTCTTTAGATTAAAGACTTTTGTTACAAATAGAATAGATGCAAGTATTTCACATTGGTTACAAAGTATTCTACTATTATTATCAATAGAAAAGATGTATCACACATTGGTTACAAAGAAATATATCTCACATTATTTAGAAATGAGTATTGATTATAAAAGTCATTAGAGAAAGACATCTTTTGTTATTACCAATAGAAAATATGTATCCACATTATTTTGAAATGAATGTTGGTTAAAAAGTCTTTTATCTACTATTATTATTACTAATAGAAAATATGTATACCTCATGGTTTGAATGTAGTGTTGGTTTTAAAGTCTTTAGATAAAAGACTTAAACTTTCATTACCAATAAAAATATAACATAAGTATCTTACATTGTTTAAAAATGAATTATGATTTTAAAAGTTTTTAACAAAATGACTTCTAATATTATTATCAAGTTAAATGTTAATTTTTAAAGTCTTTAGATTAAAAAAATTACTATTATTATTAATACAAAATATGTATCTCACGTTAGCTAGAAACTTATATTAATTTAAAAGTATTTAGGTAAAAAATCGTTTAATATTAGTAACAATAGAAAAAAAATTATAACCATGGAAGAGATTAACTATCAAATTATAATGTCTAAAAGTTATATTGTTATTACAATATATATATATATATATATATATATATATATATATATATATATATATATCATATTGTACATGTACGGAGTACGGGCTAAATAACTAATTATTATTATGCCTTAAAAGAGAGAATAGGTTGAAGAATGGGTTTTCGGAATTGGTTGAAAAACTTTTTTTCTTCTTCTTTAGGCTCCTTACTTCGAGATTTTTTTCATCTTTAAAAAAATGAGAAATTGCGGGCCGGCACACTTTTTGAAGTTTCTAATAATTAAAGTAACCACTTTTTTTCAACTGGAAAAAGTCATTTTTCTGGGCAAAATGACTACGATACTCTTAATGAACCGAATGAAAAGTCATTTTTCTGGGAAAAAGTCACTTAGTGCATTGCGCTACGTCAAATTTTGCACTGCGATACAAAAATTTAATTGCATCAATTTTTGCACTGTGATTCATCATTTTAATTACATAATTCAAATTTGCACCGCGATACATAAGTCTTAATTACTTAATCAAATTTTGCACCGCGATGAATTAATTTTTGAACCGCGATAAATAAAATAATGTATGATCAAATTTTGCACCACGAAACAAAATTCATAATGAATTAGACTATATCCTCCACCTTTTTCTTCCACATCCTCCGTCGTAAGCCTTCTTCTTCCTCATCCTTCCCCGCCTTCGTCCTACTGAAAAATCATTCAACCCAGCACAAATCCATTACATTTTCGTACTTAATGAATCTTCGTTTCGTTGCCCAACAATGGTGATTTTCGAATCAAAAGTGTTTTTTGGAGCTGTTAAAGGAGAGGATGACATTTTTAAAACAATATTTCTAAAAATAGCCTTTTGCGGTTGAAAAAAAAAGGTACTGGAAGGGTTACAAATTTTAAAAAATGGATCAGCCAGAATTTTACTCTTAAAAAATGATGATAATCAGTCCCATCCCTTTTGATGAAATTATAACCGCCTAGGTCCCTTATATTTGTTTTAAACCGTTAAATTACACTTTTGAGGAGAAATGATGAAAATACCCTTATTGAAGGAATAGCGCGTGGACAAAGCCACTATCCAAATTTGGGCATCGCAATGCACAGTTGAAATCTGTCAAATTTTGGGTATCGCAATGCAAAAGTCTCGGCTCAAATATGGGCATTGCAATACAAAAATAGGGAATCACAATGGTTCAGAAGCAAAAATTAGGCATCACAAAAAATTCTGAAGCTCAAAACAATGCTTAAACAACATTTTTTGGTGTCCCCATGTGTCTTGTAGATCTCGTCGAGAAGTTCAATTTGATATGCGGTAGGTTTCATGGTTCATTTGAGATCAAAAGTTATGTCATGCCAACGAAAGAGTCATCAAATTTTTGATTTGTACTAGTGTATTAGTTTCAAAACTGACAACTAACACCCTTAAGCTTCATTGATCAACGAGATTTCTGTCAGGATCTCTAATTCAACGAGCTTCCTTATGTTTGTCCAACCGAAGAAAAAATTGAAACTTTTTTTCAAGAACACGAACAGTTGTGGATACAATAAAAAAAGATTATCCAATTCCGGATTTATTTGATATCGAGGCAACTAAGACAACATGTGAAATGAAGGATTTTCTTCGAGTTCGAGATGTGATTCATGGCCAATGACATAAGATAAAGACATATATTTTGAAGTAGACAAAGGAGGGTACTATTGGAATAATTTTATGAAAGTTCCTTTTTCCAGTTAAAAAAAGCAAGACACTTTAGCGGTTACAATTTCAGGAACGGGGACTAGGTTGCAATTAATCCTAAAAAAACACATTTGGCTCTTGCCTTTTTCAGTTTTTCTTGCTTTGGGCTAAGCACTTCCCAATCGTGTGAGAGTGAGTAGCAACCATAGATTATACTCCCCCCCCCCCCGTTTTCAAATTATTGTCTATTTTGATCTGACACATCGTTTAAGAAAAAATAATTGATTGTATTATAAATATTTGTGAAGTGTGTGGTTTCGTCTAATGTCTTTAAGCATGTGGTCATAATTAAAGTATGTAGAAAAAGTAATGGTAAAGTGGTAAAATTATTTTCCTTAAAGGAAAAGTTTTGAAAGATGACAATTATTTTAGAACGGATGAAAAACAAAAGAACGATAATTTGAAAACGGAGGGAGTAGGATATAATAAACTTTTGTACAAAGGGAAGACACCCTAATAATGAGATAGAAAAGCCCATTTTTTAAAGGCCAAAATACGAAAAACGCCCTTAAGTTTCCACTCAATCCCAAAATGGTACCCAACCTAAGGTTTGTGCTACAATCATATCTGACATTACAAATTGTCTCATTTTGCACCCTGGCCCTAACGGGCGTTAGAAAACTAACAGAAAGTTAGCATGTGCATCTTACATGCATGGGTAATTTAGTCATTTTCATCAAAAATTCTTTAATTCATCTTCTACACACATACAACATTATCCCAGAAGAAGAAAAAAAATCCCAATAACAGTGCTTTGATTCTCTCGATACCCAGCGCACATAGAAGAACACGTATTTGTAATTAAACCAAAAACAAGAAAATGTGGAAAGATAAGAGTCCATGTGTGAAGATCCTCTGGGTCTGGACAATCGGCACTGCCACCGGTACTCTCTCTCTCTCTACCCTTTAATTCTCTTCCCCTATTTCTCATCTCAATAACACAGTAATCCTCTACCTTTCTTGCAGTTCTCGTCGCCAGTGTCGCCACCACTAGGATTAGAGACATGAACAAGGTGCTTAATGCCCAATCAGAAACCCCTCAATCAACAAACTCAATACTGACCGATAATCTACCTGATTCTAGTGAGTTCATTCGAGAAGATAATGCTTAGGTTTGACTTTGTCAAATTACTCAACTTCTAATTTCGGCTTTCTGGGTATCACTGTTTGATGTATTTTAGTCGTTGTCGGAATCTTTTTCTTGATTCGATTAAGGATATTTGCTTTACTTACAGAAACTAATAAGTAATAAGCTATTCTATGATAATTTCATTTTACATGCTTAGAGAATTGGTATCTGTTGCATATGTCTGTGTGGCTGTGAAACCCATCAAATAAATTTTTTTGATGAAAATGACTAAATCACCCCTGCATGTAAGATGCACATGTTAACTTTATGTTAGTTTTCTAACGCCTGTTAGGGTTAGGGTGCAAAATTGGACAATTTGCAATGTTCGGTATGATTATGACACAAACTTTAGGTTGAATATCGTTTTGGGATTAAGTGAAAAGTTTAGGGTATTTTTCGTATTTTGGCCTTTTTTAAATGACAAAAGTTGAATGATACATGTTAAAAACCTATTTATAATATGTTTTGTCTCAAACTCATTCTAATATTAAGACTTATGCTTTGATGGTGGTGGAGATATAACTTGGTATGGGAGAGAGAGGTTTCGTCGTACAAATCATGATCCTTATAATGGTCTTATGGAAAACATGCGCATAGTAGTATTACGGAAAAGTTGTTGTATACTCTTGGTCTATTTTTTCTTTTCTTCTTTATACTTTATGACAAGTGTACTTGTGTAGAAATTCTTAAAAGCTAATTAATTACTCACTGCAATAAACTACTTATATGTGTTTAAGAAAAAACAATTGATTACTTACTACAATAAATAATTTATTTGATTATTTATATTGGTTTAATGTGTAATTTTTTTTAAAGCTTATGTGTATATGGCCCATAATTAAAGTAGGATGAAAAAGTAAGGGTAAAATGGTAAAAGTGATGTTCTAAAAAGGTACGTTTCAAACTGGACAATTATTTTGAGACGGACGAAAAAAGAAAGGTGAACGATAATTTAGGGACAGAGGGAGTAATTAATTACTGACTGCAATAAACTACTTATGTGTGTTTAAATAATTATCCTTTCTTTTATTTTTTGTTCGTTCTAAAATAATTATCTTCTTTCAATATTTTTTTTTTAAGAAAACACTTTTACTTCATCCGTTTATAGCAAATAATCTATCATACCATTTTGAAATATTCACATAAAAAGTCAGCTTTTAAATGTTATGATTGCAATTTTCATAACCTTTCATATTTATCCTTCACTTGTATTATAATCATATTGATTGTCCTAAAATATTTTAGCAATTATGATCAATTTCAAACATTAATATATCATTTAATTGTTATACTTTTTCAAACGATGGTTATTTGGGTGAAACAGAGAGAGTATCACTTATCTTTATTTTTTCTACCTACTTTAATTATGATCACAACTCAAAAATATAAGTACATTAAGAAAAACTACAAATTAAACTAATATTTTATAATATAGTCTATTACTCTTTTTAAAATAATATATCAAATCAAAGAAAATAATTATTTAGGATGGGAGTAATTAATAGTCTAGCTAGTGGACGCAAGGGGGGATGCATTGCCACCTCAAAATTCTAAAAATGCAAAGTCAATCATGGTGTGTCATTTCATCATAGTTATATATAGTAATCGTGGTAACATCAAATTTCAGATAACTTGTCCTTTGGAAATTAGATATTAAAGTCCCGACCGCACGCCGAAGAGTCATAACTTTTTCTTTTTTTTTTTTTTTCGAACCTGGGACCTCACACTTTTTGAAGCCCACCCCGCGAAGAATCATAACTAAGAAAAATAAAAATTACAACAAAAATATTAAATAGCATTTCCTCCATTCCTCAATAATTTTCATGTTTTGATTTTTAAAATTTAAAATTATTTTTTCAATTAAATTTTGAATTTTTTTCTTATTATTTTTTTAAAATCATAAAACATATACTCCACGCTAAATTTTGTGGTTTTGAAAAAAAAAAATACATGCATCTAATATTAAAAAAACATGCAAATTGACTTTAAAATGTTAAAATAAGATAATTATTTAGAAATCGAAAGAGAATTAGCTCAATCTTTCTGTTATATACGCATGCATTAATATGGAGCTTAGGTTTAATCGCTTTCTTAAAAAATATTAACTAAAATTTTGACATACCTAAATTTGCATTGGTCGGAACAAATCTAGAACATAGTACAAGTACTATGTCACTTAGATTCCATCACCTCCATAACATATCATTATATTTGAAATAGGATTCCTTTCAATATTTAAATATGAATACTCGGCGTATTGAATTCTGGTCTAAACAAAAATAAATGTATTGAATAATTTTAACTTTTCTCTTATATTAAATTGATTCTTTCGATGAGTTCTAAAATAAATGCAAGAAGTACAACAAGATTAATGAGAGGTCTCTTTCAAAGCAACGTAACTGAATTATTCATTTCCTTTTGGACAAATAGTATATTATTTTATTTTAAAATATTTTATTTAAAAAGTTTATTTAAAAAAATTAAAGCATAAATTAATTATTTTATTACTAATGAGTTATTAAAACTATCATTTTCTTAAAAAATTGACTTTCAAATAAGGACTCTTTGTCCCAAAACAAAAAAATATTAAGTAGTACAACTAGTATTTTTCTAACACTAGATCATAAAGTGAAAGATAATTAACTATCTCTCCTAATTAACTATATAATAATTCCAACCAATAAATAAATAAATTATTATATAGTCAATTTACAAGAAATTAGTAAATTAATGAAGATGCTAGCTAGCTTACGTTTGTGAACCTGATTGAATATTCTTCAACTTGGTCTTCCTCGATGATTTTTTTTTCCTTTTTTAAATAATAACCGCGTAATGTAGATGAGAGGCGATGGTTTAATATATTAATGAAAATTAGGATGTGGGGAGTGGGGACCTAATAGTTATTTACTTAATCATCCTTGGACTCAATTATTATTACATACTCCACTACTATTAATAAGAAAGATTGATAATTTGGCATGAGGCAACCGGTTTGTGTTACACACAGGACCACAACATATGAACACCAAAAAAAAAAAAAAAAGTCAAACAAGGTTCATGGGTTGGATTGATCACCCAAAGCTATGAGATTTTAGTTGATACTTCATCCTTTTCACGTAAAGATTTCGTGTTTTGAAAAGTCTAATAATAAGACATATAACTAATATTAAAATTACTCATCATTACAATGTTTTTTTAATATAATCGATATGTTAATATAAAATTGAAGGGTAAAATTAAAATGTTATGAAAATTGTTAATATAATTTTTAAAATTGACTATTTAAATAAAAAATTCCAAAATATAAACTTAGAACGGAGGGAGTACTGAGTAGAACAAGAATTTTGGCACAATAATTAGATGAGTAGATCTTTTGTAAGACCGTTTTACGGATCTTAATTTGTTAGACGGAGTTCCACTTTTTTATAATTCAACCCACCAACACATAATGTGTCGGATAAGAAAGATATATCAATCTTATAAAAAAATATTTATAAGACCGTCTTACAGAAGTTTTTATCTAATTAGATTTTTATGAGAAACACCTTAAAAGGGATGTTTACTCATCAATGGTAACATGCGAAATACCAAATATGAAGACTTTTTTTTTCTTTTTAGATATTTACAAAACTGGGTATGAGCTTTTGTGCTAGTTGTTGATTTTCTTCAAATAGAGTTCCACTTGCTTAAGATTACTTATCAATATTGATTATAGTATTAGTATTAAGATAAATAATGGTGCATATTATACATCTGTCTCCACTTTTTAATAACTTTGTTTTTATTGTAGTCCTTCAGATATCTATTAGTTATACATTGTCAATGACTCAATCACATGAGGTGGGCATCAGTTGAGCATTTTACTTGTGGTTCTGTTTTCACATTTGACCATTATGTTTTTATTTATCGATAATTGCTCACAATTGTATAAAATAAACTTAGGTCTTTGTCAACAATTAAGGATGAATATGCTTCACCTAATTAAGCTGATAAGACCATTAACCATTTTTTGTCTCTGGCTTCTCCATTTTTCTTTGTATGCTCTATCTTATTCATAATGCAATTATATATGGGTCTTTCCATTAATGTTAAAATTAAAAAAAAAAAAAAAGGGTAAAAGGTCGCTTCTGTTATTACTGAGAAAGTGAAGGGAGGTTAGTGGTAAGATTAGGAAAAGTAAGGTCTCCACCCATCATCATCAATAATTTATAAATAAATAAAAATAAGGGAAAAATACCAAAAAGTCCCACAAAAAATTCTCATATCCAAAAAGTCCCAAAAATAATTTATTTTATCTAAAAAAAAATCCCAAAGTTAAACTTTGAATACAAAAAAGTCCAAAACTTAACGCTTCTACTAAAATCGTTAGAGTATGAGGTTTATTTGAAAGAAAACTTATTTTTAACTTCAATGATTTTAATTATTCAATAGTTTTGATAAAATAATAATAATAATAATAATAATAATGATGATAATAATTTCAAAAAATAACAACAAAAAAATAACTTACTATTAATAATAACAATAACATAATTTTTTCTATTAATATGATTATTGTTAATAATAATAATAAGTATTATTATTATTATTATTATTATTATTATCACTACTACTACTAATATTCATACCACTATTTTATAAAAGTGTGAAGCTTAACTTGAATATTTAGTACGAAAAGATTATTTTAGATTATATGGATTGAATAATTGTTTTGGGAAATGAATTTTTAAATAGAATTTTGGTATTTAATACTAATAATGTTAATGCAGATAATAATAATATTATTATAATATTAGTATTATTGTTATAATAATAATAATAATATGTAATACAATCCTTATTATCATTGTCATAAATGAAGAAAAAAATTCATCTAAATAAAATCTTTTAACATAACAACGGTTGTATGCATGTTAAATTTTAGACTTTTTTGCATGAAAATTGTGATTTTGGGACTTTTTTTATATAAAAAATATTTTTAGCACTTTTTGGATATGCAAATTTTTTTGTGGGAGTTTTTTGTATTTTTCCCTAAATATAAAGTAAAAAAAAAACTAAACCTTAAAAGGCGCACTCGAAACGCGTCATGAACGGAGATCTAGACAAGCATCTGATTGGGTGGTTTTCATCAAACAGAACCGTTATTTGGTAAACTCCCTTTAACTGAGGTACCTTTTCTATTCCAACGGGGATCAAAATTATTGGTAAACTGACCTATCAGGAAACGCCACCTCTTAGTCACAACTCACAACTGTAGTGATGCAGCGAATAGGGAGCGGGGCAGCC
Source organism: Codonopsis lanceolata (assembly GCA_013146195.2). Classification (NCBI taxonomy): domain Eukaryota; kingdom Viridiplantae; phylum Streptophyta; class Magnoliopsida; order Asterales; family Campanulaceae; genus Codonopsis; species Codonopsis lanceolata. The sequence goes on along the minus strand of CM028381.1, from coordinate 105,497,902 downwards.
TCGTGTGAGCCACGTAACAGCAGCCGTCAGCATTTCCTCTCGTGTTTGAGCATCCCGCTGCTTGGCTTATCGGCTTCAGCTTTAGCTAACTGAGTCCACGCTCAAAAGTAAACAACTACAGTGTTTAGATTAAAAATAGGCTTTAATATGAAAAACCTCAAATGTATTCACCGATCCCAAAGTCCCCCCCAACATACAAAGTGTACCTATGTAGTATCAGATATTGTCATTTGTCTCATGTTAACTCCTCCCGTCAGTGACCGCTATCAATAATGGCGTTAAATGGCATGCGAGCTACACGTATGGGGGCATTTTTGTATTTGATTTGGGGTGGAAAGTGAGATTTTTCCTATAATTTTATTATTTAGTTAAATATTTGATAATAAGATATTTTTAATTAAAAATTGTTTTATAAAAAATAAAACAAAATTTTCAAAAAAATATATTTTTTTCTATATTAAAACAAGCAATAAAAGTGGGAACTCCAAGAGCTATCAAAATAAATAGTACATTTATTTTAGATAAGTATCATATATATATATATATATATATATATATACTCGGAGCTCCACTCTCTTAAAGTTCAACCCACCAACACACGTTTGGTCAAAAAAGAGGATCCGTTTTACAAAAAATATCCTTAAGACTATTTTACACAAGTATTTATCGTTTTAGAATTCAATATTTCCCCAATAACTTGGATTCGGTACAACATATATTACCTTCGGCTCTAATTGAGCACAAGTGCATGACAATACAACGTTTTTTTTTCTTTCCACAAGCGTCATTTCTAATAAATTTATTTACTACTCCCAAGTACTTCCATCGATTTCAAATAATCATTCTCTTCCCATTTTTTTATCGATTCCAAAATAATTATCATATTTCAAAAATAAAATTTAAGAAAATACTTTTATCATTTTACTATTATTTTTCTACCTACTTTAATTATGATCGCATACTCAAAATCATTAAAAGAAATCACACATTAGATAAATATTTATAATACATTCAATTATTTTTTCTTAAAATGTGTGCCACATGGGTGAGCTTGGTCCGATTTGGTCCAATTTTCTTGGGGAAAAAAAAAGAGAAAATCGAAACCAGACCAATAGTCCGATTTTCAAAAAAAATTAGAACTGAAACCAACTCAATTTGTATGGGAACCGAGAACCAACACTTTGGTATGATCCAGAACCAATTAAAGATGTACGAGAACCAGGATCAGACCAATACTATGTTTTTTAACTGTTTAATACAAAGAAATAATAAAATCTTAAACTTCATAAAAAGGTTTTAAAAAAATTCAATAATAGTGTAGATACCTCAATTTCGTACCCCTGGTATGTAACATGACATGCGATATCAAGACCGGTTAAAACTTAACAAATGTTAAGTTACAGTTTAAAGATGCAAAAGACAAATCAGGATGCGTAAAATAGTGAAATGCAGGGTGTCAAAAAAGAAGCTAAAATTGGAACTAGGCGCCGCCAACATGCAAAGATGGTGCGGCGCCTAGAGCCCAATAGTGCTTTCTGATTTGAGAATTAGTACAAGCTCTCAAGCGCACAGTACAAGCTGATGAAGCACAGAAGAAAATTGCAAATGTCGAAGGAGTCCCTTCTTCAACCTATAAATACGAGTGCTCGGCTTCAGAATTGAGGGCCGAGAAATTCTCACCTATAATGCACATCGTTTATTTTACGCAGAAGAGAGTGATCGTGAGATAGAGAGAGTCCCCTCCTCCTATAAACCCTCGAAACTCTGTCAAATCTCCTCCAAACTCAAATCTAACCGGTCAAAGTGAACCTTAGCTTTCCAGCTATAATTTCACCCTATTTCCCCGGTTCAAAAATCCCAAAAAAAAAAACAGTTGCTCTGTCCAAATCCAAAGGTTAAATCCGTCAGAAGCAAGTAGTTGCTCTACCCGATTTCGCTAATAAGAAGCAAACAACAAAAAAAGCAGCAGTTGTTCGCCTGCTTTACTGATGCCGAAAGCAACTTTCGGAAGCAGTTATTCTGCTCAAATTGTAGCAGCAGCAAAAGACTCCCTCTTCCGGAAGGACAGAGTGAGCACACCTCACGTTCTTAAAGGTAAATCTTTAAGAGTTTTTATATAAAATGTTATTTTCATCCGGCCCAATGTAAAAAATATAAGCAGTTGTGCTGCCTAGATTTCTATAGAAAATAGCATTAAAAAGAATCATTATTATGACCAAATATTTTTAAATGTATTTGTAATTACTGGAAGGAGGCGGCTGCAAGTCTGTAAATAATGTAGATACAAATATATCTGCTTTTAATGCTTTATTTTATTTGATAAATAAATATAATAAAAGCATATTTTAGCCAAAAACCATTTTTGAGACCGAAAGGACGAGTTGGGTGCCTAACACCTTCCTACCTCATAACTTAGCCTCTGAACCCCCTTTTTACAAACTCTGGTTATTTTTTGGTTTTTTTATTTCTCCTTAAAATAAAGATGGCGACTCTGTTACAACATTTTGGATCACAGTGAGGCCCGCAACATCCTTTTTTGGCACTTTTCCGTTTTCCCCTAAACAAGAGACGATGAGAATGAAAAGGGTGATGCACTTTCTGTGTCTTGTTTTCCCCTAAACAAGGGAGAATGAGCCACGGGAAACCCAAAGCACTCATAGTGACCCAGAATGTACAATAGTCCACAGTGAGGCAGGGCGTGTTCTCACGCGCCTTCGTAACATCATTTTTTTGCACTTTTCCATTTTCCCCTAAACAAGGGACGATGGGAATGAAAAGGGTGATGCATTTTCTGTATCTTGTTTTCCCCTAAACAAGGGAGGATGAGTTACAGAAAAATCCAAAGCTTTTATAATGGACTAAAGCTCACTCGGTGACCGAGGCGTAATTAATGCGCTTTTTGACAACACTCTTTCTGCACTTTTAATTTCGTCTTCCCCTAAACAAGGGAGAATGAAACGGAAACCGTGATGTCCTTCCGCACGCCACGCTCCACTAAAAAGGGCGCGCGGGGTCCGGGAGCGATCCGGGGCACCCACAGTGGCGACTCAGTTGGAGACGTCGTTTTTATTTTAAAGAAAATAAAAATGGAGGGCTAGACTTAGTTTTCACAAAAAAAAAGAAAAAAATCAGTTTTCTTAGTTTCTGGCTAAAATATGTTTATTATATTTCTTTAACATTTTAAATATTGCGTTCTTATATATCTGTGTATATATTTGTGGATATGATCCTCCATCTTATAACAATTTCGTTCCAGCTACTATTATAGATATATTTTATAAAAAAAAACAACAGAATAAAGTAGATTTCCGGACATCATAACAAAAGGACTGGGACTTTATTTTATTATTGCTTTATTTCTGCCTTATATTTTTATTCTGCGTATTTTATTTTTATCACACAAAATATGTACATATTATTTCATTCTGTCATTATATTTTGGGGACTAGGACCAATATGTAATTAACATGAATAGATAGATTCTCCATTTCTCTTTCTATTTCTTGATGTGATTGGTTGCTTGCTCCCGTTCAAACTAAAAAGTCGAGAAAATTTACAAAGAACAACAAGACAAGTCATATCTATTTTATTTCTTGTTTTATATCTGGAAAAAAAAAGATTTTACTGCTTTCTAGATGTCGCACACATGCGCACGCATGTAGATATATTCCGAACTGCTACCCTACACCATGGCCAGCCTACCCACTGCATCAGCCAATGTTAAATTGCATATAGAATCTCAGGACACTTCATGGACCGATCGGTTTTTACATCACTGAATCATTGGTCAACCTCTGTACAAAAAAAAAGAGGAAAAAAAGAAGCAATCAAAAAAAAACAAAAAAACAAAAAAACAAAGAAAAACAAAAACCAAAAAAGAAAAAAAAAAAATATATAAAAAGATGTGAATAAAAATACACAGGGGCTGACTGATTATTTTCTGATGTTCGACCTAGACCATTTTGAATGGTGGATCCCGGAAAGAGTATAGGTCCTTCGCCTGAGATCAGTCCAATCTTGGAGAGTCGAAAGGCAGGTGGAATACGAAGTTCCTATACTCTGGAGAAGGAATCCACTATTCCAGGAAATACATCAGCCAACCTCCCTACCCAGAACTACAACACTGTTCCATGGTCCTATGGATCTGATAGGTCTGTCAACGCAGTGGGAGGAAATAATTGTCCAAACAGAAATTTCAGAAATTAGAACATAGGAAACCGGTACTATGATGAATTGCAAGCTCCTCAGTTTGTGATACTGCAAAGGCTAATGGCACAGGGGGTGCTAAAGCCTTTAGAAAACTATAGACCACCAAATCCTCTGCCCAACACATGGAATCATGCCCAATACTGTGAATACCATCGCTGCAGTGGTCACCTCACCGACAAATGCAATGTGCTAAAAAATGCTATCCAAGACCTAATAGATGATAAGGTTAATGAGAAACTTCCTCCTAGACCAAATATAGTCAATAACCATCTACCTCAAATCAATATGATTGAGGCCGGTGAAGAAAATTGTATACCCAAATTCGAAATAAATAAACACCCTTTACCATATATCATTGTTCCTTTTTCTCCATCTTTATCCATAAAAGAGCTTAGTTGCAATATGCTCTCTTGGGACACTATCCTGGGTAGCCGAAATACCTGTAACATTGAAAAAGTCACTTGGGTTGGTGGGATGTCAGCCACCTCACTAGATCTGGTCGAGCCTACCAACCAAACCAGGAAAGAGGTGACCACTCAAGCAAAGATTAAGAAACAGATACTGGGGCTAAAAATATAGGAAGACACCTTGCTAGCTCAAATGAAGAAAACTCAAGCCAACATATCTATTTGGGGTTTGCTTTGTGCTTCCAAAACCCACCGTGATACACTGACTAAATCTTTGAGTCAAGCGGTCATCCCTATTGAAACCTCCCCAAATGAGCTCACTCAAATATGATAGGAAAACATACACTTTAGGAATGTAATTATGTTTACTGATCTAGATCTGGCAAGGGATGGAACCAACCACATTGATGCTCTCCATATCACTGTGGGGGTCATGGAAAAAAGGGTTCCTCGAGTTATGATAAATAACGCTCTTCTTTGAATGTATGTCCCACAAGCACGCTAGCCAAATTGGGAACAAAAATATCAGAGCTTACTCCTTCATCGCAGCCAGTAAGGGCATACGACAACACTAGTCGATGTGTCCTAGGGGTGGTCACCTTAATGATGACTATTGGGCCACTAACCATGCCAATAGAATTCCAAGTTTTGGACATACCAGCCACTTTCAGCCTGTTACTAGACGCCCTTGGATCCATGGGGTAAAAGGGGTAGCCTTCTCGCTGCATCAGCGTGTCAAATTTATCCACGATGATCATATAGTAATCATTTTGGCTGATAAGATCGTGGAAAACAAGGAAAACGAGGACATCCCAATCCTCGAGATAGAACATGATGACACCGGTATATTCTTTAGTGGCTTTGAGGTTATCCCCAAGCTAGAGTCAATGCCATTGAATATGGGCGAGAAACTGACATCACCAGGAAGAAGACTACATCTCTAGGAAACATGGTCCCTTTAAACTTGTTTCGAAAAATGAATTATATGCCTGGTCTAGGTCTCGGCATAAATCAGCAGCGACTTGTTAATCTAGTCCAAGATGAACTCAAGGAATGTATCCCTCCTTTCGGTCTAGGATAACAAACCTACTCTAGCTTAAATAGCCACAGTCATGAAACAAAACGTGAGAAAAACAAGGCAGAAAGAGAAAAATGTCCTTACAAGTATCCCCCTCTCCAACCATATAGAAAAACCCTAAATGGTTATTTTGTAAGAAAGGGGGAAACAGAAGCCTATCTCATGTTTCCTGAGCCCTGGTTAGACCAGAATGAGGAAAAGACACCCTGGTTGGGAAATCTTTGAAGATGTCAGTCTCGTCACAAATAAAATGGAACAGGTTACCCTAAAGCCCCGTAGCATTGCATATAAGACTATCACAGTTGAAAATACTTGGTCTATAGACCAAGATGATTATGCTCTGGCCCTATTAGATGATAAATGTTTGGAAGATAGTTTCCTGTGAATGATAGATGGAGACACTAGCCATGAAAAGCTTCATGTTGAGTTCGAGTCTATTACTGATAAGCCTCTGCAGAATTGGTATACTACGACCGACCCGCTCTTGACGACTGCAGATCTGGTGGACCGCTTCGGATATAATATTCCTCATCCTTCCTATAGCCTTACGGATTGGTCATCTACCGATCTGCTCCCTAAAATTGAGGATCTTAAACCCCAAGTCCTCAATAATGTAAATAACCATGTACAGTTTGCTAATAATGATAATCTAGATGTCTTTGCTTATTCCTTAGTTGCACCTTCATTAAAAGACGCATTAAATAATAAGTCATTTGATGAAATGGACCCAAAAGATAAAAATTACTTGCTTGAGCTCGTAAAGTCAGTCAAGCACCAGGAAAGACATGAATCATCAACAGCAGATGAAGACTTATCTACCATTAATCTGGGGCTGAACAATGAAACCAAAAAGTCAAAATCGGCAGCTACCTACAAGGCTCTGAAAGGGTAGCACTTATTAACCTCCTCAAAGAATTCGTGGACATATTTGCATGGTCCTACGAAGATATGCCTGGGTTGGACCCAGCCATTGTTGATCACCGGATCCCCACTTATCCGAATGTTCGGCCAGTCAAGCAGAAACTCTACCGAATCAAACTAGAATGGTCACTACAAGTGAAAGAAGAAATCATGAAGTAGCTACATGTCAAGTTCATTCGGGTAGTAGAATACCCGATCTGGCTGTCAAATATAGTGATTGTTCCTAAGCCCAACGGAAAGGTTCGGATTTGCGTAGACTTCCGCGACCTCAACAAGGCGTCGCCCAAGGACGACTTTCCTATACCCAACATTGATATTGTGGTAGATGTCGTCGCTTCTCACAAAATAAGATCCTTTGTCGACGGCATGCTAGGCTATAATCAAATCAAAATGGCAGCAGAGGATCAAGAAAAAACATCATTCACCACCCCCTGGGGAACCTATTGCTATAATGTCATGCCATTTGGACTAAAAAATGTCGGGGCTACATATCAAAGAGCTGCCACCGCCCTCTTCCACGACATGATTCATAAAAAGGTCGAAGTGTATGTTAAGAAAGCATCAGATGAAGCTTAACCCCACCAAATGCATATTTGGGGTTACCAAAGGTAAGGTCTTGGGATTCATGGTGACCGAGCAAGGCATCAAAATCGAACCGGCCAAAATCAAAGCCATCATAAATATGCCGCAGCCAAAAACTCCAACAGAAGTCACAAAGGGCTTCCTGGGCCGATTGCAATATATCAGTCGCTTCATCAAACAACTGACATCCATATGTGAGCCCCTATTCAAACTCTTAAGGAAAAATACTGACCAGGTCTGGGACGAGAAATGCCAGCTAGCCTTTGAAAAAATAAAAGCCTACCTTACCAATCCACCAGTGTTAGCTCCTCCCCATACACATAAACCTCTCCTCTTATATTTAACCGTCATAGATACGTCAGTAGGGGCTATGCTCGCCCAAGAGAAAGAAAATTCCTACATTGAAAATGCCATCTACTTCATAAATAGGAAGCTGCAAGGAAGCGAGCTTAATTACTCGGCATTGGAGAAAAGTTGTACTGGCCTAGTCTGGGCAACGCAAAGGCTTAAAACCTATCCGCAAGCTCGATCCATCAAACTCATCTCCAGGATGGATCCTATAAAATACATCTTCGGCAAGCCATCACTTTCCAGCCGACTAGCTAAATGGTCATTTCTCCTCAACGAGTTTGACATCATTTATGTCACGCTCAAAACTATCAAAGGCAGCATAATTGCAGACCATTTAGCTGATCTGCCTCTAGAAGCAGAAGATGCAGCTGAGCCCAGTTTCCTAGATGAAGGTGTCCTAGAAATTGCCGATCATGACACCAGCTGGCAAATGTTCTTTGACAGAGCCGCCAACAAAAGGGGCTTTGGCATAGGAATCTTGTTAATTGATCCGGCATATTCCCACACTCCGTTGGCCATAAGGTTGGAGTTCGAATGCTCAAACAACACTGCTGAATACGAGACCTGTATTGTCGGTCTAGAAAAAGCCCTCCGAAAAGGAGCCAAAGACTTGGAAGTCTACGATGACTCCGCCTTAATCATAAACCAAGTCGAAGGGAAATGGAAGACCCAGGATCCCCAGCTGCAGCTTTATCATGCCAAATTGACAGCACTAGCCACCGAATTTGATAATATCTCGTTTCATTGCCGCGAGATAGAAATCAATTCTCCGATGCCTTGGCCACTCTAGCATCATTGGTCCAAATCCCCACAAAAATAAATGTCCAACCATTTATAATTGGGAAAAAGGTCACTCCGGCTTATTGCTTCAAAATCAATGCTGCTCCTGAAAAGGACCACGAGCCTTGGTATTCAGACATCATGAATCTGCTTTAGAAAGGAGTCTACCCTCCCAGTCTAAACAAAAGGGGGAAAGTCTTTCTACGAAGATGGGCATCGCAGTTTGTAGTCAGCAGTGGCAGCCTGTACAAAAGGCATTACCAGGGCCTAAATTTATTATGCGTCGATCAGGCAAAAGCTGAGTAAATCATGGACCAGCTTCATGGTGGTACCTACGGGCCACACATGAATGGGCACATGCTATCCACAAAGGTCATCAGACAAGGATACTATTGGAGCACGCTAGAAACTGACTGTATCCGGTGGGTACGTCATTGCGACAAATGCCAGTGCTTTACAAATCTACAACACATGCCCCCGTATATCTTAGACAACTCCACAGCTCTTTGGCCTTTCTCAACCTGGGGATTCGACGTCATAGGTCAAATCCATCCGAAGGGATCTAATGGCCACGAATATGTCTTAGTAGCCGTCGATAACTTCACAAAGTGGGTAGAAGTCTCTTCCTATAAAATTCTAAATGCTCGAAAGGTGTCCGAATTCATCAGGACCAATATCATATACCGATACGGAGTACCTTTCGAAATTATCTTCGACAACGACACACACTTTGAAGGGGACGTGAATTGTCTACTCAACGAATTCAAGATTCAAAGGCATAAATCATCCCCTTACCGACCACAAGCCAATGGTGTCGTTGAAACAGCCAACAAAACACTGGAAAATATCATTAGAAAAATGTCTGATATGGGAAGAGACTGGCCAGAAAAATTGCCACTAGCCCTTTGGGGCTATCGCACTTCAGTTCGCACACCCACTGGGCTACCCCCTATTCTTTAGCCTACGGCATGGAGGCGGTGCTGCCTATCGAAGTTGAAATCCCATCATTAAGAGTAATGATGGAATCATGCATATCAGAGATTGATTGGGTCAAAGGGCGCTACGAAGAATTAGCCCTGATCAACGAACGACGACTGCTAGCCCTGGAACACACTCGGGCATATCAAAGGCGAATAGCTCAAGCGTTCAACAAAAAAGTCAAAGGTCGTGACATCCAAGTCGAAGACCTGATGCTTCACGAAAAACCCCCTAGTTATGTCGATACTAGAGGGAAATGGAAGTCTCCCTGGATGGGACCATATGTTGTCAAAGAGATCCGGTCAGGAGGTTCAGTACTCCTCACAAATCAAGAAGGAGAGTATCTTATTCAGCTCTTCAACCTCGATAAGTTTAAAAGGTGCTATGCATGAGCTGAAAATATATCTGGCAATTGCTTCTCTCTCCAGCTCGCCAGGTTGAAAACCCGAAAGGGCGGCCTAGGCAAAAATTAAAGCATAAAAAAAACAACAAAAAAGGTGAAATAAGGGCTTGCTAGGTTGAAAACCCGAAAGGGCAGCCTATGCAAAAGTTAGAGCAATAAAGAAAAAGTCAGGAGAAAGGCAGAGAGAATGCAATTTCTGAATCCTCAGCATCTGACCTCCAGCCTGCCAAAGTCTTCAGCATATGCTGAGTCTTGACTGACTAAATAGAAAAACCACGACAGAGCTCGTATAAAACATCAAAATATAATATAATACATGTCCTAATGTGCAACCTAGGAATAATTGCCTAAGACAGTTAAAATTATGCATTTATGCATGTATATTTTCTATTACTACTTGCTACCTATATCCCCCCCTTCCCCCAAACTATCCTTTTATTACAGCTTAGCCCCGAAATGGTCCATCAGCGTCCGCGACGTCCGCCCAGCCGTGACCATATACTCCTGCGAGGCACAGAAGAAGCTCTAGTCTCATCAGCATGGGAACCACCAGAAGTGTCCTCATCTTCTTCATCATCAGCGTCCCCATTGTCCTGAACAGCAGGACGACTTGGGCCATCACCGGCATCCCTATGGGTAGTGCTTCGTCTGCCAGCCTGAGGAGGAACAGCCTCACCTGTTTGCCGAGGATTGCTCCGCCGACTTGCATTGCTCAAATGAGGAGGCACATTACTAGGACCCGCCTCATTTGGATCAGGAGCTGTCTGGGCACCAAGGCCATGCACTCGCCTGAAATCCTCCTACAAAGCCTGAGGGACTACTAGCCCTGAGCTTTACAAATCCTCGCCTATCTCCATTAGGCGAGTAAACAAGCCACTGCTAACACGTCGGCCCAGCATCCACCTCAATGCGTGCCTAATAACGCGGGAATGCCCCTCAGCAGCCACCAACACCCATAACAAATATTCATGGGATATAAGCATATATTCAGAATAGGCATAAGCTGCCTCCCGTGAATCAAAATTAAGCTGCCATATGTTGTGGATAAGGGTGCCTATGTCCCTATCCATCTCCATCTCTTCAGCCAAGGGACGGCTCGCATCTGGGATAACCTGTTCCCTGCCAAATTGGCGAAGGACCCTGTACGCCAGATAAAATGAGGTGTGCTCAAGACCCGACAGAATAACCTGGGCATAGACCCCGGTATACATAAAGAAGTTGCGAATCCGCAAGTGGCTGACAACCCATATGATTTCCATGGAGCAAATGCGCAAGAAATACTCAATCCAGTCAGACTTCGAAATGTTAGTCTGGTGATAATGGCCACGAGAGCCATAGAGCCCCAGATCATACATTGCTCCCATCAGCACTGGGCTCATCACCTAGTTGAAATGCTCCTTTAGTCACACGTGAATCAAAAGAAGGCTACCGGAGGGAAACAGCTCATCACCAGTCGCAAAGGCATCCATGCTGCATGGTTTCAACGTAATCGGTGGGATGATATTTACCCACCGCCCCTCGGCCGCAACACAGTCTACGACTCGCACATCTTTATATCCGGGCCGGCCCACCAGAAGGTACCGCCCCATAAGGCAGAGAAAAAGAGAAGTCAGCCGGCGTCGCAAATAAACTAGGTCATCTTCCCTGTACTCTGTATAAGCACCGGGAAGGACGGTCAAATTAAAGTTTACTCCGTTGTAAAAACCCGGAGTAGCGCCACGGGTCGTGCCAAACAACTCCCTTATTACCATATAAGGACGCCTCTGTGCAGAAGGCACATCGATAGGTCCAGTGGCTGGCATCCTCACCATGGCACAAAATTCCTCAAAAGTAGGACACATCTCATTCATGCAAAAATTGAAAAGGTGGCTCTGAGGTGACCAGAACATGGAGGTTCCCCGCAGCATATCCTAGTTAATATAAAGGGTCCGCCATGACAGCAGGCACCGATACCCGTAGATATGCTCAAAGCACTCTCGCTCATCTGACTGCAAAGAAAGGATCCAAAAGTCCAAAGCATTCTCGTAAATTTCTATCTCCAAAGCCGTATGATCTGGTGCAGCCATCTTTGGATAAAAGCAAAATTTTATCTGACAAAAAGAAAGGGAGATTGAGCAGAAGGAAAGAAAGCAGGCTGATGATGAAATGAGCGCTGCCTCGGCTTCCATTTATAGGAAAAATCGGAGAAGCGGATGAATTTTGAGCACAGTGCATGAACAGGCTGAAACAGGACTGCACAGGAAAAGGCCTGGGCGCCACCCATACTCCCTCCTGGTGCGGCACCCACTTTTCCTATGGGTGACGCCAGGATCCTCACTACTGCTCCCCGATACTGCCTGGTATCCTGGTTTTGGCACCGACCGTTCCAACGCCAACACTGTTTGAGCACGGGAAATGAAAGAAATGGCAGAGGCTAGGTCGTAGCCTTGTCGGCTAAATTTGAAATATCCAACACAGGAAGAGGCGGCTTCCTTTCCTTCCCCGCAGAGTACCAGAAAAGCCTGCTTTAAATCTGAAGGTGTATCTTTCTAAATTTTCATTCATAAGTTGCAGTGTGTCGTTACCCCTAGATAATGGTATAGTTTTCTTTTATGCATGAAATATTGAGTCTGCATTTTAAATTATTGCATCATATAAAATAATACTCCATTTTCATTCAGAAATATGTACAAAATTGGGTACAAGAAAAAAAAAACTAATAAGTGCAGGTAAACGGAGCTAATGAACACGAGAAGATCTGCTCCTTTCAAGGTTGCCACCCATGACTCGAGGGCCGGATCCGCCAATCCTGTACCCCCATCCCCTCGCCCGAGCACGACCCGATCCGCCGACCACATCATCATCATCATTATCCTAGGACCTGGTCTGTCACACTACATCATTCCCCCGGCAAGAAAACTCGTCTACAAGTCGCTGGTACAATTTGTTGATGCTGAAGAAGCCCCTCAGCAACCTCTTGTACGTCGACACATTAACCTGGGAAAAGATGTTGAGACGGCAAAAGAGAAAATATATCAGTCTCCAAAAAAAATATATGAAATGATGCAAGGAAAAAAAAAACAACATATCAGCATCAGTGGAAAAAAAAGGGAAAAGGTAAAATCCTTATCTTTTATTTAATCTCCTGTGCATGTCATTAAATTAAGTCATAAAAAAAGAAGAAAAAAAGGCATGTTGCATATATCGCATTTTGTAAATAATCATCATAAAATATTTGCATTTTGCATAATACATCAAAAGAAAAAAAAATGTTGCATTCTTGTGTGCATTTAAAAAAAAAGAGTTTTTGCATTCAAAAATTAAAAAATATTATATTGTATATTTGCATTCAAAAAAAATGTGTTATACTTTTACATTCGAAAAATACTTTTGCATTCTTGCATGCATAGATTAAAAAAAAAAGAGTATTTGTATAAAAAAAATATATTATTGCATCTTTGCATTCAGAAAAAAAATGTGTGTCATACTTTAGCATTCGAAAAAAATAAAATACTTTGGCATTCCTGCATAAAAAATGAAATGTGTGTTTTGCATTAAAAAATAAATACGTGTTACATTTTTGCACACATTGAAAAGAAATATAATGCCCATGCAACATTTTAGCAAGCATCTAATATTTTTTTTATGTCACATTTGCATGCATTCCCATTGAATCCAAATAAAATGATATATGCATGCATTAGCCAGTCATCATCTGCATTCATTTTTCAAATAATTGCATTTTAGTATTCACAAAAATAAAATGTTGCCAATATTGAAAGAAAAATATTTCTATTGCATTTGGTATTCATCTCTGCAACATATGCATTCGTAAAAGTGAATATAATTGCATAAAGTATTTCTATTACATTTTGCATGCATCAAAAAATATGTCCGAAAATATATCCGAAAAAAATGCATCATGTTTCTGAAAAGTCTATTGCATAGGCATGCATCATTAAAAAAATATTATTTAGTCTAAACATGCATCATTTAGTCGAATTACATCAGTAACATAAAATATGCATCGCAAAGTCAAATAGTGCTAATTATTCAAATATGCATCGCAAAAATAAATAACATGAATTTCATATTTTTGCTATGGATAAATTGTCAAATTGCATCATTCTAGCACATAAATTGCATGCATAAGCATCATGAACAAGAACAGGTATGCTCCAAAAGTCCAAAACATCAGAGAAATCCAGCAGATCTGAAAATTCAACTAAATGGGTGTGAGAAAAAGAAACTTACAGTGGGAATCGGAAGATTAGACACATGTGTGTTCTGATCGCGAAGGAGGTTGCCCCAGTCATCCTTTGAATAGAAATATCTGACGTGATTTCAGATCATGGGAGGAAGTTCTTTCCTTTCCTCGCCCCAATCTGGATACATCGGTGCCTTTCCCTTCCGAGATCGCGAAGAAGAAGTCATATATTCAGCAAAACACGCAATTTGGCGGAAGAAAATCGAGAAAATGAGAAGAAATGGAGAAGAAAGTTTGCCGACAGCAAAAATGGCGAAGGAAATGACGAAGAAGAAGAAGAAGTAGTAAGCTGCTCGCCTCCTTCCACCCGTAAGGTTAAAAGGGGTGGAAAGCTTCACTTCCCCCCTCTACAGTTCAAAGATTCAGCACTTAAGTCCTCAAGTTTCCCAAGTTGCAAAATGGCTTTTAAAACTTAATGGAAAGTTAACAAAGTTAACTTTGTTAACAAAAATTGACGGTCATTCATCCAAGATCAAAAGAAAGCTCACATCCCCAGCAGGTCAGTCGCAAGATGATCATAAAAGCAAAAAAAAAAAACAGCAGCAAAGGTAAAATTCTCAGCAAATAAAAAAAATGCAACAAAAAAGAAAGAAAAAAATAGAGCAAAATGCAAAAGAAGCTAAAAAAAAAAGCAAAGAAAAAAATGCAAAGAAAGAAAAAAATATAAGAAAAAATTCTCAGGAAAAATGCAAAAAAACCAAAAAAAGAGCAAAATGCAAGAAGCGTAGCAGGAAAGAAAATGAAAGAAATGCAAAAAGCAAGCAAAAGAGAAATCTCCACCAAGAGTCAGAAACGTAGCAAAAAGAAAAAAACCCAGTAGCAAAAGCAGTCGAAGCAGCAGAAGCAGCAAAGGCAACAGAAGCGGCAAAAGCAGCAGAAGTAGCAAGATCTGCAAAAGCAATAGGGGCAGCAGAAACAGCAAAATCATCAAATGCAACGACAGGGCAAAAACAAGAAAAGGTAAAGTATTCAAATTTTACCTGCATGCATCTCATTGTATTCCACCATCGCATTCGATGAAGGATATCCACGCCTGAGGATGCGAGTTTTCCTGCTTTCTAGGAGTAGCATAGGATCGTCTCCTCACAGGGCGTAACCCCGAGACGAGTGGTCAAACCATGATATGTTCCACCATTGCATTCGACGAAGGATATCCACGCCCGAGGATGCAATGTTTTCCTGCTTTATAGGAGTAGCATATGATCATCTCTTCGCGGGGTGTAATCCCGAGACAAATGATTAAACCATGATGTATTCCACCATCGCATTCGACGAAAGATATCCACGCTTGAGGATGCGATGTTTTCCTGCTTTCTAGGAATAGCATAGGATCATCGAGGCGTAACCCCGAGATAAATGATCAAAATTTGAATATGATTCCACCTGTGTTGTTCAGTCTTTTCTGCGAGGGGGCGTAGACCCCGGGCTAGTTAAAAGGCTATCGTACTCTGACGAAGGGCTCTACCCTGAGGATGCGATCTATCCCACCTTCGTGTTCAGCAAAGGGTTAAACCCTTTAAGGATACGATGTTTGATCTTGGTATTCCACCCAGCGTTGTTTGTTTGCATCGAGCCGAACTACGTTTGGTATGATTCCTTTTATTAAGGGATACGTAGGCAGCCTACTTCGGTATGTCCGACCATCAAAGCACTTAATTTGCATATCTGCTTAAAAACTACGATAACCTACTATAACCGACTAAATATGTCTAGGATATGTGAGATTTGGTATGCATTATATATAAACTGTTGCATTATAACTGTTGTCTGTTGCATTACTCCCCATTATAATTTTCTATTTCTTATCAACGATGTTCGTTTACTCGGTAAGCTGCGGGTTACCCATAACCTCTATCGTTGAGGGGCTCTGTAGACACCCCAATTTCGTATCCCTGGTATGTAACATGACATGTGATATCAAGACCTGTTAAAACTTAACAAATGTCAAGTTACATGGTTTAAAGATAAAAAAGACAAAGCAGGATGCATAAAACAGTGAAATGCAGGGGCCAGAGTGTCAAAAAGAGGCTAAAATTGGAACCAGGCACCGCCTACATGCAAAGAGGGTGCGGTGCCCAGATCCCATAGGGTCGACACCCAGAGCCCAATAATGTTTTTCGATTTGAGAATTAGTACAAGCTCTCAAGCGCGCGATACAAGCTGATGAAACACATAAGAAAATTGCAAATGCCGAAGGAGTCCATTCTTCAGCCAATAAATACGAGTGCCCGGCTTCAGAATTGAGGGCCGAGAAATTCTCACCCATAATGCACAGTGTTTATTTTACTCAGTAGAGAGCGATCATGAGATAGAGAGAGTCCCCTCCTCTCATAAAAGCCTCAAAGCTCTGCCAAATCTCCTCCAAACTCAAATCCAACCGATCAAAGTGAACCTTAGCCTTCCATCTAGGATTCCACCATATTTCTCCGATCCAAAAATCCCAAAAAGAGCAGTTGCTCTGCCCAAATCCAAAGGCCAAATCTGCGCTGCATGCTGCTGATTTCCATCGCCAAGAAGCAAACAATAGCAAAACGCAGTTGCTTGCGCTTTACTGGTGGCTAAAAGTAACTTTCGGAAGCAGTTATTCTGCCAGAATCGCAGCAGCAGCAAAAGACTCCCTCTCCCAGAAGGACAGAGCGAACACACCTCACGCTCTTAAAGGTAAACCTTTAAGAGTTTTTATATAAAATGTTATTTTCATCCGGTCCAATGTAAAAAATGTAAGTAGTTGTGCTGCCCAGATTTCTATAGAAAATAGCATTAAAAAGAACCATTACTATGGCCAAATATTTTTAAATGTATTTGTAATTACTAGAAGAAGGCGGCCGTAAGTTTGTAAATAATGTAGATACAAATAAATCTGTTTTTAATGCTTTATTTTATTTGCTAGATAAATATAATAAAAAACATATTTTAGCCAAAAACTATTTTTAAGGCCGAAAGGGCGAGTTGGGTGCCTAACACCTTCCTACCTCATAACTTAGCCTCCGAACCCCTTTTTACAAATTCTAGTTATTTTTGGTTTTTCTTTATTTCTTCTTAAAATAAAGATGGAGACTTTGTTACAACATTTTGGATCACAGTGAGGCTCGCAACATCATTTTTTTTGCACTTGTCAGTTTTCCTCTAAACAAGGGACGATGAGAATGAAAAAAGTGATGTACTTTCTGTGTCTTGTTTTCCTCTAAACAAGGGAGAATGAGCCACGGGAAACCCAAAGCACTCATAGTGACCCAGAATGTACAATAGTCCACAGTGAAGCAGGGCGTGTTCCCACGCGCCTTCGCAATATTTTTTTTTTTTTTTTTGCACTTTTCCGTTTTCCCCTAAACATGGGGACAATAGGAATGAAAAGGGTGATGCGCTTTCTGTATCTTGTTTTCCCCTAAATAAGGGAGGATTAGTTACGGAAAAATCCAAAGCTCTTATAATGGACTAAAGCTCACTCGGTGACCGAGACGTATTCAACTCGCTTTTTGACAATACTCTTTCTACACTTATAATTTTGTCTTCCCCTAAACAAGGGAGGATGAAATGGAAAGCGTGATGTCATTCTGCACGCCGCGCTCCCCTAAAAAAGGGCGCGCAGGGTCCGGGAGCGATCTGGGGCACCCACAAATAGTACATTCATCAATTAAAATTGTCGAAATCTAGACTCATAATATAACAATCTAGTGGAAAAATAACCAAAAGAATAAAAATTTAAAAGTGGAATAGAGAACAAAATAGACTAAATAATAACGAAAATATCTTGCTGGTGCTAGCTAGAAATGAAACTGGAACTTAGAACCGAGTGTTTAAGGAAGTCGTGAACTTTGTGTTTGTGAGATTGAGGGACGACGCTCAACGGAGCAAAAAAATAGTAGTACAAATTTGCAAACTAATTATATATATATATATATATATATATATATATATATGTCAGGTTCGAGAATTGAATTATAAAACTCAAAATCGGGACCAGACAAATTATTCAGTTCTACAAAAATTCAGGACCTGGACCAAAATAAATAATTGGTTCGGTCCAATTTTCATTGGTCATGTCTGTTTTTTTTTTAATTGCTCACTCCTAGTGTGCCAAGTAAAAACGACGATTATTTGAAATAGGAGGGACTAATATATTTATGCGTACAATTTAATACAGAGGTCTGCAAAAGTTTTCCAAAATCAAACTAGACCAGTAGAAAATGGATCAACCAAAACTTTAGGTTTGGTCATGGTTCTGAAATTTTATACAACCAGACATTGGATCGGTAACGGTTTTCAGTAAAAAAAACATAGAAACGGACCGTATTGAACCAATAGATTAGTTATTATATATAATTAAAAGTGGAGGCTAACCATATCCCAAAACCAACTTTTTACGCCCCATTTTATATCTTAAGTTATTGTATATTGTGTTGTATATTGAAGAAAATGAGGTGTGGATTTTGGAGTGTAGTTAGTCTTGCCCATAATTAAATGGTACATTTCTCCCTGGGATTGGATTGTGATAAAGTAGAAAGTAGGTCACTCCATGCAGGCTTTACAACTTTTTTCGTGTTCATTGGGTTGATATATACTCTCTCCATCGGTAGTCTCATTTGAAAGTCAATTTTTTTAAATGATACTTTTAGTAGTTCATTAGTAATACAATGACATTTATATGTCTTAATTTTTAAAAATAAATTTTGTAGGTAAAATATCAAAATAAAATAGTAGACTCTTAATCTGAAGCAGAGGGAGCTATATTTATTTTTATACTTAGCTAGTTAGCTGAAAGCATTTGCTATGGCCAGTGCAGTTCTTCCATCGAATTAGTATCAAGCGCATGATAATATCGCCTCATTATATTGAAAAACATAATAAAAATGGTTGAGATTTTATGTAGATTATATTATATAAATAATTATATACGTAATTATATATATGAGCGTGCAAAAACCATTCAATCTGCAAAAATTGCCTAATTCATTTCGTTGGTTGTGGGTTTGGGCGGATGAATATTGTTTGGATTGATAATAGATTCAACAAAGGAAAATGCGACGCAAAAATTGGGTTGTAGATTTAATCGATAGAAGTTTGTTAAATCTAAACTCAATCTGTAAATTTTATTAGAGGTATGAATGTATGATATTACGAACTAGAGCTTGTGATATTATTACAAGTTTTAGTGTTATTGTCATTAGATCAAATCTAGTTAGACCTTTATACCATTAGATTAAATATGTTTTTTTTAAGTAATGACATAAACATTCCATATCATCACTAACTTAGTTATCCAACTGCTCTAACTCTAAAGCTCCTAATATTATTACAAGTTTTAACTCGTAATATATGTAAGTGTTGGCTTGGCCCAATTGGACATCCCACTTAAGAAATAAGACAACCCAGCAAACTAAGGCCCAAACCCACTTACCCCCTATCATGTTTGTGATGCCGACTCTGTTTGCATTTGGCGTCTCCCTCCTTTTGCTTGTGTGCCCTAAATGGTTTCCCATCTGCCTTCCTTGATTAGCGTTGTCTTCCCTGGAATCTCGGCGACGGTAGTGGGTATTTAGTGATAGCGAGTGAATCTCGCGATCAGTTGGTTCTATATATACTCCCTTTACTTCTCTTTTCGAAGGTACACAATGATTAACTGATCTATCTCTTTTTGTGACTTCTATCCTGCTTCTTCTCTGCTTCTATAAGCTGTGAGTGGTGACTTTTGAGAAGGGAAACACCATGAGTTTGAGGTTTCTATGATCGAGTGTTCTGTGAGAAGGGGGGTTTCGGGTTTGTTGGGTTTCCTTGTTGGAAGGTTGGGTTGCCTTCACTTGTTGTGTGGAATCTTTGGAGAAATCGTTCCTTTCGGTTGTGAACTCTTGGTTGGACTGGTTTGCTATACTCAGTGTATAGCATTGTGTTGTGGGGGTCTGAGCCTAGGCAACCATAAGCCCTAGACAGATCGAGTGAGGCTTCGGCCAAGGATACTCATGTTGTTTTTTCATATTAACTTGTTATTCTATATTTCAGTCTAATATTGTTTTGCATGTGAATAACATACTTTGAATATTATGTTCTTGTTCATCTGTGTTTTGTTTAATTCCTAAGCTATACTGGAAAGGCATACTTGAGTATTGAAATAATTGAGAATCAGAATGTTAGGGTTATTTGGTTGCCCATTTAGACCTTGGGTTCATTAATGTTGGTGACTAATGATTGGTTATGATGTAATCTGGAAACACAACTTGGAGAGCTTGATTGTGTTTTGTTTTAGTTTTGGTCAATGATATAAAATCATAACAATATCATTTACCTTTTTATTATGCTTACCCTTGAGAGTTGGAATAATTTTTTTTTGTTTTAGTTTTTCCTTGCAAATTCACGGGAATTGACTATTCAAATTTTTTTTAATAAAATGTTCTATGGATATTTAATCTCTAAATGTTCTAATTTATTTATTTATGAATGATCATATTTTCAATGAATTTTCTAAGAAAAAAAATGCTATAGGCTATTAAGTGTTATTAACAATAGTTTTGTCAAAATTTGACCTAAAAGTTCAACAAAATTCTAAATAAATTATATATTCAATAATTTGAAACGTAAATATGAAAAAATATGAACGACACATTATATATATACCTCTCCATCCGTTTTCAAATTATCATCCTCTTTTTTTTATCCGTTCTAAAATAATTGTCTTCTTTCAAGAACTTTTCCTTTTAGGAAAACACTTTAACCACTTTATCATTACTTTTTCTACATACTTTAATTATAGTCGCATGTTCAAGGGCATTAAAGAAAACAACACATTTCACCAATATTTATAATATAATCCCTTACTTTTTCTTAAACTGTATTCCAGGTCAAAGAAGAACAATAATTTAAAAATGGAGGGAATATATATATATATATATATATATATATATATATATATATATATATATATATATATATATAGTAAAGTGATATAGATAAAATGGGAAAAAATAGTTGGGGGAGGGGTTTATTTTCAATAGTTGATAGAGGTTCCTCTTTGTATCGCAACAACAAAGTATCATTCCGCTTATTCTCTCTATCTTTTTCCGTTATAATACAATGCATTTCATGGCATTTTGGATAGGGTAAAATAGTCAATGCATTAGAAAGAAAAAAATTAAAACACCACTTGTTTTCAAAAGACGCTTATAATCTGATTTGGGATAAAAAGGGGTCAAGATTTCTTGCTTACGTGATCCAATCCGCCCTTAGACTTTTCGCATGCGAATCTGCAAGACACACTTACAATTGACTTGAGATAAAAAGGGGTTAAGATTTATTGTTTTACGGTGATCCAACGGCCCTTATTTCTCTCAAAACTCACTTTCAAACAAAAGAAATATTTTACTTTACTCTTTTTACGCTTTAGATATTAAAGTTTGTATTTGTATTTTTTTTTTTTCCTTTTTAATTGTTATCGTAATTAACTTAATCAATTAATTTTTTTCAGACCCGCAGACCCTGCATTTCATATACAAATTTAAAAAAAATAAAAAACGTAAGTTTTGTAATTTGAAATATTTTTTTTGAAATGTTATTGTAATTAACTTAAGTAATTTTTGTTGATAGAGGTTCCTCTTTTACAATATCATATTCTCACTCTATCTATAATACAATTTAAAATCGACTCGATTTTTAAGAAAATAATTTATTTTTACGAATTACAATATTTTACATTTACTCTTTTACCGAGATTTAATTTACGTTTTAAAGTTTGTATTTGTATTTTTTCTTTTTAATACAACATAATTTAAAATTTGAATTAATTTGAATTTAATTTCAGATAAATTAATGATGTTTTAAAAAAATAATATTTTTAATAATTTATTTCTACAATATTTGCTTTATTTATTAATAAATTTATAAATTAGCGTCATATAATCGGTAACAAAAAATAATTTAGAGAATAGTATATATTGAAATGGAAACACTGAAACATTGAGAAAAAGCTTCCACTAATGTGGATGATGCTCTTGAATCTTGATAGTTCAGCTTTGAGCCGACTACCTGAGGAGTGGCTTAGCAGCTCTCGGGTACAATGCCAGCAGATATTCTTGTTTACTTTAAAAGGGGTTGGTGTTTTAGGCGTGCCACGACAGCTCTTACCTCGGCCACTTATTTATTCTACCCCATTTGACGTCACCCGAAAGCGACCATTTATTAATAATAACCTCCAAAGACCAAATAACCCTCGTGGTCCCCTACCAGAACAACGTTTAGGGAAGGTTAGAACCGTCCAGACAGCAGAAAACGTCGTTGTCGCCAAAAAGTATGCAATGTCCAAATCGGCGGTCGTCTGCCAAAAACCGTCCAAAGCACAGTTGTACATCTGCTGCTACATGAACGGGTATTTTGGAATATAACTACAAATAGTGCAACGATTCCCCTATACTATAATTTAATGTACAGATAGTCCCTGTACTTAATAATCACATTTTTATTTTTATATTTTCCTTATCTTATGTCTTTCCATCCGCCTTTTTTTTCCCGTTAAAATGGTTGTTGTTTCCTACATTGCCCAACAATTTACGTTCTTTTCAAACACCCTTTTCCCTTTCATTCTCCACCATGACTGCCTCAACCACCACCATAATTTTCATGTTTGTTAACTTGTTTTCTTTTATAGCATTAAAGATTGAATATAGATCTTTTTCACTAATTACCTAATCATCAACTAGAATCGTACATCATAATTAGTCTCACACTTACACTCATTAGTCATTACTCGCATCAATTCCATTCCCTTCAAAGATGAGCATGCCTTTCCCAAAATTTACAACTAAATTCACACGATTGAGTCAATAGCTCATTTTTTTGGGATGGGTGTGAAATTAATTCAAGTAACCAATCAAAATTCGAGTTTTGGATTTCATATGGAATTTTAGATGTTTTTTAAACTTGTTTATGAAATTGGACTAACAAAGCTTGTCTAGGTGTACTATCTAAATTAAGAAGCAACTTTTCTAGAGATGATGGAGGACTTGATACGTATTTAGGTGATGAGTGGTGGTGGTGGTAGTGATGTGGTCAGTAGGTGGATCTGTAGAATGAGAAAGAGAAGAAGAAAAAGACATTATTGAAAAGTTATAAATATATGATATTTATGACTTAACTATCTTTGTAGCTAGCTTAAATAATAGCTGATATATGAGTAATTTGGTTTGTGGACATTTCGTGGATGACAAAAAAAGAAGAAATATGAGTAATCTGATTTATTTGATTGGAAAGAATGTATAGGCGACAATACACATCAATTCGTGCCACGTGACAAGAACATGTTGAAGATTGCAATCACGTGACCAAAAAAAGAAACAAACAAAGTGACGCACAAATCGTTAGAAGGAAAACATAAATAAAAAGAGGCAAAAACTAAATATAGGGATGATTAATGTAATAAATGCATACTACAGGATACTCAGATGCAATTTATCCTAAACCTAAATACGGCGAATAAATGAAGAGTCTAAGACCAAGGACCAAGAATAATGATAGCAAAAAATTGCCTCTTTCTATCGCAACATTACCTAATCATTTTAGCGTCCCCTCTCTCTCTCTCTCTCTCTCCACTTGTTCATCTTTTCTCTCTAAAATTCTTTTCTTCCATCAACTACTAGTGCTATGCTTGGTGGATTCTGATGCCCTAAGGCGGCGGCTGCTGCTGCTGCCCAGATCTGCTAATTTTGCCGGATTTGGCTTTCAAAGTCTCTCTACGGTAATTTCCTTTTTTCTCCTGTTACCTAAATGATTTACAACTTGATTCGTTAATTATAGCAATTGATTGCTTTTTGTGAGTGTGTGTGTGTGTTTAATGTGTTCTTTGGGATGCTACGGTTTAATTACGGAGGTCTGTACTTTTTTAGTACAACTTTCCTATAATTGAGGTGTTGTCTTCATTATTAGTTCTTCAATTGACCCTTGAACTGCCGATTCTCTTGGTTGTGCTCGTTTGTTTCACAATTTATAACTCTTTCCAAGATTGATTTCAATCAAGATTCATGCTTTTTTATACTTTTTTTTCCCTTTCCCGATCAGCTTAATTTATCAGCTTTTTGTTTGTTTGTTTGTTTGTTGTTGTTTTTCTTTTTCTTTCGGGTTTTCTTCCTATATTGGTAAATTTTATTGTCTCTGTTTTGTTTTGTGATGTTAGTCCAAGTCAAAGTATGTAAGATGGCAAACTATATTGCGAGATTTGTCATTTATATTTGGATTAACTTTGAAGTAGTTGGTTTTAACTGTTAAGCCTCGTGGGTTCTTTTAATGGGTTTGATTGATTTTTAAAGTTGTGAAAAAACAAAAACCGAAAGTCTAATGGTAATGATAAAAGAAACAGAAAAGAAAAGGCTGAACAGAACCTTGATTGTTTAGAAGGTTCTTTAATCCTTGTTTGTTGAATATGTTGAAGTCTGTAGGTAAGACTCAATACATATAATAATTTGCGATGGCTTCTAAGATATTTTGTTTGTTATGAAAGTTAGGATTTTTTTCAAAAATGTTTTTGTTGGATTAAGAAGTAAAGAGCTTGAATTTGACCTTGCTGATGCTCTGTTACCTTTAAGTGTCATTTCATTCATCCCATGGATCTGTTATTCTCAACATCTCTCTAAAGATTTAAGAGTATGACTGTATGAGTATGAATATGTGGGTCACCATGACAGATTTAAGTTATTTACAGTTTAGCAGCAATAAACTTCTATGACTCAGCGCTTCTATATTCGCAATGCAAATCATAATTTGTAATATATTATGCAAAGACCATATCTGTAGCTCTTAAAGTTCAAGATTGCTGGCTTCTAATCCTTGCGAGATATTGCCTTTGATTTCTTCTTCTTTCTTACTATGTATATATTTACTGTTAAGTGAATCAGATATGTCATACCAATGTGTCAAAGGGCGATCACAAAATTATGTCTACAATCTCCGTAACTTTTCAACTTGTACCTCAAAATATGATATAAGCATCTTGCTTAAGCTCAAACATTTTGTGATTATGACCAACTCTAAGTATACTTGTTTTATCCATTAAGTATTAGACTTTTCAAACATGGACTCTTATCTCGGAAGGAAGGGAGTATTTAATTTCGTTGGTTGGTACTGATTTTGAATTAACTATCATAATAATGAGTATAATTTCTTCTTCTTTTTTATTTTGATCTTTCACTAATTTTGGAGCCTAATCACGCAAAATCCGTGGTGACCTTGTCGCTTTGTCCACGTAAGAAGCAAAGGTGGCTAGTTCTGTTCGTTCCTGACTGGTAACCTGGAGAAGACAAACAAAACGCTGTTAAGAAGTCGGGAGTGCCTTGACTAGAACCCTTCGGCGTGAGAGTAAGATTTTTTGGTTATGGTATGTAGTAAATGTGCAATAAATATGACTGATTTTCTTTGAATCCAGATAAGTAAGTGAAGGTGATAAGCGGGTTAGGATATCTGAAAATTGGCTTACCTTTTAACAGTGGGGAATGTCTCCTATTTATACCTGATTGGCTTTGTGAGGTGGCGGCTTTTGATAGGGGAGCATGTTGCGGCTGGTAATAAATGGCCTGCTGCCTTATCAGGGATGATTGGGCTGGGCGCTCGCGGGTCTTGTTACCGGTCTTTTTTAGGAGTGGGTCCCATAGTGGGGTCGAGGAGGATTTTCGAGGTTTCATCCTTTCAGTGGCCCCCTACTTTTTGGTCGTGTCTTCTGACTTGAGGCCGAGAAGTATTTTCCTCGAATTCCTGGTGATGAGGTGACTATGCCGAGGTTGATCCGGGGGCTGGGCGGAAGATAACAGGACGTTTTGGGTAACCGTTTAGTCACGACGGTTTGTCTTTTCAATGTCTAACGCAGCATTAAATGCTTGTTTGGGCAGCTTTTCGAATTTCAAAAAGCTTTTATTGCCGCTCTTTTTCCCATAGCAAAAAATATCTAGGAAGAAAAAACGGTGCCGTTTAGGTGTTTCTGAGAAAAAAAAAGCGGGTTGACCTGATGGGAATGGGTGGTCCGCCAATCTGTGACGTCGTTTTAGGTAGGGATATAAGCATTTTTTCTTCTTTTTACTTTTCACTTTTTCACCCTCTCACTGTTTCTCCAGTTCTTCAGTCTTGCTATCTCAGGCGATTTCCGGCGATTCTTTCCGGCAATCCTTCCCGTGCCTCTTCTTGCTTGTATCGTAGGTTTGCCCTTTTTTCTTTCTTCTCTGTTTTTCTGGTGGTTTTCTTTGTCATCCATTTTTTGTTTTTTTGGAGCACTTGTTTTGTCTGGGGTTTTCTCCCGTTTTTGATTTTCTGTCGTCTTTTTAGTTTTTTTAGGCGTATCTTCACCGTTTGTTGGTTTTTTCGTCGTTCCTTCAACTTCGCTTCTCGGTACAGTATTGCTTTCGGGAACCTTTTTCTTTTTGGAATATATCTCGTAGATTTCTTTTTCCTGTTTTTTCGTCCTCCTCGTCCAGTAGCTTCTCCATGGAGTTGATAGATTACTGGAATAGGGTTATTCGCATACCACTGTCGGTTAGGAGTCCTCTCCTTCCCCTCCCTAGTAATGTAGTTGGGGTTTCCCCCTTGGCCGAGGGTGTCTCTGGCGCATCTCCTTGTGTCGAGGATTTTTCTCGCGCCGAGGTTCCCCATTATACTGTGATTGGCCCTCGTGCCGAAGTTCCTCTTCAGCATAGTTGAAAAAAGCGAGCGCTTCTTGCGACTGAGGCGCAACACGCAAGGGGGCGAGGGTTCGTCGACTTTTTTGGTCGATTCCAGGCGGCGAGCGACTGTCGCGTCTTTTGAATTCGAAAAAGTCGACAAAAAGCGATGGAGTCGCTCAGTCAAACAGTGGACCAGGGTTTGGGTTTTTTTTAACAAAACGACATAGTAGCATAGTATACGGGGTATAAAAGACACGACTTCGACGAAATATTCATCCCGTACTGCTATTCGACTTTGACGAAGACACGAACGAAGACGAAGTCTGACCTGACGAAGACGAAGTCTGACGAAGTCATGAAGACGAAGTTTGACAAAGATGAAGACTTCGACGAAGACTTCGTAGACGAAGACGACGACTTTGTTCCAGATTCCTTCTGGATTTCTTCATCTTCAGTTCCAGATTTCTTCAGGTTTCAGGTTTCAACTTTCAACTTTCGAGTTTGAGTTCGAGTTCAACTTCCGACTTCTTCTGTTCTTCACACTTCTTCCAGTTCGATTTTTTTGTTTTATTTGGGTATTGACGTATTGTGATGTTACTGACTAGTCTGACTTACTGTTTAACAATTTAATAATTTAACAATTTAAAATAAATATTATCTTTCAGTTTCACACTTTCACTAGGTATTTAAAAATTATTCTTCTGTTACTGTTCATCAATGGGTATTGATTTTTTCATTTTCACACTTTCTTTTATTAAAAAAATTATTATCTTTCAGTTTTTTTTTTTGGGCTGATACTGTTTCATTTTCACACAAATATGAATGATGATATTTGTGTTATTAATATTATATTATTATGTTGTTAACTTAGTTTCATCACTCATTACATGTTTTATTGAGATTTGTTAAGTTATATATATATATATTTATTAATTTTTCTGTAATATTTGTTTCGTGAGCGCCTTTTTGCTCTTTTTTTGCGCCTCGCTTCTCGCCTCAAATTTTGACATGTCGCCCGCCTCTCGCCTTCTGCATTTTTCAACTATGCTCTTCAGGCCGAGTTTAGGGAGGATCAGTTAAGTGACAACGAGGCCGAGTCCATTACTCGCGGCCCAGCCTGGAGGGGTGTTGATGTGAGGGTATGTTTGGCCGAGGAGAGAGTTGTAGATAACACTATTTATGTATAAAAAACTGTGGATTTTGAGTTCGGGTACTTTTTCTTCGTGCTCGATTTCCTCTGTGGATTCTGATGACGAGGGCCCGTTGCTAGAGTCAGTTTTTGGTAAATCTCTTCGTGGGGGCCCTATGTACCGGTAACATCAGGGTAGGTGGGTAGCGGTCACTCCTCGGCAAGCGAGGTTCCTCCTTGAGAGCTTTGGAGTGAAGGTTAGCGTGCATTGGAAGTTTGGCGATGAAGTCTTTTCTGCTCCTGATTACCCTTCTAGTACTCCTATGAGGGTGTTCGAGTGCAAAGACCGTATTGCGCTAAGTCTGATTACTCAATTTTTCACCAGGGGAAGAGTTCTGCATTACCACCAAGTTGAGAGGGCTCTGCAGCGTCGGCAGCTTGGAAGAATGGCGAGTGGGCTCAAGGCTTCTGTATCGGGACGAGCTGTTAACGACGGCGAGAGGGCTTTGGCCAATGTGGAGCACAAGGGTTGGCAATATCACCTATTCGCTAGACCTTAATCTTTTTACTAGTATTTTATTCTATGTGGTTCATATTGTTGTTATCTAAGATTGACAAATATGAGAGTTGATATAGCTACATGGCAGTTTGATGTTCGTATCTTCTGTTGCTTATCGGATTCACATTTTATTGTCCTCTCTGAACCGTGTTTGTGAATTATGAGCCAATACTATAATAATGGATGATTAAAGCTTTGATCATTTGTAGTTGATGTTCACATGCGTTGATCTGAGCTAATTCAATGTTTCTGGCTGAATCTGATTCAGTTTCTAGTGTAAACTTTGCTTCTTCTTGTTCTGTTCTTAATTTGGTCTATATGGCTTTCATCAAAGAAAGTAACAAAAAGAGTGGTACATGGTCTCCATGTGATTCTGTTGCAGGTGAATGAAGCTCAAAGATCTCTCAGAAAGGAGTATAAGACTGTTGACGGATCGCAGCACATCCATCTTGATTGGCTTCATCATTGAATTTTATTCTAGAAACGAACCTGTTACTTTTCATAGTCTACGAGCTTCCATAACAGAGTAGAATCCCCTTGTAGACATCTTATAGGAATGGACCGGAAAGATACAGCAGGCTTTGTGAGTGGTGGAGGTAGCGAACTGTATATTTTTCTTGCTCTTTTTATTTTGATTTCTAGATCCTTGTTAACGTGTTAGATAGATTGCTTTGGACTAACCTCTTTCCTTCCAATATGGTGCAGAATAACCCAAAAAATGGATCTCAACAACAATTGCACGGTGTTTTCTTGTAATGGTGAACTGACAAAACATTTCAACTTTGGGGATACCACTTTACGCTTGGATTGCTTTGGTTATGATGGAAGCAAGGCCGCTGGGTATGGGACTCCTCGATCAAAGCCTCGAGAACAAACTGTTCCCTCAAGTGCACCTGATGATGGTTGCAGATTGGTTTTAGGATTGGGCCCAACACCAAGCTCTGATGATAACTACGCTCTTGGAAGAAACTCCAACAAAGGACCAGCCCCTATAGTCAGTACAGGATTGCCACGTGAGAGCGACTCAACTATCAAACTTGGCCTTTCTGGTGGGATGGAGGACTTTTCCAGTGTGCCTCAGCGTTCTGTTGCATCAAAGAGTGATCTGACTGCATTTCATCATCCTGACCAAGTATCTGTCCACGGTGGACTTGCTATGCCTGTTGTTGACGAGGGTTCTACCTCAGCAAAGAAATCAGGTGGGTATATGACATCCCTCCTTCTGGCTCCAAGAATGAGTAGCAGCAAAAGCTTGTTGCAGTTGCATGGACTTTTAGAGCCTGGAGAAAAGGCTGATTGCTATCCTTCTCAGATAAGCTCGGAACCTTCTGCTGCCTCAGACTACTCGACGGGCACAACATCAGATAACCAAACTGGAAGTTCTAAGAAATGCAAGTTCTCAGGGTGCACGAAAGGAGCACGAGGGGCAACAGGTCTCTGTATTGGGCATGGGGGAGGACAGCGATGTCAGAAGCCTGGGTGTAATAAGGGTGCTGAGAGCCGAACAGCATACTGTAAAGCGCATGGAGGAGGGAGGAGGTGCCAACATTTGGGATGCACCAAAAGTGCCGAGGGTAAGACAGAGTATTGCATAGCGCATGGTGGTGGAAGACGGTGTGGGCACCCGGAAGGTTGTCCCAAAGCAGCTAGAGGCAAGTCTGGGCTTTGCATCAAGCATGGTGGAGGAAAGAGGTGTAAGGTTGATGGGTGTGCTCGCAGTGCTGAGGGACAGGTTGGCTTGTGCATCTCCCATGGAGGAGGACGTCGCTGCCAGTTTGAAGGATGTAATAAAGGTGCTCAAGGGAGCACCTTGTACTGTAAAGCTCATGGTGGTGGCAAACGCTGCGTGTTTGCTGGATGCACGAAAGGTGCTGAAGGGAGTACCCCACTTTGTAAAGGGCACGGTGGAGGAAAACGTTGCCTTCATGATGGTGGCGGGATCTGCCCAAAGAGTGTACATGGGGGCACAAATTTCTGTGTTGCGCATGGAGGTGGAAAGAGATGTGCTGTCCCTGGTTGTACCAAGAGTGCACGTGGCCGAACTGATTGCTGTGTCAGGCATGGAGGAGGGAAGCGGTGTACGTTTGTCAATTGCAACAAGAGTGCACAGGGTAGCACAAATTTCTGTAAGGCTCATGGTGGAGGAAAAAGGTGCAACTGGGGAGAAGGAAAATGTGAGAAATTTGCTAGGGGTAAGAGCGGGCTATGTGCTGCACATAGTAGCTTGGTACAAGATCGTGAGGCCCACAAGAAGGGTGTAATTGGAATTGGACCAGGACTCTTCCATGGGCTTGTACCTGCTGCTAGCTCGACTGTCAGGAGTAGTTTTGAGAACACTTACTCTTCATCAGGAGTGAGTGTGCTATCAGATTCTATTGATTCACTGGAAAGGCCATCTAAACGACAGCAACTCATACCCCCACAGGTATTGGTTCCTCCATCAATGAAGTCATCATCGTCATCTTATACAAGGCTGGTGAACTTAGATAAGCAATGGGGAGGGAACTTGAGGGGAAGTAGATTTAGTGAGTCTAGCAGTGGCGGTGGGTTGAGGAAGAAGTTTGAGTTTGAGATTCCCGAGGGTAGAGTCCATGGCGGAGGTCTTCTGTCATACCTTGGGGGGAACCTGAAAAATGCTATTGATGGGATTTGAAGCTGTTCCAGCAACACCTCTGTCCAGACTCCAGTAGAGATTTTTATATTTCACAAGTTGTTAATTTTTCAATTATGGGCCCTGTATAAATTTGCTGTGACCCTCCAGCAAGCAACTAGTGTAAAAGCTATATTGTTTATGGGCTTATTGTGAATGTGCTTCGTATTCTTCTGTAATGATCTTATATAAAGCTTCTCTCCATTGTTGATTTTTCATTTCTTTAGAAAAACTTTAAATCGTGTTTCTGTTAAAGGGTCCACTTCACTTGTACAGACCGAATATGCCCATCTCTGATTCATTGGGGTCCTGATCAGTGTCACTTTCATATCCTAACATTTCCAGACTATATGATTCTGTCACTTGGTAGCCATTGTGGAAGTTGGCAACTTTTCTTGGATTGTTACCTTGCTAGAAATATGTGTAGGTATTGCTTTGACACTCGTGTATTGTAAAGAAAAATGAGCTCAGAACTCATAGGCCCATAGCTCAGAACAAGGAACTCAGTTTATTTACTTTATCTTTAGTTTCCTCATCCCCTGTCGTTCGCCTGTGCCTAGGCCTTAGGCTTACTCCTGTAGGCTGTAGTGTAGCATCTAGGATTCGTTGCAGCAGTTTCTGTGTTGCAATTTAGGACTAAAAATACACTACAAAAGATAATTTATTTTTTAATTGTTTTTATATCTGTTTACAAATTTAAAATTAACCAATTTGTTGCATAAATTATAAATAAGGCGGTAACTTCAGTTTTTTTTAAACCAATTTTTCAATTTACCAATTGCCTTCTTTGTTGCATAAATTATTCATAAAAAGTGTTTGGTAAGATAAACTAATGTGATTTCTAAAACACTATAAATTTCTATTACTCCCTCCGTCCCTAAATTATCGTCCTCCATTCCTTTTTCGTCCGTCCCAAAATAATTGTCCACTTTGAAACTTACCTTTTTAGAACATCACTTTTACCACTTTACCCTTACTTTTACACTCTACTTTAATTATGGGCCACATATATATGGACATTAATGGAAACTACACATTAAACCAATATAAATAATCAAGTCAATTACTTTTTCTTAAACTGTGCGCCGGGTCAAACAGGACAATTATTTAGGGACGGAGGGAGTATATCGTTTGGTTAGAAACAATACTACTTGGATTGCAATGAAAAAAAGAAGACCATTGACAACATTACCCCAAAATAAGCAAGTACTTGTTAATGACTTTCAAGATAAAAATTAAACATTAACATTATTAATACTCCATAAAATATCAAGTTCATTATTTTCAATTTAGATGAATTATTTTAAAATTATCCAACATCAATAAAGCAAGAAAATTCGTTAAATCAAAATTTTAAACAAACAAGCTAATGTTATAATAAAATTAGTACAAATAAAAATAGTTTAAATATTTGAAACAATTCGAAAAAAATATATGTTGCTACTTAGCTAAATTAGTTAGAAAAGCCGAAGAACAACAATGACGAGGAAGAGTAAAAAAGGAAGGGTCATAAAGTAGTTGAGACCAAATGAGATTATAAATATAAAACAAATATCGACCTAATAGAAGGATACACTTATCTTTTTTTTTTTTTTTTAATGAATTCCTATTATTAGGAATACAAATCTCACATTCAGACTATGATTCCTTAAATTTTACGAATCAATTTCAAGATTTCAGTAATTCATTTCTTTTCCAAATAATTTCTGGCAACACCAAACACTAATAATCAATTCCGTGAAATCAACTCTAATTCCGTATAATAATCGAGACCTAAACACTTTTGATATGGATTAATTTTAGCTATTTAAAAGTGCTCATACCAATATTCTGTTGGACAATACTTAATACAACACCTATAAAATACTTAATACAACACTTTTTGTTATAAAAATACTATATTACCCTTAACAAAAGTAAAACAAAAAAAATTAAACACCGCCACCGGACCACCACCGATCGCCCAACCGCTAGCCCAGCCCAGCCCCACACCTCCCCACCCCCC
The DNA here is from genome assembly GCA_013146195.2 of Codonopsis lanceolata. Lineage (NCBI taxonomy): Eukaryota > Viridiplantae > Streptophyta > Magnoliopsida > Asterales > Campanulaceae > Codonopsis > Codonopsis lanceolata. Next base: position 105,464,981 of record CM028381.1, on the reverse strand, counting down.
CACACCGCTCGGGCCAAACCCGCCCTTCCCAGCCTCCCACAATGCAGGCCAAGCCCGATCCTTCCCCAGTCCTAGCCCACCCGCCTGCCCCTCACCTAATCCCTCCCCGACCCCCCCAGTCCCTCCCTCACCCAGCCCACACACCAGCCTACTCGCCTGCCCCTCACCCAATCCCTCCCCCACTTCTCCCACACGAAATGGGCCTCGCCCAGTCCCTCCCTCACCCAGCCCAGCCTCCACCACCTCATGCCCAGCCTCTGCCACCATCACCACCAAGAAAAAAATATAGTTTTTTTTCTTCATTTAATTAAAAACCAACTCTCGCACACCTCTACCACTAATCTTGTTTTTTATTCATTTAATTATAAATTAAACAAATGACAAATTGGTAAACTTTTTTCAAAAAGTGTTGCAGTAAGTATTTTATAGGTGTTGTATTAAATACATATATATTTTTAAACTAAGTGCTCAAGGAAATGATTTGTAGTAAAAACCAGTGGAGCCCACATGTAGTACAGTAGTAGGAGTATTAATTACTTCTTAGAGCATCACCATTGTATAGATTTTAGTATTCCTAGCATTATTCTTATGTAAGAATACCAAACTAACAATGATGCTTTTATTCTTAATACATCCACCGAGGAAAGAGAATTGCATTTATTTTTAGTAGGGAATAAAACAACCGGTTACTAACAAGCATATGTGAGCCGTTTTTGGGGGAGAGGGGCAAATGAAAATATTTTTTTATTGGAATGTGTTAAATTTAATTTTGTGTGTAAGAAGATGTATAAAAATATTGTACAATGAAAATATATATTCTTAAATGGTTAAGAATAGAAAAGTATGCATTTGACGGTGCCCAGTTAAGAATTTTAGGAAGAATTTACGCATGCTCTTAAGAACGGAAATTCAAACACTTCAAAGTGGCGCCGATTCGCGGCGGAGATTCACCGGGATATACAACCGCATCGTAGGCTCGTAGCACTTGAAAGCTCATTCTCGTTGCTCTTCCGTATCCTTGATTTTGTTCGAAGCATTGAAAGGTATATTTTACCGCAGTAACGCTCGATTTTTAACATCTGTTCTTCGATCGAATTTTGTAAAATCCAAAGTCAATTGCTTTATATGCATGCATGTCTGTACGTACCTAATTATTGAATCATTATATCCTGAATCTCCTGATCACGTTGGCCGGCAGTTCAAAATGTCATCATCGAGCAATTACAGTAGCAACAGTTCGAATGCTTCGCCAATTAATGCATTCATGGAGCAAAACCGTTATTATCATTCACCGACGAGCCTTATTTTCAATCCGTACGCGTCTTCAGACGGTACATTTTCGGAGAATTCGGACTCCGCATTCTTTAGGTACCTGCGGTCTTCGTCGTCCTCCGGTGGAGATCCGGTCGGAGATAATCAGAATTGCCATTCGATGATCGGGAATCAGTTTCGTGGTAGTATTACTACTAGTAGTGGAAGCTTAGGATCGCGAGGCTCGTCTTGGGCAAGATCGCCGTTTTCGGCAATTGAGAACATTGAAACGCCTCCGTCGAGGTCGCGGTCCGTGTTTACAGCTCCGGTGAACGTGGAGGAGGATGTGATTGTGATGGACGGCGTTCTGGTTGAGTCTGTTGCTGGTGCTAGGATGAGGTGTTTGTCGCCAATAGATTCTGGCGGTTCATCTTCGTCGGGAAGTAACAACTCTTGCAAGAAGGAACTCTGTGGTTTCCGTGAGGATTCTGGTAACTGTCGCAATGGAACCAAATGCCAGGTCTCTCTCTCTCTCTCACGCCCTCATTCTATCTTTCTCTACATTTGGATTTCAGTATATTGCTAACCATAGTACCGGCACTAGATGAAAAAATTGTTTTGCTAATCTTAGAGAGTTGTGTTTTCATAATTACTAATTAGGCATATTAGCTGCAAAAATAGAGGTATTCTTGCAAATTCGAGGGATCAAGTAATTCACTTCGCCGAATGCTACACACTTGCACCAATTAATTTAGTTGCTAATATTACAGTGCCATGTGCACCTTATGCATCTAGTAGTCGGTTGCCGGTAGCATTGAAATTTTCTTTAGATTCTGTAATAGAACTTTGAGCCTTAAGAAAATTTTATCCTTTTCGGCTTGTCAAATATTATGACGTGCTCATTATTTGTTATAGAGTAGGCAATAGACCTGATGAAGTCAAGCTTATAATGAAAGATTAGTAAGAGAAATCTCCATCCCTCTTTCCCTGTTCACAGAAGTTCCAAACTTGTGAAATATTTGTTTACAATGTCTAAATCAAGTTAGACCTGATTTCACATATTCTATGGGTGCCAATATCACTATTAGCACCCAACCGACAACACATAATTACAATACACTGTTTTCAGCAGCACATGATCGCCTCATGTCCTTGCAGAATCCATCACAACAGTATGTGCCCATTCCAAGCCATGTACTACCTCTTTAATGTTTATGTATTGAGCTGGAACCTCATTTTTTGCCTTTATCTTGATAGAGCTACGTGATTAACCCGGAATATCCTTTTCAATCTTTCCGTAGTGAGTGTTCTCATGGATTCTGTTATTGTATATGCTATGTCGATTGTTATGCTACATTGTGCCATGTAATTTTAATAATGTAATTTCACCCCATCGATCATTTTCCACAGTTTGCTCATGGGAAGGAAAATCTAAGACCAAACAGACTACCTCACAAAAGCAAATCTGAGGTAAAAATAAGTGATCAGAATACAGAATAGCATTATGCGTGATCAATAATTGATGAGGAACCAGATGCACCAGTGAAACTTGTGATTCCTTAAACATCTTTTCCATGCGTAGGCACAAACACTTGCTGATTTGTTTTTCAATTTGTATAGGCTCAGCTTTGCAAAACATATGCAGGTGCACGATCTTGCTCCTATGGCTCTCAACATCATGGGTTAAGTACAACATCACCACCATCAGCAACTTTGACAACACCTCAAATAATCTTACCTGCCAAACTGGGACTTTCAAGAAGCAGTAGCATGATCACCTCAAATGCAGACCGTCCTCCTCCTCAGGATTTAAGTACAGCAGCATCACCATCAGCAACCTTGACAACAACTTCAACAATCTCAGCTATCAAACCGGAACATCCTAGTGGCAGCACCATGATCACCACAAACACGGAATGGTCTCCTCTTGGATGATCGAAAGGTTACCTTACCCTTTTCTGCTTCAGCTGATAAAGCTCCATCAAAGGAAGAAGTTGATGCATACATACAAAGCCTTCTCTATGGTTCCGCTAGAAGAAAGAGATTGCCAGTCTTCGTTGGAATATGCCCAGATTAGATGTTTGTGTTTCTCGATTAACCTTCCACTTACAATAGGCATTGGGGGCCAAAGGTAAAAGCACATATGATCTTTTCGTTTCAGAACCACTGAACTAAAAACTCTGGTTCCACCATTTTTGCAGTTCCTCTATAGCATATACCATAAATCAAAATAGAATTGCTAAAAATTGTGATTAATACTTAAAAATATGCAGTTTGATTGACCGATTCAAAATGCGAGAACCATGCATAGTGGTTTGACTCCATGTTCGTATGATCATTGTGTCCTTTACTTGGCTTACTTTTGTTATATTAGATGCTAGACTGCCTAGCAAATCCTTACCATATGTAATCGACATGCCTGAATCGTTCAAGTACCATGCATTCTTACCATAGCTTGGATAGCCGAAGGAGACAAACTTTTGGCCTACTGTTTAACATCATGGTATAGTGGTATACTAGTTTAGACAGAACTACTCTGTTAAAAAGTTTGAAGGCACTTGTCAATTCTGTACACTTACTGTTAGTTCCTTTAGGTGGTTGCTAGCCATTGTAAAATAGATAACCCAACTTTGACATAAAAATTGACAATCTTTTCTCTCAAGATTGGGTATGTTTCTTCGCTTGTTACTACTCGATTAATGAATAGCCTGTGGCACATTGGTAGAACAACGGGTACTCATCACTCCATACTCCATGTCCATAGGGGGTTTGTCCAAGAATAGCCTGGTCAAAGAAGGTTAGAGACGACAAAGAATAAGTGGACGGGTTGCCATAATATATACCACCACCTCCATAGGCACCGACCTGGTGGTGGCAATTGCGGTTCATGCCATTTACATGCTTAGACTACCTGCATTTTAATAGGTATGACTATCTACAAATTTTCAATGGGTATAATTGGGTAGTGGTAGTAAAAGTCATATTTCGTTCATCGGATAAATGGGCACCCATCCGCATAAAAGTTTTGAAATGTCAATTTTTTAAACTTTTAGTATTCCAAAATATAAGTAAAATGTTTCTTTAGTTTATTTTATTTATGTTGATAGACATATAATGGTAAAATAGTCATTGTGATGGTAAATTGGCGGTAACGGTGATGGTTTACATTTTGAAACAGTGAAATTTTTAAAAAAGTTTTACATACTCACGAGTGAACATGCACCCATGTGATGACCGACCTGCTGGCTGCTCATGACCTACCTATTTATGTTTATATTGTTAAGTGGATGTTAATTCACTTACTCATTTGAACTTGTTGCCTATTAAATACTGCACATATCATCGTAACCCCCTGTTGCCAGCTCTCATCGTAACTTCCTCCATACTTTTTTTCTTACTTAAAACTTTTATAGATAAATGAGTATACACTAACAAACACTCTCTCATAATTTCACTGTAGGTGAATGCGTTAAAAAGATCATTGTCTAGCATAAAATATCCAAAAGGACGGTTCTTTTTTTTAAAGTTTTTGCCTAGAAAAATTAAAAATTTACAGTAGTTTTGATTCCACCTAGAAATTAATCATGGGCGTGTATGCCAGATTGCCAGGAATGTTGTGAATCCACATGCCCCGCCACTGGAGAATAACTCCAAAATTTTGATCATTTATTACTAATTACCACGGTTTGGCTATTTGGCCAAGTGGATAAGGCATATCCAAACAACAGTAGCAGGCAACTGATAAGCCATACGTGTACAAACCTAAACAGGATGACAGGATGCCTCTCGTCACTCTCCCTCTTCCCTTCTCAAATCCATCCATCAGATTCAATTCCCACCACTCTTACCTCTACCGTTGTCGCCGCAGATTCATTTCACCACCTATAGCGTCCTCACGGATCTCCCTAGACTCCCCACCAACAAATGCCTCTCTACCTCAACTAAACAAGACCGGAGTCATAGTCATCGGCGCCGGCCTAGCTGGCTTAGCTGCCGCCACGCATCTCAACTCCAATAACATCCCTTTCCTCCTCCTCGAAGCTTCCGACGCTGTCGGTGGCCGAGTCCGTACTGATGCTGTGGACGGCTTTCTCTTAGACCGCGGCTTCCAGATCTTCATCACCGGCTACCCCGAAGCTCGAAGGCTTCTCGACTACAAAGCCCTAGACCTCCGCAAATTCTACTCCGGAGCTAAGGTTTACTACGATGGTCGCTTCCACACCGTAGCCGATCCCTTACGCCACTTCACCGACTCCATACAAACCTTAACCAATCCAATCGGAACGATCCTAGACAAATCTCTCATTGCATTGACTAGACTCAGGGTTTTGACTCGATCCGACGATGAAATTTTAACCGCAGAAGAAACGTCCACCATCAATCTGCTTCGAAAAATTGGCTTTTCAAATTCAGTTATTGATCGATTTTTTCGCCCCTTTTTTGGTGGAATTTTCTTTGATAGAGAGCTTGAAACGACCTCTAGGCTGTTTGATTTCGTTTTCAAGTGCCTGGCTCTCGGCGATAACACGCTCCCGGCTAAAGGAATTTGCGCTATTCCTGAACAATTGGCTGCCAAATTGCCTTCGGAGTCAATCTTATTCAACTCAAGAGTTGCATCGATAGATAACGAAAAATTGAGCTCAGCTACAACTGTGAGATTGCAAAATGGCGAGGTTTTGACGAGTGATTACGGAATTATAGTTGCAGTTGAACAACTAGAAGCAGGTAAACTTTTGGAGGGAAATGTAAAGGACCGGCCGGTTCAGAACAGAAAAGCGGTTCGAAGCACGGTTTGTTTATACTTCTCGGCAGACAGGAGTCAAATACCGGTTCAGGATCCGGTTTTGTTTCTTAATGGTACGGGTAACGGGATTGTGAATAATATGTTTTTTGCAACGAATGTGGCTCCTTCGTATAGCCCGACTGGGAAGGTTTTGGTATCGGTTTCACTTATCGGGCTGTATGAAGATGCCTCGGATGAGGATCTAACGGCTGAGGTTGTTAAAGAGCTGTCGGGTTGGTTTGGTGCTATGGTTGGGTCATGGAGTTTCTTGAAAACGTATAAGGTCGACTTTGCACAACCGAACCAATGCCCACCCACAGATTTAATGAAGAATCCGAAAGTTGGGCCTGGTTTGTATGTGTGTGGGGATCATCAGACCAGTGCTACATTTGATGGGGCTTTGGTTTCAGGGAGGATGGCAGCTGAGGCCTTACTAAGAGATAGGGCTTTGATTCAAGTTTAATATTTCATGTAATTATTCTTTATGTTTATGCATTTATCCCTAGTTAAATAAAATGAATGTAATTTTTGCAGCAAAGAAATATAATTTTTATTCTACCATTGATTCCGGCACTCCATGACAACGAAGAGGGGAGAAAAGAAAGCCATAGATTTTGATGATTTTAGACGATGAGAAAGCAAAGCCCTTGCTAGTTTCTTGGCAGCAAAGCCTCGGTCACTAATTTTTCTAAATTCAAAGGAGGATGAACCCCCAGGGCTGATGGCCTCTATAGCCTTTGCTTTCCATTCCATGCTTTTTCCTCATCTTGTTTCCATTCTCTCCTTCCATCAACTCCCTCACAAGCTTTTCTACTTCATCCCTCTTGGCTTCATTCAGCTCCAATCCAATCCCCCATTCCGTGCAAGCGTACCTACAGTTGGTCATCTGTTCCGAGAAAAAGGGCCAACAGATCATCGGCACTCCACTGCTAATGCTTTCAAGCGTGGAGTTCCAACCATTATGTGTTAAAAATCCACCAATCGATGGGTGGTTGAGGACTTGCTGTTGAGGGCACCAGCTTGCCAACTTACATCTTCCCTTGGTTTCATCAATGAACTCCTGTGGCAGAGAAGCCGAGTTGCCAATAACTAAATCACCCCTGATTATCCACAAGAAATTTTGTTTACTATTAGCTAGTCCCCATGCAATCTCAAGGACTTGATTTGGTGTCATAACCATGATACTCCCAAAATTTACGTATACAACTGAGTTGGGTGGCTTGGAATCAAGCCATACGATACATTCATCCTCTTCTTTCCAGAGATTCAATTCCAGCGATTTCAAATTCTTCTCGGAGATGTGATCGTCAGGAAGTAAATGAATAGGGCCAAGAGTGTAAATTGGGGGGGAAATGGTTGACAAATAGTTCAAAACATGATGCTCCAAGGCATCAAAAGTGACCAAAATGACAGCTGAGGCCCTGGCAAGAGTCTGATAGATTTCTCCCTTGATGAAGCCCAGCATGAGATCATTTGGGTCTGTTGTTCTAATAAAGCTGGGAATGTCCCGGAGGCGCATGTGGTCCTTTCCAGGAATCTAGTCTACCTTTTTTCTAGATGCCCATTCGTTAAATAATCAGGATCTGCATAGCATAAAGATTAAAGATTATAATCAAGTTAGTGTTATCACTTATATTGTAATACCTCATGCCCCATCCCACATCCCATATCGGGTAAACATGAGCCTTGTTTGTGATGCATAAGATTGTCACACATTATTATTGGACACTAACATCATTAATGGATTTTTGAGTCGATTTGTGATAAACCTAATGACCATAGGATTTGCGTGTTTACCAGTGCGTGATCTATACGTAGCGAATTGTGTTCTCAAGCTCAAGTCGTTACAAAATCAATAGTTAAGATGGGTAGGACCGGGATTTTGTCCCTCATTATTGGGAATCATGTGTTTTAAAGTTGACAACAGCATAGGTAAAGTTAGGCTCACATCAGCCAAATCCATATTCGATTTGTTAAGAAATTATCGGACTTAGATCGGATCAGATTATTTTTGGATAGTTCAAAGCTCGATCAATATCTTGAATTTTCGGATCGGATTCAAATTTTATTAGCCCCTTATTAAAATAATGAATAAAATTAATATTGTGGTATTTTTGCTTACCAAAGGTCGAATTAAATAAAAAATATTGTTTTCATCGTACACAAACATGAATAACAATACTAATAAGATATTATAGTGAACATAAAAATTTATATTTAGTAGAAATAGTAATGATTAATGACTAAAAACTCAACATAAGTAGCTTTTATATGTATAATATTAATATATTTTTATATCGAATCAAATCGGATCAAGTTTAACTAAAAAGAAAATGTGAACCTTTTTCGTTCCAACAACATGAAAAAAAAATTATAAAAAATAAATAATAATAATAATAATAATAAAACTTCTAGTACCACAATACAAATATATAACAGCGACATAATTATAGTTCGCGTAAGACTGTCTTACGGATATGTTTTGTAAGACGGATATTCATTACTTGACACACTGTGTGTTGGTGGATTGAGTTGTAAATGAGTGGAGCTCCATCTTACAAATTAAGATCCGTTAGACGGTGTTACAGGATATTTACTCCAATATTAATATGATAAATTCACCACTAAAATATTAAAAAGCAAAAGAAAAAGAAAAAGGAGCAAATGCGTACCTTTGAATGGTGTGACACCTTGCTCCAACAGATCAGCACATTTTTTGTAGCCCAAGAAGCCACAAGCACTAGTAGTCCAAAACTGGATATTCGGAATACCAAGTTCTTCAGAAGCTTGGAAAGTGAAGACAGTATCTGATATGATACAAGTCACAGGTGGAACATTAGAAGAACAACTAGTGTCATTGATTTTCTCAAGAAGTTGACGAAACGGGACGATGAAATTCTTTCGGGTTGAATCACAAAGAGTGGGGATGTCTTGTGTTGCATTGGTGTTGTCATCGGCCAACTCAGGCAGTCCATCTGGGATGGTTTCAAACCGAAAATCCGGTAGGCCGTTAAGGGAGTTGGCTCCTTTGGACTTGAGCAAACGTTCATGGTTGTACTCAGTGTTTACAAAGGTAATGTGGAAGCCTTTGTGGTGAAGAAGCTTTGCTAGTTTGAGCAATGGGTTTAGGTGGCCTTGTGTTGGGAATTTACACATTTACAGCCATTTTTTTCTCTTTTGCAACTCTTGTTTGTCTTAATTTGTGTGTGAGAGGAGACTTGTTGGTAAGTTTGATGGGAATTTATATTGAAAAAAAAGATCAATCATGCATGATGCATGATGCTCTACTACAACTAGACAAAGTAGATTGATAATATAAAACAAAAACATGTGTTTGATGCTGTATATATATTAGGGCAAATCGCACCATTGGTCCCTTGAGTACACGCCTGTCATAGTTTTAGTCTCTTAACAAAAAATATTCAAATTTTGGTCCTTTGAGTATTTAACTTTTTTAACGACAGTCCTTTTGATGGACGCCGTTAGTAAAATACCATTAAGTTGTCCATGTACATTTTGTAAAGAGTAAAATGATTTTTTTTTTCTAACCCTTCTTCCCCAACTTTTTTGGTAAATCCTAGAGTTTAAAAAATTTGTGTCGCTATTCAGCCCTCCTTTTCCTAAGAGTTGACCCTCTCTCTCAAAAAAATTCTCAAAAGTGTAAACCCTCTATTTTGCCTTTTCAATTAACCTCCAAAAATTTCTAAAATATTCGGACCACATTGGCCGAACAACACTGTGTTGTTCAGATAGAGCATGCCGAACAACAATGTGTTGTTCGACCCAGGAGGTTCGAGCATTTTGGAAATATTTTTAAAAAATTAAAGTTAATGTTGTTAGGCATGCTCTAGTCGAACAACACAATGGTGTTCAGCCAAAGAAGTCCGAACATTTTGGAAATATTTTTTAAAAAAATTAAAATTAGTGTTGTTCGGCATGCTCTAGTCGAACAACACAATTTTGTTTGACATGCTCTAATTGAACAATTGAGGGTATGGGGGTCAACTTATAAGGAGGGTAAAATAGGAAAATGAGTTTTGAAATTTTTTTGGAGGTCAACTCATAGAAAAATGAAGGCTGAATAGCGGCCCCTTAAAAAATTTACATCAAAATTTACAGCCGAATCCCCCTTTAAAAATTTACATCAAAATTTACAGTCGAATCCCTAGAGTTTAAAAAATGACCCTAATTCCTTCCTCCCCATTTTTTTGGTCAACCCAGTCTACTCTCAAATCCAAGCCACCCCAACCTCAACCCTCTCCTCACCCAGATCCAGCTTTGATTTCATCTTCTTAGGCTTGCATTGAAATAAATTCCCAAGAAGCTCATTGTCATTGATGAGGAGAAAATTGTACCGTCAACGGAGCTTTAGCTTTGAAAGAAACTCCCAAGAAGCTTGTTGTCATTGGAGCTGGTTGCATTGGCCTCGAAATGGGTTCTGTGTGGGGTCGTCTTGGCTCAGAGGTCACTGTTGTTGAGTTTGCACCTGACATTGTCCCGACAATGGATGGCGAGATCAGGAGCAATTTCAACGTTCCCTTGAGAAGCAAAAGATGAAATTTGTGCTCAATCCTAAGGTGGTATCAGTTGATTCTTCTGGGGATGGTGTGAAGTTGATCCTTGAACCAGTAGTTGGCGGTGATCAAACCATATTTGAAGCTGATGTTGTTCTTGTTTTGGCTGGTAGAACTTCATTTACTGCTGGGCTCGATTTGGACAAGATCGGGGTTGAAACTGACAAGTCTGGTCGAATCCTAGTAAATGAACGGTTTTGTTCAAACATATCTGGAGTTTATGTCATTGGTGACGTTATTCCTAAGTCAATGTTGGCACATTAGACTGAAGAGAATAGTATAGCTTGTGTTGAGTTCATTGCCGGGAAGGAAGGGCATGTGGATTATGACAAGGTCCCTGGTGTTGTTTACAGTCATCCAGAGGTTGCATCTATGGGAAAGACGGAGGAGCAGGTGAAGGCTTCTGGGGTTCCCTACCCGGTTGGATAATTTCCTTTAGTGGCAAACAGTAGGGTCAAGGCAATTGACGATGCTAAAGGTAATAAGTGAGAAGGAGACAGACAAGATATTGGGTGTTAATATTATGGCGTCAAACGTCAGGGAGATGATTCATGAGGCAACTTTGGAATCTAAGAAGAAGAAATTGAAGTTGGATCTGGGTGAGGAGACGGCAGGGATTGGTGCGGCTTGGATTTGAAAGTAGACTCGGTTTACCAAAAAATTGGGGAAGAAATGCTTAAGGGCCATTTTTTAAACTCTAGGGATTCAATTGTAAATTTTGATATAAGTTAGGTTTGAAAAAATAATAATTTAGTCCTTATAAAATGCACATAAGCAACTTAACGGTATTTTGCTAACAGTATCCATCAAAAGGACTGTCGCTGATAAAATTTAATACTCAAAGGACTCAAATTAAAAAAAAATGTTAAGGAACTAAAACTATGACAGACGTATATTCAATGGATCAATGGTGTGATTTTCCCAATATGTTAAATGAAGTGGGTAGGCCACAAATAAATTATTTATCTGCACTTTAGTACTTTACCCAGTATTTTAAAAATCTCCGTCTAGCTCCGCCTAGGTGCTAGGTGCCTCTTTACCATCGCGAGTTTCTTAGTCGCCGCCTAATCGGCCAAGTTGATGCCTATGTCAAACCCCACCGACCTTAATTTATTTTTGTAGCTTTGATTTTGTGGTATACGTTGACCAGAGAATGAAGGCGAACTGAAGAATGAAGGGGGAGTGGTAATGGTGAGGAAGAGAGAGAGGTAGAAAGAAAATGGGTTTGATTTTGTGGATATTCGGTGGGCTGAGAGATGGGATAAATTAAAGAGTTAGATCTAGGAGGAAAGAGATTGGAGAATGAAAAATGAGAGAGAGTCGGTCTGTCGGAGAGAAAGAGAAGAAAAAAAAAAGAAATAAAGAAAAAAAGGTTGCTGGTCTGCCAGATAGAGAGAGAGAAGAAATAAGAAGAAAAAAAGATGATGAAGAAGGAGGCTGCCTCCGGACTAATAATTTAGAATGAGGAGGGATTAGGGAGGATAGGTTAGACTGTGGGTTGTAAGTGTAGTAGGTAAGTGAAGTAATATTTTTTTTGTTTTTTGTTTTAAACTTGACTATTTATTGATTTGGGATTGTTGGGAATTGAGATTAGTGATAGGTTTGTATATTTATGTTTATTTTACAAACATAAAAAATAAATAAATTTGTAGTCAATGTGTTTGATATTTGATGTATATTATCAAAAAATGGTAATTATGTCTAAATTCTAGACCCTGTCTAGACTCCGATTACACTCTGACTAAACTCCTAAGCGTTAGTATGTGGTCTAACTACCGCCTAACGATTTTTAAAACCTTAATATTTTATTTACCAAATTAAGGCACAGAAATCTTTTGGACAGAGCTTTGGGTAAGGCACCCGGCCATTGGTTTGGCCAGGTTCATTGAATGGCAAATTCGGCCGATTCTTTTTCAAAGATTGTTGAGTTTTGGGGGGAAAAATACTTTGATATGCCGTCACCCTTAATGAATCAAAATTCAAAGGTATTACCATCAAGGTTCTAAAAATTGCATTGCTACCGCGGCACAAACTTGCCTAGCCTGTGGACTAGTCAAGGCGTGTCAATGGAAAGGGGCCTAGAATTAAGACATAATTACCATTTTTTGATAATTTACATCAAATATCAAACACATTGAATACAAATTTAATTTGTTTTATGTTTGTCATTTTATCAAACGCTTATCTATATTCGTAAAATGAACAAAAATATACAAACCTATCATTAATCTCAATTCTCAACAATCCCAAAGCAATAAATAAGTCAAGTTTATAACTAAAAACAAAAAAGCTATTACTCTAGTTCGCCCTTCATTACCTCCCTCTCTGCCTCACCATTACCACTCCCTTTCTTTTCTCGCCACTTCTTCCTTCTCTCAGTCACCGTGATACCACAAAATCAAAGCTACAAAAATAAATTAAGGTCGGTGAGTGGTCGATTAGGCGGCGACTAAGAAAGTTGCGGCGATAGAGAGGGGCCTAGCGCCTAGGCGGGGTCTAGGCGGAGCTAGGCGGGGAGTTTTAGAACACTGATTACCATAATTCATTTAGTGCATTGTGTTGCATTAATTTTATATTATAATACATTAATTAAAATTATCTAATCTAATTTTTGTATCGTATTATATAAATTTTTGTAATGTAATATATAAATTTAAATTGTCTAATCTAATTTATACATTACGCTACATCAAGTCAAGCACCCAAATAATGAACCAAAGGTTGATCCTCATTTCGTCGTCGTAACAAATGTTGGTTAGAGTTGTAGAAGGAGCCGATCACATATGGTTTTCGATGTACATTTATATAGTTTATCAATATAAATGTGCTGATTCATCGATCAAACAGTTTCTTTCATATCTTTTGATATAGTTTCTTTTTTTACATAGTTCTATCATTATTTTTAGGATAGGTCAGTCATATTCATTCGACATCTTAACTCCGTCTATGAAACTACGTGGAAGATGAAGTAAATAAACTTTGCAACATCGAACATTATTGACTCACATGAGCCTCACGACGCACGTGAGTCATGTGAACAATTAAAATGCATGCATTTGGAAATAGGGGTGTCAATTCCGGTCGTCAAATTGAATCATGCGGTTTGGTTTGATTTTTGGTGCTATACGGTTTGGTTCGGTTTTGAGATTTTGGGAAATCAAACAGTTTGGTTTGGTTTTGATCACGCCAAAATATGGGTGACTACACGTGGAGTACACGTAAGATTGGACTAAGTGAAGATTGTCTGCGTTGGAATGGTGAGATGGATATCCTGTCATTGCATTCTTCGGCCGGGTTTCCCAATCGCCTTCCTTGTTTCCCTTAAGTAAACCCCGCCAAATAAGAGAGAACTCGGTCGTGGAGGCCGGGAGGTTATCCCAGCAAAGCCTCCTGTGAGAGTCAGTCTTGAGGATAACAATGGAGTGAACAGGCGTACCCTGTAATCACCCTTAGCAATATTTCTCTAGCTATGAGCTTTAGAACAAGGAATATCTCAAATGTGAATAGTGTCATACCTTGTGAAGTTTGGTTACCTTCCTTTTTATACTCCTCTCCGGGTGCGGCTTGCCGCATGCTTGAAACAAAGACGTTGGAGACGGATCTCGTTGGTCGTAGAGGTGGCTGGCTCTTATTGGTTATCTCTTTTCGGGTTTGTCGAGTATCAAGCAGGTCAATCGTTGGTGGAGCGGCGGCGCAGCACGTTGGTGTTTCTCCAATCGAACGGGCCACCTCGGGCGCATTTTGTACTATGATGACGCTTTTCCCGTAGGTCGCCGGGACTTAGGCTCTGCTTCTCTTGATGGTCGACTAGGGTCGAGGACCGTCCATGTAGGGCCCGCTTGGTGACAATCGGCTAGTTAACATAATTCGCTACCCGGGTTTGGTCGGCTGGTGGTGCTCGTCGAGGATGGTCGCTGTGCCACGTCGGCGTAGTGGCCGAATGTCGTTGTTCAGACAGCCCACGTGTCCGCCACGTGAGAGGCGAGTGGTTGAGTCCCTTCGCTTGCCCCGACTTTCCGAGTGCGAGGATTCATCCCAAGCTTGGAAAGTACACTTGATTTGTCATTGGTTGGGATCTCATATGCCGATCATATTCTTTTCTCGCTTTAATTTTGAGGATGAGGCGGGGACCGGTTTCGACGAGCTTGTCTTGACGATCGGGTTGATGGCGTCGTTTGGGGTCACGCCTCATTAATGGCGTGTTTCAGAGAGCGCCACAAAGCCGACTTTTCATTTAATTCGTGAGGTGACGGCGCCGTCATTTCAATATTATTGGCGACGCCGCTTTCGGTTGGCGTGTCGGGCGTTTATTGGTGGGATAGGGTCCGCGTGCGATGTTCGGGTTGACCCGTGCGCGGTGGGTCGTATAAAGAGAACTTTGGCTTCTTCTTCACACTTCTCGCCTGCTTTCAGGTTTTTCCCGCCAAGCGATTCTTAGGCGATATTTTCCTTTCGGTTTTCTGCTTTCTAACCTCTTTTTCACCGTCCTCTCAAAAAGTGGTCCTCTAGGTTCGCCTCCAGCCTTTACTTTCCTTTGGTTCGCCACTGACCACGGCCGGTGAGTTATAAACCGCCATGTTCTTTTCCTGGCGAGCGGTTACGGTTTTCAGCTTTTTCGTACTACGCCGGGCGAAGTTTCTCGTTTGTTCTCGCCCCTCGCTCTCGCCTGCTTCTTGCCTCTTTTGCCTTGTCACCGACATCCGTTGAAGGTATTCTTCTTCTTTCGCTTGCCTTCAATACTTAGGTTTTTGTCAAGCTTTTTATGAGTTCCTTCGAGTCCTCGCGCCATACCCCTCGATCGTTCCTCCTCTAATAAAGCATATAAAACTCCTCGTCTTCTTCGCCGTCTTCCCTCAGATCCTCTCCTCGCCCCTTTCTTCGCCTATGCGAACTAAAAGGGCTAATCCCGGGTGATTTATGCTCGGTCCCCTACCCTTCTGGGTATATAAACAGATTGATGGGAATTGGGAAGCGCCTTCCCAGTGAGGCGAAGAGATTGTTATTGGCCGGCTATAAGTTAGATGGGCTTCTGTACACGAGGACGAGTCTTGGAAAATTGAGGACCGACCTCTCGACTCGATGCATCTTTGTGAGTCGAGGGAGCAGTATATTTTGACCTCTATCAACTCTTTTACAACGAGAGCAGATAATGGAGCGTAACGTAGAGTTGGCGAGGAGAAAAAGGAAGAAAGGTGCCGCTCTTCGCGGCACCGAGGTGGATGGTCGGGTGAGCAAACGAGCAAGAAAGCCCGGTGGAAGAACCAGTAAGCGAGATACCGCCGAAGAAGGTGGTAGGACCGAGGTGTGGTTACTGGATGGTGTAACCATATTGACCCCGAGGACGTAGAGGCTTGGAACAACCTGCTCAATCACGCCCCGAGATTTCGGGGTATGCTCCCGATATACGCTTGTCATTGCTCGAACCGAGGCTTCTTCAAGTGGTGTTGGGTTCTACACTTCGCTGAGGCAGGCTTCGATTGCCCTTAGACCCCTTCATATGCGAGCTATTAGATGAAGCCTGGCTCATCCTTTCGATCTATCCCTCAATCCGCGAGGTACCTAATTAGTTTTATTGCTTGCTCGCGGCCGGGTTCGAGCCTACCCTTCCTCTCTTCAAGAATTACTTTGCAAAGGACTATGTCCCCTGGTCGCCTTCAATGCAAACATCATAACAATGGAGTCAACTTATTTGTTCGCTCCTCCTAAGAAAACAGGCACCGGGCCGATAAGGTCGTGGTTGTAGAGTCGACGAGGGTGGAATTTCCCCACCTCGCGATATCAGATTCTGCGGAAGTCATTGTCTTACGCTCGCCGACCGAGTATGAGGAGAGGGCTAAGGAGGCATTAGAGGGTTTCCCTCGGTGCACGGGCGAGAACCCGCTCGTGTTCAAGTGGAGCTCGATTTGTGTCAATGAAGAATTGCTTAGTCTAGTTGGGATGTCCAAGAAGGCCATGAAAGACCTGCGACCTCGATGTGCCATGCTCAGATCGCATTTCTTACCCGGCCGGCTGCATAAGGACTGGTCTTCAAAAAGGATTGCCTTTCCTGTCGAATTTGAAGGCCGAATGCCTTTGCCCGATCACCGTGAATATCTTCTTCTTAATTATTTCCTTGCTTATTTTTTCTTTTCTTTTGTCTGCATTTTGACTTTAAACTTTAAACTTTTGTTTTTCACCGATGAGGGGTCTTGATGCCCGAATGGGTCCGACGAGGAGTCGCAAGGATGCAATTGATCGTCGTGCGCATTGAGATCGCCGCCCGACATGCGACCAGCCTATATTTTGCCGACCGAGTCCTTAACCGAGGGGTGGTCTGCTCCTATTCCCCAAATAGCGAAGGTCGCCTCGCTTCATCTCGAGGAGCGTGGTCGAAGAGGCTGCTCCCATCACCGTATCTCCATCCCTCCTCCCGTGACCGCGGCTTCCAAGCCCCCGATCGTCGTATTGACTCACCGCCGATCCTTCCCTCCCAAGATCCAAGTCACTTGCTAGAAGAGGAAGGCCATGGCCTTGGTTGACGAGGAAGGATGAGGAGAATGAAGAGGCGGGCCTACCTGGCTATCTCCCCGCCAAGAAAGGGAAATCCGCGGTCGGGGAGGAGGCTCTCCGCTTGTGAAGAAGTCGGGATTCCCCTGGGCCGGCCGATGACTTTCAGCCGCCGCCGACCAAGAGGTGGCCAAGGAATGGGCCAGATTATTGCGTATGTTCCTCCTCTAGGAAACCTTGATTTTACCGCCTGCGTGATGACATTACTACTACCCTGGCCGAGGCGTGTATGGTATCCCGCGGCGCCCAAGGATTTGGTTGGCATAATGAACTCACCGAGCTCGGCTCGATACTTGGTCGCTTTTGGTCCGTAACTGGCGAGGTGAGCCTTTTTCCTCCCTTTCGCTTTTAAGTTTATTTCATTCTTGTTTTTGTTTGGTACTTATTTGATTCTCGTATTTGCGGATCGCAGCCAGGCCATGATGAAGTCGCTGTTTAATCCGCCTTGCTCGATCAATGAATGGTGAGAAGAAATCGCGCCGCGCCGAGGCCCGGCCGCATGAGGACGATGCTAACGCTTAAGGCAAAGGTCGCCCTCGAAAGCGACAACATCTCGTGGGCGGTTGAATGAAGCGATGAAACTTCGTGGACGGTGGTGGACAATGAACAAGCCGTTCGACCGCCGACGAGCCGTTGGGAAGCCGAGGGACCAGCGCAGACTTTCCTCGCTTATCGAGAGAGGCCGCGGGCGAAGGAGAAAGATGCCGCTTGGCCTGTGTAGGGTTCTGGCTACCAATCGAGGCAGCCGTGGTGCCGCTCAGGCAAGATTATAATGATGGCGAGGATTTTTCTCGGATGACTTGGTGCCATACTATACTAAGGGTTCTCGCCACATTCTCCGACAGCCTACTTGCAGCAATGGGAGCTAGTCGACTTGGGCCTTGCTCGCTTTGTTCGCAATACATGCTGTCCCTTACCAAGGCGACGAGCTTCAAATTGTACATACGAGACCTGTGAGGTCGGGTTTGAATGAGCGGTGCCCCTCGACGCCAGACGTGAATGTGTTGCTCGGGTCGAAGCCATCAAAAGGAATGAAGATGTTCTCAATTTCTCGAAGCCGACCATGCGCTTTTCGTGAACAAACCAATGTGCAAGCCAAGGCTGATGATGTTGAGCCGAGCACCGAGCTTCTCAGACCCGATCCTACCGCCTCGAATTTATTATCTCGCAGCGATTTAGTGGTTTTAGGCCTTCGCGGCCCATGTATCAAACAATTGTTGCTTTGACGCTTTCACTTAACTTTTCTTGTTTACCGATTATCGACGCATTGACTGCCCTTCGGGTTACTTTGGGCTTTGTGGTTTTGCAATTTACGAGAATGTCTAACTTCTTTTTAAAGTTTGTTTGTAATCTTAGTGCGGGGCCTATCCGTGTAAGATAGGTCTTTTTTCCTCGGGCTCCGCTCGTAC
>CM028381.1:105402907-105446318 GCA_013146195.2 Codonopsis lanceolata | reverse complement strand
TGACTCCTGATACACCTACCCTACCCGATCGGTGTAAAATTTTGTGTGTTGGTGGGGAATGGATGCAACCATCGAAATTTGGTCATGCTCGGCACACCCCGAGATAATATTATAAGGGAGACTTTAAGTCGATCACGAAGAAAGTGATCTTCTCAACTTCGGCGTCGCTCCTTCTCCAGATAAATACGGCGGGTGCCTTTACTTAGGTACTTTATGGTTAGTGAAGCCCTCGGCGTCGACATATGGTTTCGAGGCGATCATCACTCAATTCCAAGCCCTGAAAACATGAATAATACATCACATCCATGGAGGCACCAGTATCGACCAGGATTCAATGCACCAACCAACCATCCACCAGGGCCGAGACAATTAAGGACTGCTCTCCTGCTACATTGCTCGCTAGCTCGCTACGAGTGAATTGTATTGTTTCTTCTCCTTCTTGCAAAGTGACAGGTTGATCTACAACCTTCGACAAAGAATAAATCTGTTTACCGAGCTGGGTTGGAGTGGACTCTTCATCCATTATAACATTTATTACCCCTCTGATCGGTGGGGCATCTCTCTGGGGTGCATTCTCTCTGTTTCCTCCATCTCTCTTGAACCGGTCTAGCCGACCTTTATTGATCAATTTCTGAATGGTCTTCTTCAGCGGCCAACACTCCTCTGTTGTGTGCCCATAATCGTCATGATAAACACATCTCTTCGTCCTATCCCGAGTATCTGTTGTCTCAGGATTCATGCAAGGTGGACGAGGAAGCTCATCTCGAATCTCATACATAATATCCTCGCACAACGTATTGAGCGGGGTAAGATCGGCTTTACGAAGAAATTCTCTCGGGCGATCATATCTTGACTTGCCTTTATTATATCCTCCGCCCACGGCCTGACCATTACCCTTAGAATTTCCCCCAGCATCATTGCTCTCTTTCTTATTTTCCTTCTTTTAAGTCTTCCCTGCACACCATTTCTGAGCCCGCATTAACATTTCTGCCTGCGTTTTGGGCTCGCGCATGCTTAATTCAGATCTTAAACCACCTTCTCCTTCATGTAACCCGGTTTCAAAACATAAGGTCACTTCTTGCTCGGTCAACCCTGGAACTTGCTCCAATACTTTGGTAAATCGCTCCAAGTAGCTAGCAGTTGACTCGTTTGCTCCTTGCTTAACCTTTGATAAGTCAGCCCTTGTCTTTGCCAACGTGCCCGAGGTACCAAAGTCTGCTAGAAACTTCGTTCTCAAATCAGCCCAATTATTGATGGATCTGTGCGGTAAAGCTCCCATCCAAGCTAACGCCTTTCCTTGCAAGGCACCCACAAAAGCCCGAATCTTTAAGGCTTCATCTGAAGTCACCAAGCCAATTTGAGACTCAAATGACATCAACCAGTCTCTCGTTTTTTTCCTCCCCGTATACTCCTTAATGTTTGGGAAGATGAGTCCCTGTGCTGGTGGTGCATTCTCGATCCATGGTGCCAACGGCTAGCTGAAGTACCCAAAAAGTTTCCATCCAGAGCTTTGCCATGTTCCCACGCCTCCATACGGCGTTTCAAATCTTCAAAATCCTGTATGTTAATGGTTGAAGGCAAACCACCCCCGGGTTGAGGCTGTACCACGGGCATAGGAGGGACCTGTGGAGGACCCATAGCCCCAAGGGCTTGAGTAACACCCACGACCTGCGCCACCTGTGGCACTCCATCGAGCTGAGCAACTGGTTCATTGGCCACTAAATTTCTTTGTGCATCTGATTGATGTAACTCCCTTTTCCCCTTAGAATGGTGAGACAAGTATCCCTGGGATCGTCTGGGGGAAGGCGTCCTATGACGACGAGCATAAGATCTCCTTGGTGATGGTGAATGACGGCTACGAGCATGTGACCGTCGAGGAGAGGGCGAGCGAGGCCTACGAGCATGAGACCTTCGTGGAGAAGGTGATCATCGATGACGACGAGACTGTGCTGGATCATCCCCCACTCGTGGTCCCAACCGTGAATGCACACTGGGCACAACCCTGTGGCTAGCTCTGCCTTCTTGTTCATTTCGTCCCTTTGACTCCCGTTCATGCTGCTGAGAGGGAACGATCACTGCATTTAATTGATTACCCCCAGTCCTCGATCCACTTGCTGCTTGACTTGGAGTAGATAAAGTTGGTAAAGGATCCAACTCAATGGGTAGAGGCGGCTTACCCATGGCAATCAACTGTAAATTAAGCTGATGCATCTGCCCCAAATATATGGCCCTTTGACGAAGAGCTTACTCCCTGAATTCATGTGCCAACCCAACAGCTGCTACTGCACTTCTAGCTAAGGAATCTACACCACGCCGTTGATTCAGCAGATGACGAACATCATGGGGAGGCGGGTTGTTTCCAGCCAACTGATTAAGACTGGGGGTTGCATGTACATCCTCCTGACGGCTACCATTAACAGCATTAACGCTGTTTTCCGCCATTACTAAAGCTTACCAAGAACAAACTTTCAATTCACGAAAAAGTGCTACCGTTTCCCGGCAACAGAACCAACTGATGCGTCCAAAATATTCTAGACGCACTGGACTCTTCCAACTGGATACCTGGTTTTCAACGTATCCTTTAATCTTCAAGGCACAACTCTGTAATCGAATCAAGAAAAACGTGAACTGGGCAGGGGTGTTCCCTGCAAAAGCCCTTCGGCGTGATAATTAGCACAAGTATGCAAGAGAGTATAAAATTTAGCAGAGTTTAGGCAAGCTATATGAAATCACGTACCTCCTTCCTTCATTTTGAGTAGGGGTGGCAATTTAAGGCACGACACGAAATTATATGGTTTGGGCTGGGGCTTATTGGGTTCGGGCCGTTATAGGGTCAATACGATAAGGCACGATAAAAAATGGGTTGTTATCGGGCTGGCTTGATAAGCACGATAAAGCACGATAAGACACGATAACTAAAATATATATGTTTTAAAAATATATTTTTAAAAATTTACTAGGGGTTATTCATTTCTTTCGAACTATTTTCATGATTATTTCATAGTTTTATCATTTGAAAATTTATGACTTTTAAACTTTTGACTATTTATATTAATAAATTTTCAAAATATGTATTAAAAAATCAAAATTATATATTATATAATGTTTATTGGGCTTAACGGGCTTGACTAAATAAATCGTGTTTTTTTGCTTATCGTGTCGTGCCGTGCTTTTCGTGTTTTTATCGTGTCGTGTTCGGGTTTTAATATTAGGCACGATAAACTTATCGTGTCGTGCTCGTGTTCGTGTTTATCGTGTCGTGCTGTTATCGTGCCGGCCCGATAACAGCCCAGTACAACCGATTTGCCACCCCTAATTTTGAGGGGCTTTTATAGTTGTTGCCGGAGAGAATAACCGCTCGTAACTGCCCACTAACATTCATGGCATTAATGGCATACATATTAACTGCCCCCATTAACTGTCCCATTAACCACAACGGTCACATGGAGAATTATCCGGACACAACCGTCATCAACTAACAATAACTCTTAAACGAACGAGCATAACACATCATGCTCGCTACATGTTTCTGCTCGCTGGTCAAGCCCCCAGCTCACTTACATCTCTTGTCCGCTAAGGGTTAAAACCTCAGCTCGCGATATATTAGGAACCATGTAATCTTCTCCTTGTAACTTTGACTTTAGGATGCTCGTGCATTGACTGTATGGTAATCATGTGCCAGGCACATGACTTACGGCTTGGGCCTATTGGGTCGGGCAGCTCACTACCAATAGTTTGATGTCATCTTCTTGCTCAATATTTCTTATCACAAGTAATTATGTACGTCAATATATCTAATTCAAACTTTATGATTATGAACATTCCAAGTGCATTACAGTTATATATCATATAAAATATAAAATGTGAGTGTAAAAATATGGTATTTAACATTTATTAGTAAATAATCATTTACCCTGGAAAAAATATGACAATCTTATTTAATTGAAACTATATTATTTTTTGTCATCTAAAATGCTTGTATTCTAAAAAAACATAATTTTAATTAAACAATGAGTATATTATACCTCATACAAATAAAATATCACACCCACACATGCTCCTGCTCCAGCCAAAGAAGATGGAAAACTATAAATTAAAGCGCACTGGCACTACATAGAGAGATATCACCAAACACAAAAACAAAACCAAAACAACCAACTTGCTTTTCTGTCCAAACCAAATAAAATACTAAAATGCAAGACGTATGACAGCTTCTGTCCTCAAAATCATTGAATAAACCATCAACATAAAGGCAAGCAACCAGAAGGGAGGGAGGGAGGGAGGGAAATAGATGTCTGAATACTGTGTTACAGGGGTATAAGGTTAATAGCGACTTGGTCAAGTTGCTGCTGGAGAAAGGGCACATAGTGTGAACCACCGTGCGAGATCCAGGCAATTTATGTCCCCATGAATTGATTTATCCACCAAAGTTTTTCATGGGTAAACATAAATAAATATCAATTACTACTTTCTATAACATGAAAACTCAAATACCTTCTCTACAATTATTTCCAGAACCTTTGGGAGCTAGATGGAGCCAAGGAGAGACTAAAAGTTATGAAAGCTCATCTTATGGTGGAAGGAAGCTTTGACCATGCCGTACAGGGAGTTGATAGTGTCTTCCACACTGCATCTCCAGTGCTTGTTATATACAATAACAACATCAAGGTAAACTTACTATCAAATCCATGAGCATGATTGTGAATTTTATGATTAATTCATCAGCCATAACTAAGTTATACAGTTGCTTGTGTTGGCAGGCCACCTTGATTGATCCTTGCATAAAAGGAACCATGCATGTGCTCAACTCCTGCAAGCAAGCAGTGTGAACATGGTTGTGCTCAACCCGGAAATCAGAAGTAATTTTGAAAGAAGAATGGAAAAAGGAACTCAACCTCCAATTGGGGGACGAAGTTGGGAAGAAATGCTGCTATTTATAATGTTGATGGCTGAGGAATTGTTGGGCTTTTGAAAATTATACTTTTAAAAAGATGTTACTCCCTCCGTCCCTAAATTATCGTTCATCTTTTATTTTTTGTTCGTCTTAAAATAATTGTTCAGTTTGAAACTTACCTTTTTAGAACATCACTTTTACCATTTTACCCCTACGTTTTTACTCTACTTTAATTATTAGTCACATACACATAAGCTTTAACGAAAATTACACATTAAATCAATATAAATAATTAAATTAATTATTTTTTTCTTAAACTGTGTATCGATCAACCAAGACGATTATCAAGGGATGAAGAGAGTATCATTTATGCAAGCATACATCTTTTCATTATGTGTTGACTTCCCTGCACAAGAAACCAAGAAAGCTTTTCAGTTTTCAGAGAGCAATATTTAAAAGAAGGGCCTTTTTTTTTCTTTCATTTAAGTTTTGTACTTTTGATTTCATTCCTTAAATCTATGGTTTCTTTGAAAAACTATGTGTCAGTTGGAAACTGATGTTTCTTTGAAAACCATGTGTTGGGAAATCGATAGTTTTTTTTAAAATAATTGAAAATAGTTAGTAGTAATTTACCCTTACATTAGTAGCATATTTACATTCTATTTAAAAAAAACTTGTTTTGGCGGAACTTGATAATTTTGGAAACTTTTTCTTTTTAATATATATATATATATATATATAGATGTGGGATGATATTAAATTTAATATTTTTTATATAAGAAGATGTGTAAAAAAATTATATAATAAAAAAATATATTTTTAAATAGATAAAAAGATAAAAATATATAAATGATAATGAGATCCAGTTAAAAAGATGTATAAAAATTTTATACATTAATGATGCTCTTGGCTCCTGCTTTATCAGCTTTACATAAGTACGTTTCTTTTGTTGTTTGTTATTTGACCAAGAATAAATGATACTTCCTCCGTCTCTAAATAATTGTCCTGCTTGACCCGGCGCACAGTTTAAGAAAAAATAATTGACTTGATTATTTATATTGGTTTAATGTGTAGTTTCCTTTAAAGCCCATATATATGTGGCTCATAATTAAAGTAAGGTGAAAAAGTAAGGGTAAAGTGGTAAACATGATGTTCTAAAAATGAAAGTTTCAAAGTGGACAATTATTTTGGGACAGACGAAAAAAGAAAGGAGGACGATAATTTAGGGACGGAGGGAGTAATTAACTCCCTCCACTCCAACTAATACTTTTTATTACTATAATATAATAAAAATATTTTATTTTTTATTACCTCATGATCTACTGTAAACATTTATACTGTTAATTAAAACGTTACATTCCAAAGAGATAATGTAGACTTTTGTTGGAATTGATAATGCTAATGTCATTTCAAACATATGACTAGCTTCATCTTTTTATACCACCGTTCTAAAATAACTGTCTCTTATTTCATTTTTGGAAAGATTAGTTAATCAAAAGGTCTATATACTCTTATTAATTGTTGGATGAAAATAGAAAGGGGAGACATTATTGATATTATATCAGGAATTGAATACATTAAGATATCGTTTGGTAGTCAGGATTAAGGTCAGATATGTTTAATAAACCGAGTTATCTGATTTTGGTACGCAATAGATGGTCGGGACTAATAGCACGAGTTATCCGGATAAAGTCATTATCCCCTCACTATTAATACCAAGGGGGATCGTGGTATTATTAGCACCTTCACTAAAAAAAACTGGGATTAATATTTTTAATCTCAAAACTACCTCGATATACAAGTGAGGATTAATAGCAAGGGCACTAATAATACTTGAATTAATAATACTGCTTATTCTTGTTCGACTACCAAACAAGCCTTAAGTGTATTAAAATAAAATTATATAGAGTCCTGATCCTTTATTAAATCTGTGTAAAGTCTATGGGGATACTTATTTTAACGAGTTTTTATTTTTTATTCCATCATATATTATATAAAAATTCTAAATTTAAATTGAATTTTTTTTGTCTTAATTGTAAATATCTTAAATAAGGATAAGTATGGTACACAATTGATAAGACAAGTAGGTAATTTTGAGATAATCTAAAAAAATCTAAAACAAAAAATGTCTACGAATTTTTTAAAATTTTGATTGGTTGATATTGATTGTCATACTTCTAGTTTTGTGATTACAGTTAGGCTTCAAATTTTAGATAAATCGTAGTATTAAAATTTTGAAGTCGATGCAAACTAATTAATGTATACTCTCGCCAAACATTTAGACATTGATGCTGACTAAGCACATTGCCAATAAGTGCCGTAACACGAAATCGTATGATACACTTTTATCAAAATGATATACCCGACTCGAATCCGGTCATAAGAAAACACGTATAATCATCACGTGCTAATCACGGGCTCACAAAAAGGAGCCTACACGAGCAACCATAGCCTGTCCGGGCAGGGCCATGCCTTCCTTGTAAGGTGTTTTTTTACTGATTTAATAAAGATCCAATTAAACACATAAGCTAAGATATCGTTCGGACGGCCATGACAGATCGTTTTTGCTGCATCACATAACATATGGATTCATGATAACATTTGATAAAAACCCATCATTATAACACATGATCAAACCCTACGAGGAATAACAAAGATTTTTAAATCTATCCTCGCGTATAACACTTGAATATATTACAACTAACTACTAATCCAATTTAGCTTATTCTGCATCACCTTTCTCAAAAAGGAAAAACATAAAATTAAAAAACAAAATTATTTCTTGATAAAGGAACTAATACAAAACCTAAGTCATAGAAAGACTACTAGATTCCAGTGGAACCAATCAACTTGGTTAATCCAAAAGTGATAGCCATAGCCAACCATCCTCCAATCAACACCCTAATTGTGGACTTAACCATAGGTGCCCTCCCTAGCACTGCACTTAACCATCCAAACCCGACCAGTGCCAAGCTCACAGCCACCACCACCACCCCCAACCTCACATGATAATCCCTGGCAAACGCGGCTGCAACCAGCGGCACCAACGCCCCCACAGCGAATGCAAAAGCCGAGGCGGCCGCCGCTTTTACGGGGCTAGGCAAGTCCCTTCTCATGGCTTCTATTTCATTATTACTTTCAACATTTCCACTCCTAGTAGTCGTCGTCTGTCGCTTTATCTGAGCCATTTCAATGTCATATTGCGAGTAAACGGATACAAACTCTCCGATGGCCATACTAGAAGCTCCGGCAACTAAGCCAGCAATCCCAGTGAGGATCATGGTCTTAGAATCCTTTCGAACAGCCCCAACACCCATCATCAAGGATGCGGTGGAGAGCAAACCATCGTTGGCTCCCAAGACAGCAGCCCTAAGCCATTGTGCTCTTTTTGAGTAATCGAAAATCACATCGACCACCTGGGGTTCTCGGATGATATTTCCTTCTATATCTGTGCTGGAAGGAGATTGATCATGAATATTTGTGCTGGTTTCCATTAAAGAGAATAATAACAAGAAGTAGATTCCTTATAAAATGAAAACAATATAAATATTGGTGGAAGAAGTGTGGAAGACACACGCCACAACGCTTTCTATTTATAGGAACGTTAGGAAGGTGTACTCAGGTGTATAGGAACTTAGGAAGGTGTAATCAGGCGTATCCAAGCATTGCCCTCACAGGCTTACTTTCAGTTGGTTAAGAACTAGTAGATTTGGATACAGGACCAAGGATCGAGTCATAGCAACCGCAGTGTGGGGGTTTCATCCTCTTGTGGGGTAGCTCCTTGTAGGTACTAAACACGGGTCCTCCTAGCTACTTAATCACTGAGTTACCGTGATTTTCCCTCTCACATTCTCATAAAACTGGGGTATAAAAACTCTCCACAGAAGAGTTTTCCCTTTTTGAATAAAGGTGTATCTTAGCATTAACGGAGTAACTAATTGCAATATTAAAGTTAGTGGGAAAACTTTTTGTATAAAGGAATCTGATGCGTTCACATTGGTACGTAAATGCAAAGCTTAGTTATTTATTTGTTCAGCATTTATGATCCCTGAGCTTCAAGAAAAACTATATTTTACTCCGCAATATTTATAATTTATTCCTAATTATCAAATAAAACAATTATTTAAAAATGGTGGAAGAATTGATATTTTAGACTCGCAACCCCAACTAGTACTGTACAATATTTGGGTTTAGTCTTACCATTTTACAAAAAAGGAAAAACTGATTGTGAAAGAAGTAGAGTATTTTTCTTTCTTACTTGGATAAAATGAGAAAAGTGAGGGTTAGAGTTAAAAATATTTGGACCGTGCAAGAGTGGCGGGCTAAATAGGATGGCTTCAATTCTCTGCTCTCCACTAAATTGTCGTCTCCATTCGTCCTTGACTCTTCGTTGCTCTTGTTGTTGACTTGTTTTTCTGAAAAGGCCGATTGAGAGCCGAGACCGAGTGAGGGAGTTAGAGAGTGGAACGAGAAGAAGAGGGCCGGGGTGTGAGCCTTTTTTTTTTTTTTTTTTGAATAATTGTTAAAATTATAAACGTTTCAATATCTGACTCATCTATAAGTTTAAGTTTATAGAGAGAGCACAATCAATATATATCATGCTTTAGATTTTATGCTCTAACACTTCTTTTTCTTTCCAACCATGTAAGTCTATTTTTGTTAATTCATTCCTTAAATTCCCCTCCCTCCTACCGTCCTTCCTTCTTCAAAAGAAGGCACTAGAGTGGGGTAAATTGAGAAAGTCAAAAAAACGTATCGATTTAGATCATGCCTCTTGGTCTCTTTTTTCATAAATAAGGTGTATGAATGATAGAGAGACTCAATTGGTATTTAAACTTTTACACTCAATGACATGACATTTAAGTTGACTATTAATTATGGATCCCACTTTTTTACTTAATTTTTAACCATAGTTATAACTAAGATTAGTTTATTATAACCTAATCAATAAATCAATACACTATTTTTTCCCCAAAATTAACGGGATACATTACAACAATACAGTCGTCCCCTTCTCCGACATCGATGTCATCATCTTCTTCTCCCTGTTTTCCAATGAGCAAATAAGATACATATGAATCTAATGTAGCATCAAAGAATGCCTTTGTTAGCAAAAGATAAGTGAAGATTTATATCTCTAACATGTATTCAACTGGCATTCATAGTCATTCCGAATATTTAGTACTTCTTCCAGTTCATGGGATCAACGACCATGGCTTGCATTGCATTGGTTTTCCCAGGCGCCATTGTTTTAAGGTACAATTTCTTCATTGATCTCCTCTTTTAGAAATGTCTATTTTACTGTAGGTTTTCGAATAGATTAGTACCCCTTTTTTGTTCCATTGACATGGGGCTTTATGGAATGGTATCTCGTCAATAGAGGGATCTGCAAGTGCCGGAGAAGAAGACTGTAAGTCTAATTGGCAACAAAATAAAGTTAGATGGGGGATGAATAGCCTTTTAGAAAACCTTCAAAAGATACAACGAAAAAGATAAGTTTCAACTTAAAACAGTTTGGTTTTGTTTTTTTTTATCACTCAAGTATAAAGATTGAATTGAAGAACAATATATAAGATCAACTATGTAAATAACTTAGTACTGTAACTGTTAAACACTTAAGCAGATAGAAGTTGCTTAAGTGTATGAATTGTAAAAACAACAGGTAGATAGAATACAATATTTGGAGTGGTTCACAGTGTTAAAACTACTACGTCCACTACCAAGTTGGTTAAACTTGGATTTTGAAGTGCACTAATATTATATAAATGCTAAGTGATCACTAACGGATAAGTGTACAACAAAAACCAGATCTAGCAAGAATCAAACTCGTGTAACAATCTGTAATCCTTTAAGGATTTGAAAGAATAAAGGAACAGAGAATCAATGATTGTTCAAAACAGAAACTAGAAAATAATATTTATGAAATAAACTTTCTAGTGATGTTTTGATGAAGAAGCTCTTCAAGGAAAGATTGAAGTTTTTGTTTGAATGAAGGCTTCAACGTGTTTGTCTCTTTTTGAGTACTATATAGAATTTTGATTTATGAAAGCTTGAGCACGTAATATTGCGGAAAGGTATGTTCTTCAATCCTTGCTTCAAACGTTTTATAGAAATATCCAGAATTGTAACTGCTTGAGAAAGCGAGGTTGACTCTTGAATTTCTTGATGAAATGATGTTCCATTGAATGCCCATAAATTCTGAAAACTGTAAGAGACAAAGATTATTTACTAGCATGAAATATTAAATAAAGTTGTTAGCTAGGTATGAGTATACAAAGAATATTTATGACATGCATGAAAGTTTTCTATTGATAGGACATGTAAATAGTTCTTTTGTTTGAAAAAACGACCAAAATAATGTTTTATAATAAACGTGTGAAGGTCAAATATTTCAACGGATATAGTGTTTCAGCAGATAGAGAATTTCAAGTAAATAAGTAGGTGTTGATGCTGTTATCAACAGTTGCTAGCTGCTGATGACTTATGATATAGGCGGTAGAACGAAACAAGTAGGAATGCTGCCAGACAAAGTCAAACGGGTATCTACTGTATAAAAAATATATGATAACTTATCTACTGAAGGTTTCAGCAGATAGATTTAGACTTCTTACAAAGTCTAAGTTAAAACCAATTAAAGGATTTTGGACAAGTATTTAAACTAGATGGTTTAACTTAGTAGTTTTAAGTAGATTTAAGGTATGTGAGTTTTTACAAACACGACGACATTGAGTATAACACCGGAGAAGGAGAAAATGGTATTGTTGTATCCCGTTAATTTTGGAAAAAAAAAAGTGTATTGATTGATTGGTTAGGTTAGAATAAATTAATCTTAATTACAACTAAGGTTAAAAAGTAAGTAAAAAAATGGGTCTCATAATAGCCAACTTATCTGCCATGTCATTGAATGTAAAAGTTTAAGTACTAACTCCCCATCTATTTCTGGGGTAATGCTAGGATACTCAAATGAGTAATGCTAGAGTCACTCAGTGTGTACTCAAATTTGAACACTAAATGATGTGATTTTCAATGTGTCATCCTATTTGATATTTTATGGGCTCCACTATAATTTAAAAAGTTATGTTAACAATTTGACACATATGACAAATTTGAGTAAATATTAAGCTCTGTAAGTTTGTGATTACTTTCTCGATTTTAAGTTCCTTAAATATTAGGCTCTATAAGTCTATGATTTGACGTACATAAGTTCAATTTTGTTTAAATGTTTTGTGATTGATTTTGTTTTATTTTCTATTGATAAATCACTTCAAAAGTTCCAAAGGATGCTCAATAATGCTTCAGCAACTCCATCAACCCATGCTGAGAGGAGGATGACTATCCCAAAGTGGGGTAAGGGTAAGGGGCGAGGATAATTTTGGGTAAGAGAAAAGAAGAAAAAAGAAAAAGGTGTGACCAAAGGAGAAGGAAGGGTAGGGCTAAAAGCATGGTTAATGGTGGATCAAATACCAAATCAAATCAAGTCTTAGCTTTCACGGTGTATTTAAATAAAATCTAATTTAATTCCTATTTGATTTGGTTTGATCTGTATCAATATAGTAGGGGTGAGCTTGATCCGGTTCGGTCCAGTTTTTTAGAAAAAAACAGAAAACCGGAACCAGACCAATAGTCTGATTCTCAAAAAAATTTAATCCAGAACCAACCCAATATGTATGAGAACCAAAACATTGGTCCGGTCCAGAACCAATAAAAAATGTATGAGAACCAGGACCAGACCAATACTATGTTTTTTTACTTTTTAACTGTTTAATACAAATACATAATAATTTTTTTAAGACTGAAACTTTATAAAAAAATTAAAAAACCTTTGATAAAAGTACATTGAACAACTAAAAATGTCGAACTTATAAACTCATAGCATAACAAACCGGTGGAAATAAAATAATAAAAGAGTACCAACTAAAAAGAAGAATAAAGAATTAGATATATAATAATAATAATAATAATAATAATAATAATAATAATAATAATAATAATAATAATAATAATAATAATACTAATAATAATAATAAAAAACATATTGGGTCGGGTCGGTCCGGTTTCGTGTTTTTTTAGTTCGAGAACCGGACTAACCCAAATGTCCGATTTTATAAAAATTCAGATCTAGGACCAAACCAAAGTATTGGTCCGGTCCAGTTTTGATTGGTTCGGTTCGGTCCAATTCTGAAAAAATCCTGCGCACCCTTAAAATATAGGCTACAAATCAACCGGCTGAACCATAAAACTACCACGTTTTGGGCACAAATGGTATGAAACGACGTCGTTTCATACCAAAAAAAAAAAAGAAAGAGCGTGGCCGACAACTGCATCAGCGCCTCCTCCCCTCCCCCTTTCCACATGGCAACATTGTAGTTGGATGGGATAACTTTTCCACCATCATTTTTCTTGGTCAATTTTCAGTCAAAAAAATTATTTTTTTAATTATTTTTCTTAAATTAAAGTATACATTTTACCTATAAATAGAGACTTGGTTTGTTTCATTTGGATATCCGAAAAAAAAAATCTATGATTTTTTCAAGTTTTTAGTCATTTTTTAAAAAAAAATTAAAATTAATGGAGATAAATAGGATGAGATATATAATAGTATTGTATTATGTGCCACATTTAATTAGAAGAGTTTTTTGATTTTGAATCAAATGAGTATCAAATGAATTATTTTATTGATTTTTAATGGGTTTTGTTTGATTTGATATTTTATGGATATAATCCAGTAGCTAGATATAGTTTAAGGGGTTTAATTTGTTGTAATTTACTCTTTATTTTAAGGAGTGATCATTTTGGGAGGTTTTTTAAAATTTTAGTAATTTGTTTCTTGATTTAATTATAAAGGGTTTCCTTAATGAAAATCGGAAGTGGTACCAACTGATTGGGAGACCTTCTTTATAGGAATCATAAGAGCAGCTCTAACGCTGACTTCTTGTCTCATCTTCCTAATTGGAAGTTTGAGTTTTGCAATGGGAACACTTTTTCAATTCCTTCCTAAAGAGACATGTAGGAGAGAGAATTTGAAATCTTCCAATTTAGGAAGCAATTGGCAAGGGAGAATTTGAAAAGTCAGATAATTAAACGGCTACTTTTGTATCCCGATTACTTTGAAAAAAGTAGTTTGTGTTTTTAATTTTGTTTTCTTTTTCAAAAACTAGCCGTTTATTTGGATTTTTTTTCAATAATTTTTTTCTTTTTTTTCCCTTCTTCCCTATAAATACACTACCTCAACCTTCTTCATTTTCTCCACAACTTCTTTATTCTCTCTTCTATTTCTTCATAATCTCTTCTAAAAAATCACTTTCTCTACATACTTATCTTCCAAATGGATCCAAGAGATACTAATTTTTTTCAAAATTTATTGAATTCTTCTGAAAATGAAGAAAATCAAAATACACATAACTCTCGTTTTCCCAAAAATGTTCAGCATTCTCAATTTTCTTCTACTCCGCAATACCCCCAATACCCACCTAATTTTCCCAATAATCCAAATGTTCTCAATTATCCAAATTTCTACATGCTTCCAAATTTTACAAATTGTTCAAATTTCCAGAATTTTCAAGTTCCTCAAACTATTGGGAATTCATCTAGTAACGTTCATTTTCCTCCGAATTATTGACAACCTACGGGAAACCAATTTTTCACTCCGCAAGGTATGTCTTGTGCAATTTCTCAACCTTACATATCTTCCAATGAGTCACGTCCAACAAGTGTAGATAGGACTTCGTCTGATAATTTTTCGGCTACGCCGTCATCGGTTCCTGAGACGCAAATCAATTTAGAAACAATTGATTTGAATAACGAAACTGAAGCGGTACCGGTAAAACACAAGTCTCAAACACGTGCAAGATGGACCAAGGCTGAAGATCTTGTATTTATAGAAGCTGTGCAGACTATTGGCTAATGTGTAAATCCAGATGGCAACAGTTAAGGCTAGAGGGGGGTGAATAGCCTTTAAAAACTTTGAGGATTAATTTGTAAATCTTAAAAGATTGGCAGCGGAAAACTTGATCTTGTCAGTCAACTGAGGAATTGGTACTTGAAATTCGAAAGAAAGTTGGTCAATCTGACACAACAGTTTTCAAAAGAAATCCGTTTTAATGTTTAATCACTGAATATAGAGAGGAAACTCGAACACAAGTTAACTGAACAAATAAGCAAACAATTGTTGTTAACTGGCTGACACTTAATTAGTTGAATAACTTCTTAAGTGTTAAGTCAGTTTGCAAGAATATAAGAAATGGCTGACAAATCAGTTGAAGTGGTTCGAGATAAGCGCTACGTCCACTACCAAGTTGGTCGGACTTGGATTTTTGAAGTGCACTAATTTTATTAAAAATCTATTTGATCTCTAATGGATCTACAACGACCGTGTTTGGGGAAGAAATTGAGAAACAATTTGAGACAAAAAGTTCTAAATAATTTGAAATGAAATACTTGTTTTGTCTAAACAATAACTAGAGAGATTTTCAATGAGAAGTATCTAGCTAAAGTTTTTCGTGAAGACAACGTCTCGTAAACACAAGTCTCGAACACATTTGAAGAAAATGGACCAAGGTGAAGATACTTGCACCGATAAGCCGTGTGACAATATTGGCCAATGTCAATGTCTAATAGTTGGTAATAGTAAAAAAAGTGTGCAATATTGGAAGCGTGTAGCTGATTATTACAACGAACATCGTCCAAGTGAATCGATTCCGAGAGATATCGCGAGGTTGACACCGCGTTGGTCAACTAGAATTGCTCCATCGGTGAGAAGTTTCAACGAAATCTACAATAAGATTGTCAATGCTAAACACGACGGTTGGAGCGATGACATTTTAATGAAAAATGCAAGGGCAGTATACCATCAAGAAAAAAGTCAACACTTTAATTTTGATCATGTTTGGGAAGTGTTGAGAAATTCTTCTGTATCATATTTTAGGCAAACATATATTATTCACACCAATAAAAAGTCTAAGACGTCAGACTCTGGTGGCAGTTATTCTAAGACTAGTGTGGATGTTGAAGATGTGGAAGAAATCAATTTACGTACTCCTCCGATGGGAAAAAAGCGGCAAAAAGGAATGCTAAAGGTAAAGGAAAAGTCGAAAAAACTTCAGATTTAGATAAGAAGTATACACGTAAATCTGAGTATGCGTTGTCGTTAGATAAGTACTCTGAAATTAAAAAATTTGAAGCGGAAGCTGCTACTGCAAGAGAACAAAGAAAGGAGCGCGAAAGGCTCGTGAAAGACATTGTTTTTCTTACTCAAGATATCTCAAACATGAGTCCAGAACAGGTTGTCATGTATCAACACGGGTGTGAGCAACTAAAGGTGCAGTTGAGGAAGAAAGACTATGAATTTTAATATTAGAATGTTTTTATGTAACTTTAATTATTAACGTTTTTATGTAACTTTACTTATTAATGTTTTTATGTAACTTGTAATATTAGAACAATCTTATGTAACTTTAATTATTAATGTTTTTATGTAACTTTACTTATTAATGTTTTTATGTAACTTGTAATATTAGAATGTTTTTATGTAACTTTAATTATTAATGTTTTTATGTAACTTTACTTATTAATATTTTTATGTAACATGTAAAGTAGCCGTTAGCCGTTTTAAAGTAGCCGTTGTTGAGAAGTATATATATTTGATGTCATATCTTCTTCTTCTACCAATAGCTACAAATCATCAACATACAACTAAAGATGTCTTCTTCTTCTTCTTTTTCTACCAATAGCTCTAACACAAGCAGTCATACCGAAAAATCCAACGAATCCAACATGTCTGAAGGTGAAAAAATGTTTTTGGAGATAATTGCATTACAACAACAGATAGAAGAAACGGAGAGAGCCAACATCAGGAGGCGTCGCCAAAGGAAAAAGATGAGGTATATAGATCGAAAGCGTATAGCGGGAAATACTCAGCTTGTTAATGACTACTTCTCATCTCAGCCATTGTATCCCGATCATATATCACTACAAGAAAACAGGGCAACAACAACGGAAAATTCCGTTGCAAAAAATGAAATTCCGTTACAATTAGACGATTGAAACGGAAAAAGTTCGTTGCAAATTCCGTTTGGAAAACCCTCGTTGCAAATTTTATGCAACCGAATGTATTCTGTTGCATGATATTGCAACGAAAATCGAGCGTTGCAATTTCAAATTTTTTTGTTGCAAATGTGTTTCTAAGGGTAGTTGACGTCTGTTGCAAATAGCAACTAATTTTTTCTGTTGCATTCTTGCAACAAACTTTTTCCGTTGCATTCTTGCAATGAGACTTTTTGTTGCATTCGTGCAACGCATTTTTATCGTTGCATTTTTTGTTGCATTCTGTGTAATGCACTTTTTCGTTGCATTTTTTATTACATTTTTGCAACGGATTTTTTCGTTGCATTTTTGCAACAAACTTTTCCATTATATATATATATAATCGTACCTGATTGAACATTTCATATTTCACATTTTACAAAAAAAATTAAATCTAAAATCAAACATTTAAAATAACTCAAGTTTAAGCATTTCATTCAAAAGTCATTGTCGATGTGTCTGATTACATGAAAGTGTAGAGAATGTTAAAAGTCTCCAAATTATTAACAAAAGGCATTGTCTAACTATCAAACTACACAGACGTTGGTGGAGGTTGTTGGGCTCTAAGTGGCCGAATTTCCTCTTGCATTAGCTTGAAATCGCCTTTGATTTTCTCCATTTCCGTAGCATTGTCACCTTTGTATTTGTTTTTGAATATCTTCCCTCACTTGTTCTACTTTTTCACAAGGAAACTTGACACCGTCGTCATGCGGAGGAACTACCAACCTGAAAGGAAATTAGATTATCTTATTATGACAGAGAAGGAAGGAAGAGTCACAGAGGTGAGAAACATATCAATAATATTATTATTACAAGTCAAATGTAAGGAAAGAGCATAATACCCACAGCCATAGAGCATGAAGCACTACGAAAAGGCTGAAATATTTAAATTCAACTTGTCTATTGGAATAAAACTGGGAGAGTGATAAAAAACATTCAAATTCAACTTGTCCTAAGATCTTTTCTAGGATGATCACATCTAGCAGGTAATATAAAATAGCAGGCATCATAACTAAGAAAACTAATGTCATAGCAAGTTGATTAAAGAAGTCGAGTTGCAGGAAATGAAAGAATATGAACTAGTAACTATCTTACCAAGTTCGCAAACAACAATTGCAATTCCATGTAATCACAACCGGTCCAAATTTATATGGGCTGAAATCAAACAAAGGGTGCTCAATTCCTTAACTCGGTTTCTGTGTAAATGACAGCAAAAAACTAAAGCAAACCAGAAAGTAGCAGATTATTATCTCTAAAAGTCAAGGATCCACTTTTTTTTCTCTCTAGAAAACATACACAAACGTATATAATGAGCCAGAAGAGGTAATATAATTGTTGTCTTGAGAAAACATAATTGGGGTATTTATATGCCCTGATTACAAGTTGCTAATTCTACTTTTAAAATAAGATCTTCATTTTAGGGATACCTAGAACACACAATCAAGAATGCCATTAACTGTGGGGCAAGATCACAGTGGCTTGAAGCCCGAGTACGAGGATCCACATAATTATTATTTCTTATACTTCTTTACATCACTACATCCACAATCAAACACTACGTTTCCCTAACCCAAACCAAGGTACCATATAAGGTTGTCATGCAAACAAAAGTGCATTTCCCTTTTGAAAATTAATACGTTAATCCTTGTCAAAGGATAACCTTAATGAAACAAGCTCAAAAGAAATAAGTACCTGTGAGGTTCCCGGGGTGCGACCCGCGCCCCGCGCGCCCTTGGATAGGGGTGCGCGTACGTGCGGATGCGGGACACCACTGCTCTCGTTCCACCCTCCCTTGTTTAGGGGAAGACGAAATCCAAGTGCGAGAGGAGGCTTCTATATTAGCACGTTGGAATGTGCCTCTGCTGTTGCCACAGTGGATTTTGTATCCAAAATGGGAACTAAAGGTTTCCTCATGTCAGGTTATCCCTTATTTCGGGGATAACAGGATATGGGAATGCATTACCTTTCCATTCTCATTCTCCCCTTTTATCTTTCAGGGGAAAATAGAGAAGTGCAAGAAAAGATATTGCGACGCCCCCACTTATGGATTTATTAAAATAGCCTTATGGCCCAATCAGATCGCTATGGGAGCTATGGGTTTCCAGCATCAAGTTATCCCTTGTTTAGGGATACCAAGATATGGAATACATCACCCTCCATTCCCGTATCTCCCTTTTTAGGAGAACAGAAAGTACAAAGAGGGAATATTGCGAGGCCCCACTGGATCGAAAGTTTTAGAGTCGCCACCTTTATTTTAAGGCAAAAATAAAGGAAAACCGAAAAGAAAACCGAGATTTTAAAAAGCGGGTTCGGGGCTAAGTTACGAGTTAGAAGGTGCTAGGCACCCAACTCGCCCTTTCGGTCTCAAAACGTTTTTGGCGTTTTTGGTGAAGTATGCTCATTGTTATATTAATCTAGCAAATAAATAAGGTCTTATTTTGACAAGGAAAATTAAACATACATTCGTGACTACATTATTTCTGGACTCCGCAGTCTCCTTCCAATAATTACAAACATATTTAAGAATATTTGGCCATTATAATGGCTCTTTTACATAATATTTCCTAATCTAATGGCAGACAACGGCTTATATTGGTTACATTGCGGATTTAAATAACAATTTTTGAAAAATAAATAAAAGAAAAAAATACAAATAAAATAAAATACGCTCTTAAAGGTATTACCTTTTAGAGCTGTGCTCGCCTGCCCTTCGGGGAGAGGGAGTCTTTTGTTTTGAATTGAACTGGGCAGGATGACTGCTTGATGTTTTGAGGTTTTGGCTTATCAACTCGGGCAGAGTGACAGCTTTATTTGGGTAGGTTTTTGCCTTTTCAGTTGGGCGTAACCTAGACTTAGTTTTTGACTTTTTTAGCTCGTTACTCGGGCAGAGTAACGGCTTATTTTGGGATTTTGGACTGGGGATTTGAGGTGGATACCTAACAACTAGGCTAGGGATCACTTATAACCTATGGGTTTTTGATTTGACAGAGTTTGGACGGGGTTTGGAGATTATAGGGGCTTCCACTCACCTATCTCGCACCTCTCGTACTATTGATATCGGAGGAATCGCAGAAGCAGAGCTTCGCTGCGATCAAAAATCGCGGATGAAAATGTGTGTCGAGAACTGGGAGCTGAGGCCTCTATTTATACTGGAGGAGAGGGACGCGACAGGAATTTCCAAATTTGTTTCCCGTGCATCGGCCGCTTGTACCTTGTGCTTGAAAAGTTGTACTTATTTGAATGTGAGACATTGCACAGTAAATAGGCTGGTGCGGCCAAGGTACCCCTTGGTACGGCGCCAAGGGGCCTTGGTGCGGCACCAAGCCCTTTTACAACTTTGAAAAATTTGCACTTTAACCCCTGCGCAGTTCAGCATTTGGCATCCTCGCTTTCCTTTTGCATTTTTGACTCCTGCAACTTGACATTTGTTAAGTTTTAACAGTTCTTGATATTTTATGTCAGTCACATACCAGGGGTACGAAATTGGGGTGTCTACAGTACCTTTTGAAATTTAGGAGGTAAATTTTGACAAGGATATGTATTAGCAGCAGAACCAAAATAAAAAAGAATCTGCACTGAGAAAAAAATAAATATTACGATAATATTCTTATGTTAACAAAAACATATTAAGAAGTAATTTTCTAGTATTATAACTACACATGCATGGAAAAGGTTGATCCTATGTAGATACCATTATTTTTATCAGTCCATCTAGCATAGGTGCAGTTTCGTTTGAATTGGACAGTCTTATCTTGAACTTCAGGGCATGAGAGGGAAGTTCCCAGGGCAAGATAATTCTAAAAAGAGAAAAAAAAAAACTCCAAAGACAAATTACATGGATAAGTAAATTGTAGCTGGATATGATGAAGGTGAAATAGTATAATGCTAAGGGGGAGCTGGAAGTGAAATTACATGGGTTTTCAAAGCTTCCCCTGATACAACAAAGCTTCCCAAATTACATGAGACAAAACTCATGCTTATCCATACACCTTTCTCCTTCTACCTATCCGAATACATG
Organism: Codonopsis lanceolata; assembly: GCA_013146195.2. Lineage (NCBI taxonomy): Eukaryota > Viridiplantae > Streptophyta > Magnoliopsida > Asterales > Campanulaceae > Codonopsis > Codonopsis lanceolata. The sequence goes on along the minus strand of CM028381.1, from coordinate 105,425,325 downwards.
GGTTTTCAAAGGGCATTCTTCAGGAACATCTTCAAACACAATTTGTTTTGTCTCAACATCATTGGCTACACGACCTCTCTCATCCACCCCTCGTTTCAAATATCTATACCAGACAAAGGAAAAAGAGACATGCTAAGCATTAAGGAAGAAAGAGGGCTCAAAGCTGGGGATTTCCTGCACTCTATGAAAATGTCATGCATTTGGAAATTCATCATAAAGCCTCTCTCTCTCTCTCTCTCTCTCTCTCTCTCTCTCTCTCTCTCTCTAAAGTATTATGCAACACCTGATTGACCATCAATGTAGAGACTTTAGAAAGAACGAAGCATCATGTAGTGTAAGTACGGTTAAAATATGAGAGATGATCGTATGCGATCCTCGTCAGTGTTTCCTGATCTCTTACATGTACAAACACAATAATGTGTCATTATATAGAAAACTAAAAAGGGATCCTCACAACAAGATGCTTGATTAATTCTATAATTATCTTAGAAAAAAGGAACAAATAATAATAACTGAAAGAAATTAGACATGTCAGAAGTATTCAAACCTGGTTCTAGCATAATAACAAGAGCATCTATCAATGAGAATCAGCTTGAAGTCCCTTCCCGCTACTAAAAGCTTGACCTAATTGCACATATCACAAAAAGATCCACAATAATGAATTTGATAAAGCTTGTGATAGTTAATCCAATTCATATAGTTCTATGTAATGTTGGTGCTTCGTATAGTTATATGTAATTATAGTGCACAATTAGCAGAAAGTGCTCTTGTACTTTGAAAAGCTTGTGATAGTTAATCCAACTCAAATGGTGGTGCTTTTGGTTATGAATCTATACTTGGTCAATTTATCATGCACTATGTTACTATCTGATGCAAATAAGCTACTGTGTTACTAACTGATGGAAATAAGCTAATGTGTTACTAATTGATGCAAATAAGCTACTGATTATCCCAAAAGGATAGATAGATTGTAGGTATAACTGATAACTATCTAGAATGAAATCTTTGAGAAATAATGAATATCTATAATTGATATGCATATAATTGTTCTTCAAATTTCAAGAGTACTCCTAAGTCCTAACTCATTTACTTTAGCTCAGTGAAAGTAAATTCTATCCGTAGGATCCAGGTTTGGTGCCTTGTAAAGCTCAAAATCAATCAAGCTATATATAATATAGGAAACTCGTAGCTCCTATAAAGCCTTCTATATTCTATAATGTAAGTTCAAGATAAGTAAAAGGCCCAAAAATACCAAAAGGGGTCTTTTTATTGTTTTCTAACTATGGTTGCAAGTATAATAACATTGTTCTACTAACAAAAGTAGTAGCATAAATGAAGACAGTACCTTGATAACAGGTCCAACACTCATGGTGTATAAATATGTTTCATCACAATGTCTAGTACCTTACTTATTTGCTTAGAGAAGGGCCATTGAATGAGAAGAGGTCAAAGAACATGGGCATGAGTAGCAGGAACCCTTCATAATTTAACCTTCCCCAAACGGATGACATGAGACCTTATAAATAATTTGCAGATTCTAAACTACCCATAAAAAATAAAAAATCGCAACAATTAATGAAACAAAGAAACATCCAAGACTATATTTGTAACAAATTATACCAACATTTAAGACAAGCCAAGGGTAGACCATCAAAATATGCAATCAACTTACTTTAATTGTTATAGCTCTTTCTGCTTGAATCTGCTTTCAAAGATCATTTATCTTATCCATGAAATGACTGTTGATGTACAAAGAAAACGGAGTTTAATTCTATCCAACAAGTCATGCTTTCTAAATAAATAAAGCAAACAATAAAGTGTAATCATAGTGGGAATAACTACTATAACTCCCATTTCAAGAGTTTATTCTTTAAAATTCAAACATTCGAAGTAACTCATGATTGCCCTTGAAAATGAAATATAACAAACTCTACAAAACAAGGGTTAAATCTAGAATACCAAGTATTTAAGCTAATGTTTTGAAAATGTCTCTCCACAAACGGGACATAAAAGATCAGCCAAAAGGGACTCCCCAAGCAGGGCACCTACAAATAAAAAAGGGACTTTCAAAAGGGATGAAGGGGTTTCGAACTTTAGGCTTACTGTTCAAAAACAGAGGAGTTAACCAGATTACTGAAGATACCTAATAGGGCTTTAAATAATCATCATTAAATCGATGCCACATAATGTCATAAGTTGTTCTTTGATAAATGAGGTTTAAAGTTGAACTACCATCTGAAGTTTGAGCTTAATTTTCGAAAAGGGACTTTGGGACATAAAAAAATAGAATAAGGGGGAAGGGGGGGGGGTACGGTCTTTCCACGATTGGCAGTCGAATGGGAGACAACCAGATTACAGCAATCCATTCCACAGCGATCCAACTAAGTGGAAACTCGAAAGTGCAAAGGAAAAAAGAAAAAAAGGAAGTTCTATACCAAATTGGATTCCATACAAATATCTGCTGATTTACTAGATAAATTTTTCCGAAGATGTATTTATTGTGACTTTATCAAGTTTCACAACTTAAATTAAGAACGGCCAAGTTTCATACATATATAGAAAACAACAAGAAAAGCACAAAACAAAACAATGTGATCAAATTAAACATTGCCTGAGCTGCTCTGTTATCTTACTAAACCATTACAAGATATTGTGGAAAATACATCAAAAGAATCTCGGATAACTAACGAGCTTCTTCTAGTTGTTTGCTAATCAATCCCCCCAATAACATCACTTAAAACCATTTTCCTGAATCACGAAACCAATGTTTCGTGTCACTAGTCACTACCCATATTTAGCATACTTAATTAGTTTAAATCAAGTGACAAGAATAACAAATTGCAGAGAAAAAAAGGCATGGCTATAAAAATATCAATTCCCAATAACATTAAGAACACTCATTCGCAAAAGTATTCAGAGAAGGAGTGAGATAGAGTGATATATTGAAAGAACGAGATATATAAGATTTGTCAATGAAAATAATGGAAGCTACCTCTTATCTGGGCCTGTGCAGCAATATTTCTACTGCCCTTGGGTTGTCTGGTGGAAGCAAGAACTGGATGATTTGATGCAGAGCTGTATCCTTGAGAAGAGGTTCTACAACCTTGTGCAAACCACCTCTCATGATGTCTTGCACTGCTGGATGTGTGTAATACAGATGTTCCTGCGAGACATCGTACAATGTGTCAAAATAATTAATAAAAATAAATTCTCATGTTTTATCAGCTCAATCACAGAAAGCTGACATAAGAATTTTTATTAGCTTTTTACTATTCTAAGTAAAGTATTCATTGATCATCCTGAACAACGAAAAATCAAAGTAATTCACAAGAAAGTCCTTGTGATCAGTAGTTCCATCTGTGACATCTTAAATAAAAAGAAGTTCTAAAACCTACTTAGGTGGTAGAGAAGATTCAAATTTTGTTTTTCTTGTTTGTAGCAAAATCTATGAAACGATATACTCCTTTTCTTTCTAGTTTGACTTTTTAATTGGGACGGATCAAGTATACGATAATGTAGCTTTCCCCTCCCCCACACCACAAGCAGAAAGTAAACCCAAAATATTTTGGTGTCATCCAACTCAACCGCGTAATTTCTCATCTCATCAAAACAAACTTTCAAATCAATAAACCATGAATTACCAACCAAAAAATAGAAACTGTAGTTGATATTATTCCAACATACAATAACTTGGTGCAACATTTCATCAAACAGTTGTCGTTCCTGAAAAATCCATCCACAAACCTGATTATGGTGACTTATAGTCTTCAAAACATAAATTACAGAAACTAATCTACCTTCAAACTCCAAGACAAATTTCCATTTGATCTTTTTAGCCCAGAAATTTGATTGGATGTTGAGTGGAGGTAGGTAGTTGAAGCAAAAATTTTGGCCACTATAGTTGTTTACATTATTACGGGTTGACTGTAAAAAAGAGGAATTGCAGTAGCACTGGAGATCAACACAAGCCTAGCATAGACTAAAGACAAGCAAGAAAGTTACTTGTTGTTGCGTGCTCCTTTAAAGACCCAAATCAGTGTATGTGATGCTCTTCATTTTACCCAACTAAAAGTGGGATAAAATAAAAAGCTAAAAAGAGAGGACGATGAGAAGGACAACAAATTAAAAACAAAATTGAAAAACAAAGAACTACTATAAGACGAAAAGGAGATACGAGAAAGAAAGAGAACTAACCTGTGCACAATCGTGTTTATTTATGACTCTCAATCCACTGGATTGGATTTCTCCTAAACACCCTAGAAATTTAGGAGGAAGAGTGCGAGAGGGCAGGAGGGAAGAGAAGAGGTGTGAAAGTTTTGGGAATATTAGGGGGGAAATTTTTGGTAATTTTCATTTCATCCTCCTAATATACCATCTACTTTGTTTAGGACGCCGAGTACCCGTACTAAAAAAAATATTTGCTACCCAAAACTCTGGCCGACCTAATTGACTATGTAATAAGGACGGGAGATAAATTCGATTTAAAAAGTGTCGTCCCTAAAACTACTTTTTCTTGTAGTGAACTCATCAATACAGAGCAACTCGTAAGTAATTTCCTTGACAAAAGGCTTTTGACACAATCCGTGCACAAGTAAAATGGGGGAAAACCTCATCCCTATTAGTATATTATATGCTCCACAACAAACTTGCACATTATAACGAATATGGTCCTAGAAACTGAAATGGAGACTATTTAATATGTAATTTACTCAATTGAAGGTCCGAATCATTGTAACAGAAATGGAAAAATGACATAAAACAGTTAAGCCTCAGGAAAGAGAAAGCAATAGGCTACATCAATCTTATATTTTGATTTCTAAGAACAATAACTGCATGCCAGGACAACCAAAATTGATGAAATCAATTTCAATCACAAAGCAAGTGAGCGAAACAATCTCAACTTCTTTCATTTTACCGAAAGAGAAACCCAAATGAAAAAGAAAGTCACAACCACACACCAGAATTACCCCATCCTAATTGCACCTATCAATCACCAATAAAATAGAAGGATTTTTCCTTTTACAAAGCTTCAAATCGAGAGAGAAGAATACCTTATTCGTGAGAGAGAGAAAGAATTGATCTCGGTTGACCGAACTTCGAGCTAGGGCGGCTACAAATCGAGAGTGAGCATGAGTTGGGCGTGTGGTGTGGTCGGAAGGAGGCAATGAATTTTGGGAAGAGAATTTGAAGGAAAAAGGTCGCACGAGAGGAAGAGAGAGAGAAGTAAAAATCTGATTGGGGGTTTTCTCCAGACTAGGTTTTTCAATTGCAAAGTAAAGAAAGACAACGTAGTTTCAGCCCGGCATTGCAATTCTAAAAAATAATAACCAAAATCAGTTGCAAAAAATTGTTGCAGTTTAGGCGCCATTTTTATATCTTTTTTCCCCCAAAAAGTTTGCGCGCTGATATGGTTTCCCGATTATAAATACATTGCACATTTTTCACATTGCAACTAAACTCAATTTTGTTGCAATATTTCGTTGCAATTGCCCTATTTTCTTGTAGTGTATTTCGGCGACTCTTCCGAATGCATCGAAACTTATTCATTCAAATAGTTAATGCATTGGAGAATCATTCAAGTTATTTTTGAGGTCGATGCGAGGAAAAGTAGGTCTCTCACCACTTCAAAAATGCACGCGCTATCCGTCAATTGGCTTATGGAGTTCGGTAGATCATCTCGACGAGTACCTCCGATTAGTAGAAACAACTGCCATTGAGTGCATGTTCAACTTCTGTCGATGTATTATTGAATTGTTCGGAGGTCAATATTTGAGAAGGCCAAATGCTAATGATACGCAACGTCTACTTCAAATGCACGAGCAAAGGCATGACTTTCCAGGTATGTTAGGAAGTCTTGATTGTATGCACTGGGAATGGAAAAATTGTCCAGTCGCTTGGCAAGGTCAATATGCAAGAGGTCATGGGAAGTTCACAATTGTGCTCGAAACAGTTGCGTCGGCAGATTTATGGATATGACATACATTTTTTGGGGTCGCAGGTTCTCGTAATGATCTTAATGTGTTATATGAATCACCTTTGTTCAATAATGTACTCGAAGGAAATGCACCGTCGTGAAATTTTGAAGTGAATGGTAAACAGTATACAAAATGATATTACCTAATAGATGGAATTTATCCGGATTGGGCTACTTTTGTTAAGAGTTTTTCGTGTCCGTCCGATGCTAAGCGAAAGAAATTCAAAGAGATGCAAGAGGCTGCAAGAAAAGATGTCGAACGAGCATTTGGAGTGCTCCAATCAAGATGGACAATTATCAAAGGTCCTAGCAGGTTTTGGTATAGAGATAACTTAAAAGAAATAATGCTCACATGCATTATTTTACATAACATGATTATGGAGGCCGAGAGTGATCATATTACGAACTGGGCTGATGATATATGACTCTCCACAAGTAAACCATGGGTCAACGTACACGCATTTGAAGAATATCTAAAACGAAATTCAGAGATACGAGATAGAAACACGCATCATGAACTTCGATCCAACTTGGTTGAGCATATATGACGTCGTGATGTTTTTATGTAATTTTAATTATTGAATTGTTTTTAGGTAATTTTTAAGTATTTATGTTTTATGTAACTTTATCATTATGTATTTTTTTTTCAATTTTAACGTTTTATGTAATTTTCTATTTATGTTATTTTACGAGTTATGTATAATATGTATTTTATTGATAATTTATTAATTAAATTATAAATTATTTAAATTGTGAGCAATTTATTATTTATAAATTAATTAATGTCTTTATTTATAATTTAATTAATTTATTTGTTTGAGAAATATAAAAATAAGATTGAAGTGTAAAGTTAATGAGGTGACAGTGAGACCCAACTAAGAAGATGTATAGAAGATTAGCATTGAGAAGATATATTCTTAAATGTAATAAGAAGAAAAAAATATATATATAACAGTGGGACCTGGCTAAAAAGATGAGATAGGAAGGATAGCATTGGGGATACTCTAATAAGTTTATTCTTTGTTTCCTTCTTTAGCAAATTACCCACGACCCGACGCCTCTACCATAGCATGACCAACACCAAAATTCAGATATGTTAAAACCAAAGCCCATATTGAAATATCAATATCCAAGTTAAGAAAAAAAAGGTGGTCTAGCTCCTGTAAGATGGTCTTACAGATCCTTATCCGTAAGACGGAGCCCCATTTAAAAATTCACGGGTCATAATAAATAAATAATATGTTATAAAAATACATAAAAGGCAAGTAGGCAAGGAGGTTCGCAAATAATGCATAAGGTCTAGTTGTTAGTGCGGTCTATGGTTTGAAACTCCTTAGCGTTGTAATTAAGTTTTATTGTCAGCAATGTGTTGTTTTGCTTCGATGCCCCTGCACTTTCAAGGTTTGCCACCGTAATTCTTATGTTTTCCACGCCTTACAGTTTAAACCTTTGTCAGCCCCGTTAGCATCAATTGCCTTGAGATACTTAACGGATTTTAATGGACTTTAACGAAATGCTAAATGACACGTTTAAAGCCAAACGTGACACATTCAAAAGACAAAAGTGATATATTTTAAGGTTGAAAATGACACTATAAAGGGTAATTTATTATAGTTCTTATTAATTAAAATATAAAGTAATACTCTTAATACTAAAAAGTGATATTTTTAATACTAAAAATTGACAAATTTAATACTAAAAAGTGACTTTTAATACTAAAAAAATGAGAGAGTCGTGGTGAAGAGGAATCAAAGAATTAAGAGTGTCACTTTTTTGTATTAAATGTGTCGCTTTTTAGTATTATGAATGTCACTTTTTAGTATTATGAGTGTCACTTTTTAGTAGTAACAGTGTCAATTTTTAGTATTAAATTTGTCATTTTTTAGTATTAAGAGTGTCACTTTTTAATATTAAGAGTGTCACTTTTTAGTATTAAAAGTGTCACTTTTTAGTTTTTAGTATTAGGAGTGTCACTTTTTAGTAATAAGAGTGTCACTTTTTAGTAATAAGAGTGTCACTTTTTAGTATTAAGAGTGTCACTTTTTAGTATTATAAGAGTGTCACTTTTTAGTATTAAGAGTGTCACTATTTAATATTAAGAGTGTCACTTTTTAATATTAAGAGTGTCACTTTTTAGTATTAAGAGTGTCACTTTTTAGTATTAAATTTGTCACTTTTTAGTATTAAGAGTGTCACTTTTTAGTATTAAGAGTGTCACATTTTAGTATTAAGAGTGTCACTTTTTAGTATTAAGAGTGTCACTTTTTAGTAATAAGAGTGTCACTATTTATTAATAAGGGTGTCACTTTTTAGTAATAAGAGTGTCACTTTTTAGTATTAAGAAGATCACTTTTTAGTATTATAAGAGTGTCACTTTTTAGTATTAAGAGTGTCACTTTTTAGTATTAAATGCGTCACTTTTTAGTATTAAATGTGTCACATTTTAGTATTAATAGTGTTATTTTGTATTTTAATAAGAATTATAATACATTTTTATTTATAGTGTCACATTTAATATTAAATGTGTCACTTTTTAGAATTAAGAGTGTCATTTTTTAGTATTATAAGAGTGTCACTTTTTAGTATTAAGAGTGTTACTTTTTAGTATTATAAGAGTGTCACTTTTTAGTATCAAGAGTGTCACTTTTTAATATTAAATATGTCATTTTTTAGTATTAAGAGTGTTACTTTGTATTTTAATAAAAATTATAATAAATTTTCATTTATAGTGTCACTTTTAACATTAAAATGTGTCACATTAAATGTGTCATTATAATAAATTTTCATTTATAAGTCCGTTAGGATATGTCAAGTATCCCAAGCCAATTGATGCTAATGGATGGCTAACGGAGTTGACAAATGATTAAGCTGTAAAACATGAGAATTCGACGACAAATATTAAAAGTGAAGGGGGCACCATAGCAAATAGAGGAAATGAGCATAAAAACATAATTTGGTAGTTGGGAAGTTTTGAACCCATAACCCCTTTGGGCCAAGTTTTTAGAGTTAAACAAGGACCAACTCGACTGGCCCATTTTTTTACCTTTTAATAACATGTTTACTTATTAACCCGCGGATTTTTAAATGGGGCTCCGTCTTACGGCTTTAGGATCCGTAATACCGTCCTACACAAGTCTTTGTCGTGAAAAAATAGGTAAAATCAAGTTGGTCTCTTTTGATGAAATTATAATCGTTTTAGTTCATTTTATTTTTATTCAATCGATAAAGTATATTTTTAGGGTAAAATGACAAAGATACCCTAAATGAATAAAAGACATGCATTATAATTTCCATCCAAAATTAGGCATTACAATAAAAAATTTGAACATCAAAATAAATATTATACTTTGAGATGGAAAAAAATGTTTAACATCGAAAATGAAAAAAAATGTTTTTCTAACTTTGTCTTTCTCTCTTAGATACTTTCTCTTTCTTCAACGGGTGGATTCTCTTAACATGTTGGACGGAGGGACCAGTGGTGGATCCAAGAATAGTGCTGACCGGTGTCCAAAATTTTAACTATTATATAAAAAAGATTAAAAAGGATCATATTAGTTGACTTAGGATTTAAGAGGACTAGAAAGGGTCCAGTATAAAATTTGGGTGGGGTGCAATTATCAAAAACTATAAATTTACTCACCTTTTTTTTTCTCTTCCAGTTATGTCCATGTACACCGGTATGGTGCAAGTGGGAGGGACAGTTGAAACGTGATAGCATAATAATACATGGACTTTTTTTGGTTTGGGTTTCTTGGTAAAGCGCCAAAGCTAATGTGAAAAAGGGTACCTTGCCGCTCTGTTTTGAGATTCTGTCTTGTTTTCTTTTGCTTTCGTTTCTTTATCGTTTTCATGTCATTTGTCAAGATGGGTATCAGCTTGTCGGTAGATTTTTTTTGCAACTTTATTTTGTTAATTTGGCAAGTCACATACTCACGTTAACTTTATTTTAAGAGACATTTATATCTTTTGTTTAAAAATATTTAAGAGCAGCTCCAATGGGAACATGAAAAGGTTGATAAACCTTTATAAAGCTTTACCAAAAATTTCAAACCATTGTGAGAGGTCATGTCATAAGTCTAAAGCATCAAAAGATTGATATTTATCAATCGGTTTAAACTTACTGACCGGACACATTTTTATTTTTATTTTCGTTAAATGTATATTGAGAATAATAAAATATATAGTAGTTGATTCATTTTATAAAGCTTTTATGAGTTTATTTATAGTGGAGAATATGTTTATAGAGAAAAAATTTATAAACTGATGACGTGACATGATGAATAAATTTTTTGATGAGTTTATTATTATGGATGCCCTTAATTAAGCACATTTATCAACAAAATACGAAGAAAAAAAGAAGGGAAAAAGATGAATTTAATCAATATTTATGTGTTGTTGGTTGCATTCACTACCAAAATATTTTGGTTATTACTTCATCTGTTTCGAATAAAGAGTTCACTATTTTATTTTGAAATATTTCACTTAAATAGTTTACTTTTAAAAATTAAGGAATAAAAGTGTCATTTATTATTAATGAGCTACTAAAAGTATCATTTTATTTAAAAAAATGATTTTTAAACGATAACTCTTTACTCGGAGCGGAGAGAATACCTTTTTACAATTTTTGTATCTTTGTAGAAAGCACTCCCGCTGATATCCTTATTGTAACCAAACACATCAAAGAAAGTCGTTATTTTATAATCTCTCTTCACTTCACTTTTATATAAAATTTTGGAGAAATATTCTATTGGATAAGTTTTGTTGAAGGAAGACGCTATTTTCAATACAATTTTTTCTTATCCATTACATCTTTAATTATTACATTAAATAAATATATGTTTGGACAAAACTATTCCTTTTTAAGTTGACTAATCAAATTATTTTCTTAATTACTGATGTAGTTTCATCCGAGAGCTTAAATCTAAGAGAACAAGACTCATTGAAACGACAAGTTGGACTTATCACTAGGTCCAAGTCCAAAGAATTCAAGAATACTATCAATGGTTTAATTGAAACTTATTGCGTTCAAGCTCAAGTTACAAAGAGAACAAGACCCATTGAAATGGAAAGTTGGACCTATCACTAGGTCCAAGTCCAAAGAATTCAATAATACTATCAATGCTTTAATTGAAACTTGTTCGGTTCAAGCTCAAGTTACAACTCAAGGAAACCAAACAAATCAAGTTCTTTTAGTCCAAGTTATTAATTAAGACTAGGTCATAGTCTTGGATTGGTCTAGCTAAAAAACACAAGAAAGAAGGCTCAATTGAAGTGCAACATGGAGTCTCATGGTGATGGAACTCTAGCCCAAAGAAGGAGCACATTTTGAGCCCAAAACAAGACCAAAATTCAGCCTTTTTCAACAAAGGAAAGAGACATCCGAATTTTCTCTTCTAAATCTAGAAAAATCCATTCAAGATAAGGTTGATTCATCCATTTTGGTCAAAGATCCATTCATGAACTTGGAGGACTCAAGAGTCTTTGATAGCTTATTATGATAGCTAGTACAACTTATAATATAAGTAGATTAGCTTATCGCTGACCTCATTGATGACATCATGAACATTGTATTCTCCACCACACTAGCCTATAAATAGATTTCTTTTGTAGCCTTACACATGAGATTATGAATGTTATTTGAGTGAATTTTATTCAACTATTTTGGTTCTTTGATAACTTTAGACTTATCAAGTTTATAGTCTTCTACAAAACTTGTGGCGTCTTTCCTAGCTTATCAACCAAGTTTGATGTGTTTGGTTTTGGCGCTTTTAAACCAAGTATCCCATCTCTTTAGGTAGGGGGTGCGGTTTACACCAACAAGATGACTTGACATAGAACGATCTTTGTTAAGATAATTTTTGTCCTTCTCTTTTGGTAGAAATTACATCATTTGGTATCAAAGTCAATTCTAAGAAGTCGTACCTATACTTCTCTTCTCTCCTCCTTTTTTTTATTTTTTATTTTTCTCGGTATTTTTTTATTCACATATTGATATTGGGATTTGTCACAAGTGGCAAGGACTTTTATCAAGTGAATCTTGAGGGGTTGGGAAATCAATTCTTCTTCTTCTTCTTCTTCTTTTTCATACCCTTTGAACTATCAAAAAAAGCAGCAAAAAAAAAAAAAGAGAGAGAGTTTCTTTTGTTTTATTGGTTCTCAATACATCTCATTGATGTAGACATGTTTCTTTTGTTTGATTGATACTCATTGAATCTTGAATATATATTGCTCAAGTTCCTTTTGCCATCAAGTCTCTTTGTTGTCATTAATACCAATTACAACTAATTAGCACTATCAAGTTTCTTCTTGTTTCCAATACAACCGATTGTTTTGTAAGATTGAGGGAACCCACAAGTTACTTGATAATTGTTCTTTATTTTAATAAGAACCTAAAGAGAGAATAAATGTGAGACTATCTTTGAGAGATTTTTGAGTGTGAGTGGTCACCAAAAAATTGAGAGAAAAAACACGTGAGGGAGTGAAATTTTCCTTATGAGGTATTTTTTTAAAAATCTTTCAAGTACATCATGTCTCAAACCAATGAAGATGTTCAACAACCAAATCTGAACACACTCCAAATGCAAGCCTTGATAAGGCAAATGAGGAGGATGTTACCAGATGAGTTAGAACCCTTGCAAGAAAGAATGGACCGATTAGACGAAGAGTCACGAAGGCCTACTCTTGCCACAAACTAAAGAGACAAAGATAGGGATGAAATTGGAAGCACTGATTGGGATAGGAATTTTGAACATGAAAGGAGGCAAAATCGAAGAAGGCCACTTGAAGACAATAACTTGAGTTCCATTAAGATGAAAATTCCAGCTTTTCATGGCAGGTCAGATCCCGAAACATACTTGGAGTGGAAAAAAAATAGAATCCCTTGTGTCAAGAGAAAAGATGTGTATGATTGCAAAAAAAGGATAGATCAAAGAGGCTATAAATTGTGGCTTATCTTTTGTGCTTCTTGTGTTTAAAGAAGTGAACTTGAATACTAATGAATTGGCCGGTGGACTACCGAGAAGTGTAATTTCACTTTTGCAGGAATTTGAAGATGTCTTTCCCGAGGAAGTTCCAAAAGGATTACCACCAATTCGGGGAATTGTAGACACCCCAATTTCATACCCTCGGTATGTAACTTTGACATGCGATATCAAGACCTGTTAAAACTTAACAAATGTCAAGTTACAGAGATTAAAAATGCAAAAGACAAAGCAGGATGCGCAAAACAGTAAAATGCAGGGGTCTAAGTGTCCAAAAAGAGGCTGAAAATCAAAAGCTGGCGCTGCCATAAAGGGGCCTTGGCGCGGTGCCCAAAAGAGGTGTACCCGGCGCCCATTATTGCTACAGCGCGCCCAAAGTTGCTACATGAGTGCTACAATTAACGCATTGTGCAATTTCTGAAGCACGCGGTACAAGCAAAAGCAGAACGAAGAGAGAAAAAGAAATTTCCTCGATGTCCTTCTTTCATCCTATAAATAGAGGCCCCGGGGTACGCTTTCAGGAGACCAAAATTTCCCCAAAGCTTTCAGCGTTGTTGTTACACTGTTAGAATAATTTTAAAAATATTTAGGTAAAACAAACGTTTAATATTAGTAACAATAGACAAAAATTATTATAACCATGGAAGAGTTTAATAATCCAATTATAATGTCCAAAAGTTATATTATGGAAAAGCCCTTCATTTGGCCACCCAACTTTTCAAAAACACTCAAGGCGGCCACCGAAAGTTTAAAACTCGCAATAAGGCCACTGCACATTAGTTATGATGCAAGCGAGCCCATTTTTTGGATGGAGGTTAGATTCTTCCGTTAAATTATGTCAAATATCTATTTTACCCTTTTATATACAATTTTTTGTGATATTAATTACATATGGGTCAAAGTGTAATAAAACCCAATGCTTCAAAACAACACTTGAAATGCCAGCCGCCCCTTCCCCCACCCATCTTCGTCTTCGTATTTTACAGTTCAATGCCGCCACCTCCCCCACCAATCTCAGTCGGGGTTTTTGAATCTGTCAAGAATTCCAGTGGATCGATGGTAGATTACGAATAAGCAAGAGCACTTGAACAAAGACAATTATACCTTTTGGAAAACCAACCAGAGTTTCAAGGGAACGAAGGGGTCAATAATTCATCTTCACCATCAACACCAGATCTGTCACCTCCCCCCATACCATTCCTCCTCCAAATCTACTTTTTGCCCGATGACGACAAACTTGACCTCCTCACGAACATCGCCCTCTTTCACATCAACTCCAACCGCTTCTACTCAACGAACTTGGATCTACCATCTCGGTTGCAAGATCCATCATCTTATCCACCGGATCTGCAACCAAGACCACTTAGTTCAAACATTCAAGCAAAAGACGGAAGCCCTAGCCTGCTGTGAATGTGGGAAAAGGGGAAGAGAAATGGCGATTGCGATCCCTCTCTCTCTTCTTTCACGCTTAAGCTCCACTTATCCACCATAGCCACCGCCCTCTCTCTCTTGCCGCCATCTTTGAGTCTATCTACGGCCAGGAAATTCTTTCTCCTCACCCAAACCCCCCCCCCCCGACCGAGCCTCCTTCATCTCAACGCCGACTCCAGGTTCACCCTTCAGTTGGCTTCTCATTCTCTATCTTCGATTTTGGTCAACAATGACCTTGGCTCTGTTGAATCCCGTCTCCATGCAGTCACCACCATCTCATCTTCCCCCAGCTCCATCATCGGCCCTAGACCAATTTGCCAGACAATTCTTTCTCTGATTTGTGCATTATAGAATTGGTTATGTTTCAATTGGACCCCTTTGGGTTTTTAATATCACATAAAGAGAATAATAGTCAATTTAAAGGGGGCGAAATAGAGATTTTACTCAGATTTAATGGTGGAGCTAACGACCATCCAAAATATGGGCACGCCTGCAACATTAATTTAGTTCAGTAGACTCATTGCGAGTTTTAAACTTTTAGTGGACGTCTTGCAAGTTTTTGAAAAATTAGGTGGCCAAATAAAATTTTTACCTTATATTATTATTACAAAAAAATATATATCTCGCATTGTATCCGTGCGAAACATAGGCTAAATTACTGGTACATCCAAACACTCGCCTTGGGAAGAAATATAATCCAAAATGATTTTTAGCCAACTCCAATCAATAAAGTACCCATTAAATTCAACTTTTTATCCTAATTGCTTAAATCAATCTGACGATATTTTGAAACGTAATACGAATGCGAAAGGACCTCATTTAAGGAATATATATATATATATATATATATATATATATATATATATATATATATATATATATATATATATATATAATGAATTAATGATACAGTTATTCTACCACATCAATTTCCCGCTTAAAATCATTAGCTAAAAGAAAGTTCTAATCTAAATCCATGCATTTGAAGATGAAATATTTCTCATGTTTCTATACTTCCAATTTTGACCGATGAATTGGTAATCACGAAACAAAAATGATCATTTGGTTTACCTTCACATGTATATTTAAGAATCTTAAACAATATAAATTGTGATAACCCATCTTACATAAACTCACATTGAGCTCCTACAAAACTTACATAAAAGAGTCTGTCTTCCAAAACTCACATATTTTGTAAGAAATTTAGTTAAACACTGATAAATTAACAAGAATTGCAACAAATTAATGTCACCCTCATTTGATTCAGTTATAATATCAATCAGTATGCAAATATAATATCTTATGAGCTATTTCCTCCGTTCCGGACAAAGAGTCCACTATTCAATTTTTTGATATTTTACTTAAATAGGCCACTTTCAAAACAAAAATTAAAGCACAAAAAGTGTTACTCCCTCCGTCCCAAAACTATCGTATGAGTTGACTTAATGCACAGTTTAAGAAAAACACCTGAATTATTAATATTGTAATAGTGTGTGGTTTCCTTTAAAGTCCATGGATATTTGACCTTAAATTAAAGTAAGGGTAAAGTGATAAAATTGATGTACTAAAAAGGAAACTTTCAAAAAAGACAATTATTTTGGGACGAACGAAAAAGGAAAGTAAGGCACTAATTTTGGGACGAAGGGAGTATTTTATTATTAAAAAGCTACTAAAAATATTATTTTCTTAAAAAGTTTGATTTTCGAACGGGAACTCTTTACCTGAAACGGAAGGAGTATTTTTTCCTTTTGCATAATTAATGAATTTTTTTCCTTTCCATTAAGGAATATGTTAGCAAAGCATACCAAGATTGGTCAACAAATGAAACAAAAAATAAGTTAGTAATGTCGTACAAACTCTGATGTCAGACTATGTGCGCTATAGCAGTCAACGACTCAACATATAGATCTGAAACTTTTACGTGAATTTCAATTTCTCTCATTATGTTAAAACAAAACAATTTAAACAATAACAAAAATATCTTGAATAATGAATTAATATTTTTAATTTTCACAATATTTGAAACAATGATTGAAAAATTCAACTAAAATTTTCAATTATTTTCTCTAAATTATTATATAAAAATATACATATTTTATTATGTAAAATAAAAAACTTCATTGCCGTCGTCCTATGGTCTACATCACTCATTAACACCAACACTGCCTTCTACCTAGCTTTGGGATTTACATGCGGCGACAAGGAGGTGGTGTATGTACGAAAAGGGGAGAGGAATGTAAATGTCAAGTAATCCTAACTTGCTAACAAAAGACTCAAAAGCTGGCTTGAAACCTTGAATAGTCCCTTAATAAGAATATCAACCGTTTGTTTTGTTGTTGGAATAAATGATATACAGACCACACTATTCTCGAAATGTCTGTGGGTTATCAAACAATTCTAGATTTGGGTCATTGGATCAAGGACATTGATAAATAACAATTTTTAGTCTTTTAGTGAATTCCAATTAAAATCTAACTTTATTATTTCATTCTCTTAGTGAATTCCAATTAAAACATAACTTTATTCTTTTATTCTCTCTTTGGTTTTTGATTTCTTAATTGAAATGTCGTGTATATAAAAAATGTTATGGTCAACATTTTTTTATTTAAGTTTTAGTTTCTTCTTTTGTTTGATTTAATTATTGGTTCTCAACAATGTAAGGTTGAAGGTTCTACAAAAAATATTAGGTATCGTATTATTTAATAATTAAATTATTTTTTATTAATATTACTGTTTTGCTTGAGTATAATATAATTAAAAAGGTTTTGTTTTCGCATGTTAAACACACATGTGTAAAACAAGTTTAGTAATCAATCAAAAACGTTTTTCTCATTTTTTGATATTTGGTAACCTAAGGAAAATTTAGTCAATGCAAATTTTTTTTTAAGTCGACGTAAAAGATTTTTCGAGTCAACGGAAAATTAAGTTTTTTTTTTTCCATAAAATGACTTACAGATTTATTTCCGTGCGTAAGTCATTTTCTAAATATTCGAGCACCTCTCTGCTCCTTCCACAATTACACATATTTTACATACACGCACAATATTTCACTCAATAAATAAATTGTTTAGAAATATAAATAGAGTTTGTGCACATTATTTCTAAATTATAATTTTAATAAATACTACTACGTCATAAAATTAGTTTCAGCTATATTATTTAACGACGTTTCAATTGTTCATTTTCTTTTTTTTAAAACCTTTTTTTATCAATTATTAAATTTTTTATTTGTATTTGTGATATTGAAAAAAGATTGATATAATTGATTTGATACAACTAATGATAAATTAAGAGTTATTAAAAGAAAATTATTTAACGTTAACACTATCTTATATTCAATATGAACATTAATATTAAAATATATTTTTTGTATTTATTCATATATTGTTTTCCGTAATATTTTTCATGTGTTTGCCAAACACCAAAAAATGTTTTTCGACATATTTTCAAAATATTTACCAAACATCTGAAAATGAAATCTTTTCATTTTTCGTGAAACAAATGGAGCCCAAGTCATTTGATTAAACTACACTTGGAAATTCAATTTCTTTCAAATAATCATAATCCCCCAATTTAAAAACCCTTAAATCGAATCAGCCATAGTCATTTCCAAGTAGAGGTGTAAATTGTTCGACTTGATTCGACTTGGAACAAATTATGAACTGAACTGCATATCATTGGTTTGGAAAAAATCAAGCCGGAGCTAAACCGTTTAAAGTCTTGAGTTGAACTGAACCGAACCACGATGGTTCGACTTGATTCCGTGGTTCGGTTTCATGGTTCGGTTTCGTGGTTTTGTTTTATGGTTCAGTTTCGTGGTTTGGTTTCATGATTCAATTTCGTAATTCGATTTGAATTTAGAAAGAGTTCTAGTCATTCAAAATTAAACATAATACAATTATATTCATAAACTCACTTTAAACAAATTTGTACAATCTTTCAAATAAAATGATTAGCATTTTTAATTCTAATAATCAATAAATTGAATCTAATATAATAAAAATACAATAATGTACATGATATTTAAAACGTTTATGTAAATTCAAAAAGTCTAAAGACAAATTCCTAAATATAGAGTAGAATATTAGCTTTATAGTTTATATAGTATAAAAATATTAATAGTATAAGAGTACTAAAGTATAAAGGTTAGGAGTTTTAAAGAATTTGTTGTTTTGATCGGTGGTTCGACTTGATGGTTCGGTTTGATGGTTCGACTTGGTGGTTCAGCTCAAAATTGTTTGATTTGGTTCTGTTCGGTTTGATTCGATTCAGTATGTCAAGTCGCAAACCTGAAGGGACTCAACCACTCGCCCTCCACGTGGCAGACACGTGGCTGTCGGAACAACGACACCTGGCCACTAGGCGTGGCACGGCTCGGCGACCATCCTCGACCGAGCACCACCAGCCGACCAAACCCAGCCGAGAATTATGTTAACTAGCCGTTGTCACCAAGCGAGGCCTACATGGACGGTCCTCGACCCTAGTCGACCATCGAGAAAGCAGAGCCTAAGTCCCGGCGACTACGGGAAGAAAGCGTCATCATAGTACAAAATGCGCGGGTGGCCCCGTTCGATTGGAGAAACACCAACGTGCTCTGCGCCCGCCGCTCCACCAACGATTGACACGCTTGATACTCGACAAACCGAAAAGAGATAACCAATAAGAGCGCCACCTCGCCGACCAACGATCTGTCTCCAACGTCTTTGTCCTTGCTTGTCAGCAAGCCGGACAGAGGAGTATAAAAAGGAAGGTAACCAAACTTCACAAGGTATGACACTATTCACATTTGAGATATTCCTTGTTCTAAAGCTCATAGCTAGAGAAATATTGCTAAGGGTGATTACGAGTGCCTGTTCACTCCATTGTTATCCAAGATCGACTCTCACGCCGGAGGGCTTTAGCCGATAACCTCCCAGCTCACGGCCAGGAGTTCTCTCTTATTTGACAGGTTTACTTAAGGAAACAAGGAAGGCGATTGGGAAACCGCTGCAATGATATCCATCTCACCATTCCAACAATCTTCACTTAGTCCAATCTTACGTGTACTCCACGTGTAGTCACCCATATTTTGGCGTGATCAAGTGGTTCCGTTCTTAGGGAGCGAAACTCTTTCCTTCTTTTCCCGTCTTCCATCTCTTAGCCCTAACCACAAATCATGGAAAGAACAACCCCCACAAAACAAAACCAACCAGAACAAACGAACCTATCCCTTCGACCATGCAACCTCCCAGTGGCCAAGGACCCACGAAATAGATTTGACCACCCCAAGCTCGAAAGCCTTCAAAGGAAAAGGAGTCTCGATGTGGCTCGTAATTTAGGGTGACCTCAGCAAGGCGGATTCCTCTTACAGGGGAGATGAGGAGAACGACGAGGTACACCTAGTAGGCTCTAAGACTCGCGTCTGAGGAGCCAATGAGCGAACAAGAAAAATACTTGGAGGAACCGAAGTATTGGGAGCGCGAAAACTTTATCTCCAAGAAATCCGAGAAGCGGAACAAAGAGTGTCTGAGTTGAGTAAAAGGTGGGGACCACCCGAACATGATAGTCACTCGGGAACCAGCCGGGATGAGCGAGGAAGCCCCATCGAGGGGCAAAGAGAGAAGAAAGGCTACTCCTCGCCAAGCGTGAAATCAAGGTTGGGAGGGAGGATGATCGAGCATGCCCGAAAGCCGAGGCGTTCATAAGCTGGCTCACGTTTCTGATGAATCAAGATGCCCACCTTCCGAACAAGGAAAGGAGCGAAGAGGAGAATCTCACCAAGAGCGGAGGCGGTGAAGAGCGAACGTGCGAGCAATCGCTCTCACCCTCAACAATCCGGAATAGAGCAACGAAAAAGTGGTCGAACAGCGACCACGGAAGTGCAAAAAGATGCCTAAGTCCCGCCCAAGGAGGTCGAGCAAGAGGTGAAATATCTTGGGGTAGACTCGAAGCAATCGAAAAAGGGAAGCCGATGATGCTCCCTCCATCCAGAAACGGACCGTTCAAAGAAAGAATGAGGAAGGCCCTTGCCCGACAAGAAGTTGCCTAACTTTGACTCTTACCGAGGGGCTCGCGGTCGGTCGACCACATCGCCCGGCTTTGAAGTCAAGATGAGCATAATCGCCCAGGACAGACGAAGATGCTTGGGGAAAAATCTTCGCGGAGCACCTTACGGGGGAAAAGCCTTGAAATGGTACAGGGTTACCCCATTCGGTGGAGGCGTGGGGCAGTTCGCACAGATGTTCGTGGCGCAATTTGCTTCACAGCCAGAAAAAGCAAAGCAGACTTATCGGCATCCAACAACGTCTATGAGTCTAATCGATGTACATGGACCGATTCATGGCTATGGTCGACCAAATTCCATACATCTCTGAGGAATCCATCAAAATGTGCTTCATTTCTGCCAGGCGAGGGCTTTGATGAGACAAGAGATGATGCTCGGGGACCATGGGTCAGTAGGAGAGATGTACGCCCACGCTCTAAGGGTGATCAATGCCGAGGATGCAAAGAAAGATGGAAAGAAGGACCAGGGGAAGGATCAGCAGGACCTGACAGGATAAGCTGGAGAAGAGATGGCGAGCGATTCTGAGACGCGAGGATAACCAGGAAGGAACAAATGGGATGATATAGGCATGGACTCCTCAAACACCGGCCGCGAGCACATCATGAGCGTCCTCCTCGATCGTAATGCAGAATTGGGCGACCACCCCGCTAAAGGAAACAGCGGTACCCTCGAAATCCCAATAAACACCGTGCATATCATAAAGGCGTCGGCCATACAACGGAAGAATGCATCAACTTGAAGCGAGCAATACGAGTTGATAGATCGAGGCGAGCAAGGAGGTTTGAACAGGAGAAATAACCGAGGAGATCGGGGACCGAGGAGGAGAACAACGACGAAATCAAGAACCGCAACCGACAACAAGGCCAGGCGAGGAATGTGATCGACACAATCGGAGAGGCCACCCCAGTGGTACTCGACTTAAAAACATGATTTACAATCGAAGCATGTGGTGAACACGATGCCTCAAAAGACGGAAGCGGGGGCATTACATTTATGCCAAGTGAGCTAGCCATTAGCGAAACAAAGGCAATGCCTCCGACTTTCAGGGTTGGAATTCATAACAAATGACGTGAAAAGTGGTCTTGATAGACACCTGGCATCAAGGGATATTTTGTACTACAAATGCTTTGTTTGCCTCGAAGTTGGGGGACGCCCATCTCGTGCCCGATATTAATTGAAGGCTTCACCTGACACCAAGTCGCTAGAAAGGGATCGATCACTCTCAAGGTCGCATTTGGGAGGAAACGCCACACCTCGAACGAGGAGGTGGATTTCTGTGATCGACCTCCCATCCCCATACAATGCAATCCCGGCTCCCCGGCCCAAACCAAATTTCAGATGGTCTCCTCGTTGGCTCACCAAAGGGTGAAATATCCCACAAGCCACTCGGACGGAATAGTGCTCAATGACCCACCAAGACTCTGAATATATCTATAAAGAGAGAGGAAGAACAAGGAAAAAGTAATACGTACCCCAACCTCGAATCGGAGGTGGCGTGAGGAGGAAAGACCGACAAAAAGGCAAGAGAAGATGGAGGGAAATTGTCCCCATCGCCGATGCACCAGCTTGAAGCTCCCAAAGCATAGCAATTAGCGCTGAAGCCGCCGAAGAAAACATGAAGGCGTAGCGCCCAAACCCCCATAAAATCGAAAAGAGAAGTCAAGAAAATAGAAAGCCTCCTGACATCAAGGCCGATTAGAGATCAAGCAGCACGAGGACACGGAAGAAATAGTGATCAACCTTGATTTCCAGGCAGAAAGTTAAGGTCGGAAGAGATTCAAGAGAGAAAGCACCATCATCAAACTTTTGAAGGAGAGTCTAGATGTCGCCTGGAGGGTTGAGGACATGGAAGGAATCACCAGACGTGGTCAGTACATAAACTTAGTATCGACCCCGACGCCATTCCTATACAACAAAAAGGCAAGAATTTTCTCTCCTACAGCAGCGATCAAGGAAGAAGTGTCCGTGTGCCGCTCTCATGCAAAAACGT
>CM028381.1:105348743-105402807 GCA_013146195.2 Codonopsis lanceolata | reverse complement strand
AAGATGTTATAAAGTAACCACAAAATATAACAAAGAGTGTTTGAGAGATAGAGAGAGAGAGAGATTTATTCAGAGGAATCGGTGGTTCTCCGGGTTACAATGAACAACAGGCTGCTCGGTATTTATAACCGAGCAGCAGCACACAAACGGAGAAAGAGTATACATTACAATCAATGTTCACATGCTATAGGCCATTGACTTATGATGGCTATGGTGTAGGCCACTGACTTTTGCTTCATAACACTCCCTCTTGAACATGACATTGTAAGTTAAGTGTATCTCGTTAAAAACCTTTAAGTCGAAAAACACAGTAAGGGAAAAAAATCGGACATAAGGAAAAACGTACACAACTTAGGCCACCAATTTTGTGCATGGGCTGTCTCGTTAAAAACCTTTTCATGGAAAACCCAGTGGGAAAAAACCATGATAAAGGGAAAAAGAGTACAGCCATATATGCTCCCCCTTGAACTGACAAGGGTCAAGAGAAATCACCTTTGTAAATCTCGTAGATTTCGCATCCCAATATTGTGAACATGCTTTCTGAAGGTTGTAGTGGGGAGTGCCTTCGTAAATAAATCTGCAGCATTATCACTTGATCGAACATATTGGATGCTGACCTCTTTCTTCTTTTCAAGTTCTTGAGTGTATAAAAAGAGCTTCGGGGGGATATGTTTGGACCTGTCACTTTTGATGTATCCCTCTTTACTTTGGGCGACACATGCGGCATTGTCTTCAAATAATACTGTCGGGTCTTTGTTGACAGGTAGTCCACTGGCATTTTGAATATGCTGAGTCATAGATCGAAGCCATACACACTCTCGACTGGCTTCATGAAGTGCGATCATCTCAGCATGATTTGACGATGTAGCAACTAGCGTTTGCTTTTGAGAACGCCAGGAAATTGCAGTACCACCCATCGTGAAGACATAGCCGGTCTGTGATCTGGCTTTATGAGGATCAGACAAATAACCTGCATCTGCAAAACCAATCAATTCATCCTTTGATCCTTTGGGATAAAATAATCCCAAATCGATCGTCCTTGAAGATAACGAAATATGTGCTTGATACCATTCCAGTGTCTCCGTGATGGAGATGAACTATATCTTGCCAATAGATTTGTAGCAAATGCTATATCCGATCTGGTACAATTAGCAAGGTACATAAGAGCTCCAATAGCACTTAAGTATGGTACTTCAGGACCAAGTATTTCTTCATTATCTTCACAAGGACGAAATGGATCTTTTTCAACATTCAGTGATCTATTAATCATGGGGTTAGTGAGAGGGTTTGCCTTATCCATATAAAAGCGCTTCAAAACCCTTTTTGTGTAATTTGATTGGTGTACAAATTTTCCACTATGAAAGTGTTCTATTTGTAAACCAAGACAGTATTTGGTCTGCCCAAGATCTTTCATTTCAAATTCTCCCTTTAGGTAATCAACTGCTTCTTTGATTTCCTTGGGAGTTCCAATGATATTCAGATCATCTACATAGACAGCGATAATAGCAAATCCAACTGTCGTTTTCTTTATAAAAACACACGGACATAATTGATCATTCACATATCCGTCTTTTAACAAATGCTCACTTAAGCAATTATACCACATGCGACCGGATTGTTTTAATCCATACAGTGATCGTTGTAGTTTAATTGCACATAATTCTTTAGGCTTTGAGCTCAGTGCTTCAGGCACTTTAATTCCATCAGGAATTCTCATATAAATATCGGCATCTAATGATCCGTATAAATAAGCCGTTACAACATCCATGAGATGCATATCTAGATTTTTCGAAACCGATAGGCTGATTAGATATCTGAACGTAATAGCATCCATTACAGGAGAATACGTTTCTTCATAATCAATCCAGGCCTTTGAGAAAAACCTTGTGCAACAAGGCGAGCCTTGTATCTCACAATCTCATTTTTCTCATTTCGCTTTCGAACAAAAATCCATCGTATCCAATGGGTTTCACGACTTCGGTGTGAGAGCGATAGATCCAAATACTTTTCGTTTATTCAACGAATTTAATTCAGACCTTCATGGCATCTATCCATTTGATCTTGTCATGCCTCTTTTGACATTCGAGATCTGATTTTGGTTCGGGATCATCGGTCCCGTCATTAATTTCTTGGGATACCGAATAAGAGAATATATCATCAATATTCTCCATTTCATCTCGGTTCCATATTTTTCCATTACATATGTAATTAATGGAAATCTCATGGTTATCATTACTGCTGAGGGCTTACTAGATTTGCATGATCGTGTGTTTCTTACGGAACAATTTCACGATCGTGTGTTTCTTCTGGAACACTTTCATGTGATTGGGGATTTTCAATCACTTTCTTTTTGCGAGGATTTTTATCCTTTGAACCAATGGGTCGTCCACGCTTCAGGCGTGTCTTAGATTCATTTGCCATTTTATCATTTGGCAGCCCTTTTGGTATTTCAATTCGGGCAGGAGCATTTATAGCAGCTACATGTGACTTTGTCACTCTCTTTGTATCTATAAATGCATCGGCAATTGATTCGCTACATTTTGTAAATGTATGATCTTTTGAACTTCATTCACGTTGCTTTGTGGGAGGGTCAAGGTGCAATAACGATGATGTGCACCACTTGATCTCTCTTCCCACTTGTTTCCCCTCTTCACCTAAAGGTGGAAACTTGTCTTCATTAAAATGACAATCGGCAAAGCGTGCCGTAAAAACGTCACCCGTTTTTGGTTCAAGATATTTTATTATAGAAGGGGATTCATACCCAACATATACTCCCAATCTCCTTTGTGGTCCCATCTTTGTGCGTTGTGGTGGAGCAATTGGTACATATACCGCACAACCAAAAACTCTTAGATGGGATAGATTCGGCTCTCGCCCGAATGCCAACTGTATTGGGGAGTATTTGTGATATGCACTTGGCTTTGAGGCGAATCGGTCTGTTGCATGTAAAACAGCATGACCCCATACAGAAGTAGGGAGCTTTGTTCTCATCATTAATGGTCTGGCAATAAGTTGAATACGTTTGATCAACGATTCAGCCAAACCATTTTGTGTATGAACATGGGCTATTGGATGTTCAACATCCATCCCTATTGCCATACAATAATCATTGAATGCTTGAGATGTAAATTCACCAGCATTATCAAGTCTAACTTTCTTGATCATATAATCTGGGAATTGTGCTCTCAGCTTGATTATTTGTGCAAGGAATTTGGCAAATGCCGTATTGCGAGTTGATAATAGACATACGTGCGACCATTTGCTAGAAGCATCAATCAATACCATAAAGTATTGGAATGGTCCACTTAGTGGATGGATAGGTCCACATATATCACCACGAATTCGTTCCAAAAGCGATGGTGATTCATATCCAACTTTAGTTGGTGATGGTCTAATTATCAACTTTCCTTGAGAACAAGCCTCACAAAGGAGTTCATTAGATTGAAAAATCTTATGGTTTTTCAATGGATGACCACTAGAATTCTCTATAATTCTACGCATCATTATTGATCTGGATGCCCCAATCTATCATGCCAAGCTTTAAATGTTTCAGTAAACTTCAGGTTTACTGTAGAATATGATTCAAATATTCTTATGATTGTACTATACAATCCAGATGATAGAGATGACAATTTTTCCAATATACACTTGCTTCCGGAAGTGTTTGAGGTAATGCAAAGATATTCATCATTCCTCTTATTCATAGTCTCAATATGATATCCATTCAAACGAATGTCTTTGAAACTTAACAAGTTTCTTTGAGACTTAGGAGAGAACAATGCATTATTTATCATAAATTTCGTACCTCCAGGCATTAGGAAAATTGCCTTGCCAAATCCTTCAATTATTTTGGCATTACCAGATATAGTGTTGACATTAGCATTGTCAATTTTTAGATAAGAAAAATATTTCTTATTTTTAAGTATGGTATGCGTAGTAGCGTATGCAGACATAAATCTCCTCCTTGGATTTTGGATTCAGACATATTTGTGATCTATTTCAATATGAGAGAAAGTAAAATAAGATGAATAAATATGATAACACATTGAATGCAAAATACATATATAAACTTTATTGTAAGCATGCTAGTATACATAGGAAAAAGCAGATAATGTTCCTACATAACAACATGTTACTTTTTCCACAGCTTTTATCTTAAACTCGGACCATAGCTTCATTCCTATGTTCATTTATTGTTCATGACCAATATCATCACTAATGGTATTGGTCATGTCGGCGTTAACCATATCACCGAAATCAAAATGAAGATCTTGAGGATCATTTTCAAGGAAATTTGTCTCTACATTCTTTCCTTTTTGTGATCTCTCATAAAGATCAACTAGATGTTTGGCCGTTCGGCATGTGCGTGCCGGTGGCTGTCATGCCACACCTAAAACATGAACTCTCTTCATTGTTTGGGCGCACATTTTGCCTACTCGAGGAGGTGTTTCTATCATCATCTCTGTTCCACTTCAGGTGGCGAGAGGAATTTCCATTATACGGATGATGATGATGGCGGCGAAAGTTATTTCGTCACGGCCTCTTCCTCGGCCTTGATTTCGACCACGACCCGGCCTTGTCCATGATTTCCTTGGCCTCGACCACGCGCGACCACGACCACTACCACGCCCACGCTCTTGGCCTTCATCATACATAGTCCCATTCGCTTCAGGGAATGGGGCTGAACCAGTCGATCGAGATTCATGATTCTTCATTAGAATCTCATTATTCTGTTCAACTACAAGTAGGCAAGAGATCAATTCAAAGTACCTTTTAAAACCATTCTCTTGATATTGCTGCAGGAGCATATTCGAGGCATGAAATGTGGAGAAAGTCTTCTCTAACATATCATATTCAGTGATGGTTTCCCCACATAATTTCAACTGTGAGGTTATTCTATACATCATTGAACTATATTCATTGATGGTTTTAAAATCTTGTAGGCGGATATGAATCCAATCATAGTGTGCTTTTGAGAGAATGACCGTTCTCAAATGGTCATATCTTTCGTTCAAACTCTCCCAAAAGACGAGTGGATCATTCACCGTGAGGTACTCCATCTTTAGGTCCTCGTGGACATGGTGTCGTAGGAAAATCATACTTGAGCCCGTTGTTGATTACTTATCCATTCACTATTACTTTGTTGGATAGTATTTTCGAGGCTTCTGGCGGCCAGGTGGGTTTCGACATCTATTTTCGAAGACATATAGTTTTTCCCAGTTATGTTGAGCCTTTCAAATTCAAGCTTAGCAATGTTTGCCATTTGTGAAGAAAAACTATAAAAATGAAACATATATATATTAATAAAATGATGACATGGAAATTTTATTCATACAATAATCAATCAGTACATGTTAAAATGTATGTTGAAAGCTATTGTAATTGCTAACAGGACATACATGATACAAAGAATGATAATAAAAATCTGAAAATCGTTTGGAAGGAATTAAGCAACAAAAACCATTGCGGTGCACGCAATAACAAGTATGATAATAATCATCAACATTGGAAGGAACATTTTGTAGAAGATGATATGATATTGAGAGTTTGTAAGAAGATAGTAAAAATGTGAGTAATCTATTAAGATGTTGCCGTATATATGGAGGAAAAAAATGACCGTTTATGACCGTTAACTAGCCGTTTATTACCGTTGAAGGAGAGAGATAAAAATCAGCAACTAGCCGTTAACTAGCCGTTATATAATAGGGGTAAAAATGTAAAAATTCTGATTTAATAGAATTGCATTTATATTATGAATAAATATAAGACTTATTAGGAGCAATAAATAAAATAACTCTACATGAATATTTTTTCAGTCAACTTTATACACCTATTATATAGCATACATATATATTCACGCCACGCTACTCGGCAAGCCTTTCTGTGGGTGTTTGTAAGTCAGTAATAAATATATATGTATATAAAGTTATTCATATATATAAAATTGAAATATATGTATATATATAAATATTCAGTTTATAGCTTGGAGTTATTTCCGCACAAGCATCAACAAACATATATATTATGCGTTAAATAATAAATTATTATTTCGTCATCTCACCATATATTATCGACGGTGGCTCATCCAGCTTTTTCTTAATAATGGTGATATACGATATATATTGAAGTAAAATAGAGCATAAAATAAAGAATATATCGATATAAAATTTTACCGATTGGGATTGTTAACAGTAGAACAATCGTGCTGATAACGTGTTATAAAGTAACCACAAAATAGAACAAAGAGTGTTTGAGAGAGAGAGAGAGAGAGAGAGAGAGAGAGATTTATTCAGAGGAATCGGTGGTTCTCCGGGTTACAATGAACAACAGGCTGATCGGTATTTATAACCGAGCAGCAGCACACAAACGGAGAAAGAGTATACATTACAATCAATGTTCACATGCTATAGGCCATTGACTTATGATGGCTATGGTGTAGGCCACTGACTTTTGCTTCATAACAATAGAGAGATACTTTGTATTCCTAATCTTTGCAGGTATTCAGATAAGCTATAAAAAGAAAATCAACAAGTGCCCTTCAGTTTGTCAGTTGACACTCAACTAGCTGAAAAAATTTACATCAACTGATATCATTCAACTTACACCTTCCAGCCTTCTAATTATACTCCTCAAGGCAATAGCTGACATTGTGAAGATTGTCAAATATGGTCAGCCAGTAGCTAACAAAGTATATCAGCGTTGAAATTTTGATTTGTCAGCCAAATCTCATCTAGCTGACAAATATTGTCAGTCATCAGCTGACGATAATTGATCTTCATATCTGATTGGGACTATGCTTAGAATCAAATCCTCGACGGACATCTTTCAAATTCCATCAGCTGACATGCATCTCTCATCTGACAAAAGAGACATAGCTGACATAATTTCTTATCTCTTAGCTGACATTACAGTGACTGACATTATAGTCACCGTTCAGGTAGTCTCTTATCCTTAATCAAAGCTAATCGTATCTCAGCTAAGATTCATAATAAATTAAAAATAATTTTAAATTTCTTTATTTGTTTCCCGCCTTTATTTCTCCTAGGAACTCGCGAAGCTTCCTTGAGAAGCCAAAACGACTTCTCCACTATTCCACTAACTTTGACGGTTGAAGTGACAAGTTTACACCAAAACGGCTTATCATTGATAAGATAACCTTCTGTCATAAATCATCTTTTTATCAAAAACCAAAAATTATGTGTACTTTTTCACTACATGTCATATCTTCACTCTCTTTTTCTAAAACCTCTTCTTCTTCAAACCTTCCTTTCTTCAAACCCTAACCTCAAAATTTTTCTGGTAAAGAAAATCTTTTTCTTTCTTCCTCTTCTTTTCTTTTTGTTCTATCTCTTATCTAACCCTTTTTTTTGCAGGAAAAATGGCATCTAATAAAGCCGTAGGATGTCTCTTGGATGTAGTATCACTTAATGAGGAACCCATAGGGCTTGAGCTCATTCATCTACTAACAGTTTCTGGGTTGATGCCTCTTCTATCTTTCAACATTCGCACATATAGTTGCCAGTTAACCGAGGAATTCTTCATGTCAATGGAAGAAAACCCAGTTGATCCCTTCTCTCTCACCGGAACTATTAGAGGCATTCCCATAATTTTCGACTCTGAATCTATCACAGCTACCTTTCCAGATCTGTACGATGATGGTTTAACCACCTACACCATTCCAGAAGAAACCCAACAAGCAGGTTGGATTACTATGTGAGGAGAAGTACTTATAGAGCTTGCATTTGATAGGCACAAGCACATATTTGCTCCTCTGCACTATGCCCTAGCTACTGTTCTGGACAAATGCCTTATCATCAAATCTGGAGGGCATGCCAAGATTACTGAATCTCAGCTGAATCTCAGTTGTTTCTCATGGAAGCCATTGTGGAGAACTATGAGATGAACTGGGGTGCAGTCTTGGTTGAATGTGTAAAGATGAACATAACCAAGTATAAGGAAAATATGGCTATAGGAAACCCAAGACTTACCCATCATCTTATTATCAACCAGTTTCTACGATCTCTTCCAGCTCTTCAGCATCATCTCATTACTATTAGAGACCTGGAACCTGTAAGAATCAAAAAGTATTTGGCTGCTGACATCAAGCGGGCTAATGTTTCAAGCCGCTTTGGACAAGAAATCTCCACAGCTCAAACAGCAGAAGACCTAGAAGGACAAGGACCCAGTCTCTCACTACTGTATCATCTAGTCAGCCAGCTGACGTTGTTCAGAAAACTGAAGTTGGTCAACCAGCTAGTAGTCAGCCAGGAATTGGTCAGCTAGCAATTGGTCAGTCAGCTGACATTGGTCAACCAGCTGATGTGCAAGAAACTGACATTTCTCAAATCCCTGTACCTCAACGACCTAGAAGAAAAAGGCTGACCTTGGCTGCTGAAGTTGCCCCCAAAAGGTAGAGAAGAAATCTCGATCTCAATCCAGGTAATTTTGTTCCTTTTTCTCCAGCACCAGAAATTCATACAACTGATCCTGTACCAGTTTTTCCTCCCTCAAATCCTAGATCCCCAAACAATGCCCCAATCAAGTTTTTCCCTCCTATCAAGAATCCTACCTTCCATCCAAGACATTCATACTACCAAGCAAATCCTGTTCCCATTCCTCCAAATTGGGTATTCCCAATTGATCATCTTCCCTGTTTTGTACAATTTCTTCTCTCTTTCCATGAGGAGAAGAAAAATGAAAAACCACTTGTCAATCCCATTAAATATATTGACCATAACCTGAAGAGGAAACCTTATGTGATGTATCCAGTTACTCCCAACCTGAGTCAAGAAGACCTGGTGGCCAATTATGGCAAATATTTTGACCTTCTTCCCTTGCTTTGAAATAGATTCTACATATCCAATGATAGATTTGTTCAGGATGAACTTATCTTTCTAGCCTGGACCATCTACAATAAAGTACATGAACTGCCTGTTTTGCCACATAATGATCCCTATTTGGTAGGAAGACCTGCTCTGCCAGAAGATGATGAGCTACATCAAGACTAGGAACAACCTTCAGTAGACCCAGTCAAATTGGCCAAAATCCAGAAAGCAGCAAACAAATATGTACAAGATGCAGTCAATACATCAAATCAAGCTTACATTGCCCTCCACAGACAGATGACCTCCATGCAAGGAGGAGCTTCTTAGTCCTCTACATTCCCTGATGCCTTCACTAGTGACCCTGCCCCTTTGATCTCAGAGTCAATTCCCACAATTCCTTTTGTGGTACCCTCATTTGTTCTTTTTGTTGTCTCTTCAACAGTTTTACCAGTGTCTACCGCAGCTGCACCAGCACCCACATTCACCTGTTCTCTACAACCTATCTCTCTACCTTCCTTTACTCCGACAATTGCATCCTCACCATTAGTGCTTCCAGTCACTGCTCCTATTCCTGCACCAATTCATGTGTCAGCCACTCCCATATCAGCCACAATTGTGTCAACCACACCTCTTGTTCCAAGTGCCCCTTCAGCTGATGTTGTTCCTTCAACCATCCCAGCTGTGTCAGCTATTCCTATCCCTCCAGCTGATCCTTCAGCTGCTATTGTGCTCTCTTTAGCTGACACTGTGGTTCCTACTCCTGCACTTCTTGATGCTGACAAACCATCTCACCCAAACCAGGCTTCTCATCTGATCATTTTAACTGACTTATCTCTTCACTCCTCTCTTCCCATATCAGTCAGCCCAATTAATGTTCTCAAACCAAAACTGTCTGATAATTCTTCAGTTGATGAGTCTGATCATCAGTCTTCTGAGGAAACAGTTGAAGCATCTTCTATAGGCTCCTCATCTGACTCATCCAAATCTACCTATGAAGATGAGTCTCTCCTTACTCTTTCTCAGCTGGCCTCAGAAAAGCAAGGAAACAAAGGGAAATCATTTCTCAGGCTCTCCATCGTTCCACTGGAAAGAAAATTATCTTTCCTAATATCATTCCTGATCCTGAGCCAGAGCCCCAATCTCAAGTTCCAGCTTACCCTTTGTCCACTTTCTTCCCTCTAAACCCCGAGGATGCAGATATATACACCTTTCAGCTCTTCTCTAGTGCACCAGACTTTTCTCAGCCTCCTGTCCCTGAGCCTACTGCTCCTTCTCCACCAGATACTCTTTCTACCTCAGCAAAGCTGGACCTTCTTTATGTCCATCATCTCCAGATGAAATCAGCCTTCACTCATCACACCAATCAACTAGCTACTCTTCAACAACATGTTGCCTCCCTTCTCCCTAACCTTACCCAGATAATCACTACTGAAGTCCATGCTGCCATTGCTGTTGGTGCCCCTAGAGAGGCTAACATGGATGACTGGAGAACAATCCTGCTTTATCAGCAAGAATGGGCAAACATGACATTCAATGCTGAAGCTACATTGCTTCAAACCATTCAGAGGAGAAGAAGCAAAAAGCGAGAGCTGATGCATACTTGGCTGAGAACGAAATTCTCAGACAAAGACTTGGTCTGAAGCCATCTCAGTCAGTAACTGAAGCTGAAGCAGAAAAGGAAAAGGATAATGATGATGACAAAGGGAAACCTGATCTTGAAGTTGAACAAAATACTACTACTGTCAAGGAACCTGAACCTGAAACTGATGCTGAGAAAGAAGCTGATGTTGAAAAGGCACATGAAGTTGATGTTGTTCCATCAAATGTTGTTCAAGCTGAAAAGCCCACTGAAGGATCCACATCACCAGCTGAATGAATCAAAACTTTCTCTCTCAAACCATTGAACTTTTAAGACATATGTTTTACTTGTAGAAAACAATTATTTTCTTCCTAGTTTTAATTTTCTTCTACTTCATTTATATGTTACCTCTTTGGCTTACTAACATCTATTATGCAGGAACATAATCACTTTATTGGCTCTCTGCTTTCAAGTGAATGATTTTAAGCAAATATGAGGAGATTGTTGAATCTTGCCTTAAAATAGATTTGCTTAAAATCATTTCACTTGTTGTCAGTCAATTCTCTAATTATTATTTTGGTCAGCTTGCTGCATTAATTTTGTCTGTCATTTATATCGGCTGACCACCGTTTTAAAGTGTCAGTTTCTTTACCTCATTTAATTGAACATTCCTTTGTACTGACACTTTCTTGTTTTGTGTTTTGATAGATACTATATATATTATCTTTCTAACTGGATTCCTGAGATCTTGTGAAGATACACTTATATTGTTCAATCACATTTCAAATTCAAATGTGTTCCTAACGGGCTGATCTTCAAGTTATTCTATATATATACCTATAGGAATCATTTGAAGGATGAACAAAACTTACCGAAGTCTAAGCA
Organism: Codonopsis lanceolata; assembly: GCA_013146195.2. NCBI lineage: Eukaryota > Viridiplantae > Streptophyta > Magnoliopsida > Asterales > Campanulaceae > Codonopsis > Codonopsis lanceolata. Next base: position 105,391,518 of record CM028381.1, on the reverse strand, counting down.
TACTACTCTCAAAGAAATTATATCTCTGCTTTAGTCTTCTTGAAAACTTTAGCTAGACATTCTTCCTTGATAATTATTTTCTAGTTATAGCTTTGACAAACACTGAGTGATTTATTTCATACCTCTTTGAATTCAATCAGTTTGTCTCACGAGCTTGATTGTAATACAATCATACTTCATAAACACTGGTCTTTTGTTGTACACTGATCCATTAGAGATCACTTAGATTTTTAATAAAATTAATGCACTTCAAAAATCCAAGTTTGACCAACTTGGTAGTGAATGTAGCAGTTTTAATGTGAACCACTTCAATTCTTCTGTCATTTACTTTATCAGCTTTTGCAAACTGATCTAACACTTAAGAAGTCTTAATCTACTTAAATGTCAGCCAGTTACATACATACATTGTTTAGCTATCTGTTTTGATAAATTGTTCTTTTTATATTCAGTGATCTTTCTTAAAAAGAAATTTCTTAAAGCAACTGTGTCAGCCATCAGCTGACCAATATTCATCAGCTTGAGTTTCTTTAAAAACATCAGTCAATTGATCAATTTCAGCTAACTGACAAAAATCTAATTTTCGCTGCCAACTTTAAGAAGTTTTACAAGTATATCCTCAAAATTTTAAAAATGATATTCACTCCCCCCCCTCTAGTCTTGTCAGTTACCAACCGGACTTACAAAAACTCACTCTCTCTCTTAGTTTGAGAAATCTCTTTCCAAGGTGGTCTCCCCCTTACTCTTCTCCATACAATAAGAAGATAAAAAACCTAAGATGAGGATGCCTTAAGTACTCTGCATGGTTTACCTTTTAAGGGCCCGAAGAAACCTCACATATGTCCTCCGCATTTTTAATTTTCATCACTGCTTTTAAAGGATAAAAGAATCATTTTATTATTAATAAATTATTAAGAATGATATTTTTTAAAAAAAAATTAACTTCCAAATGAAAACTCAAAACAGAGAAAGTATGTATTGTTAACCTTTGCAACGTTCTTTATAAAGATGCTTTTAAAAGAAAACCAGAAAAAACAAAACAAGGAAAAATTTTAAAGTTGATAAGAGTAAATCTTAAAACTAGTTGAACTAAAACTTTACTATCAAGGTATCTCCAAAATAGATAATCCTCATAATCGGAAGCATTTGTACCATATCCTTCTCCATCTTGATTGAACACAACTATTCTTCATTATTTCCCTCATTCATATTTATTATTTAATCTCCAATGAATTAAGGTATCAAAATTGGTCGGCCCTCTTTTGTCAAATCTTTTATCAAACTAACTATTTAATTGAATTTTAACCTTATATATGTCTTTTCTTTGTTATTTGATCTCATCTTCTTTTTACGAGGACTTATAATATAAAACTAAGATTCGACGGGATTAGGTGTGACTATAAATAGGATAGAAGATTTCAAATGGTGCTAAAAATCATCTCATTTTCATTTAAAAATAAAATAAACTGAAAATCAACCGTTTCTAATCTAAAACTCTAAAAACAATATATAACCCAAATATAACCTCAATCGCCCATCTAAGACCATCTCAACCAGTTTAAAGATTTTGTGTAATTTTTATATCAAATTTCATCCACTATCTCAAATAGTTTCTACTTCAAATTTTATTCTAAAAAAATATTTCAAGTATATTCTTTATTATTTTATTTAAAATTATGTTTTATTTCATTTAATTTGTATAATTTATTTTAGCAAAACAAGTATATTATTTATTGAATTAATATTACATTAAATTAAATACTATGAATTAAAATTAATAATTAAATGCAATAATTTAATTGAGACTAAGATATAAACATATCGAAATTAACGTATCTGGCAGACGCTTCCATTGCTTCTTGAATTGGACTTCCATTGCATTTTATCTTGACCGACAGTTAGATTACACATCAACGTAGTCATCTGTTTGATAATTTGTATTATTATTAATGTTATTAAAATGTATGTTGTGTGAGTTTATTTGAATATAATGTATTTTTTTTTATTTATTAATGTCTCTGTTTCAGTATTTATAAATTTTATTTTAAATAATTTTAATATTAAAAATAACTTATAACTATCAATAAAAATAAAAATAATTGAATTGATTTTATATAGTATTTAAACCAAAACACAAATTAGTATTTAAACCAAAATACAAAACAAACAATATTGTTAATACAAACTAAAACACAAAACTAATAATATTATTAATAAAAATTAAAACACAAAATTATGGAGTATTTAAAAAAAGAAGAAAAGAAAAGGATGTGAGTGAAGGTGAATCAGCTACAGGGATGCGCCAGTTGAAGAGGTTGGGGGTTTTTCAATTTGAAGATGGGTTTTGAATTTTGACTTGAGTTTCATTCGGTGGAGCCGTGGAGGGAATACCAAAATGCTCTAAAACCTTCGAAACTGTCTCCAGCGCTGAACATGCAGACCAAGATGGAGCCAATTGCACCATCTGGTGCAGCCAATTCATCTTTTCCTAACAATCTACCATCCCGGAAGCGATTTCTCACCAATCCGAAGCCCAATCAAGCCTCAACCACCGCATCGCTGGAATCATCATTGTCCTCCGATTCATCTTCGGATCGACTCACAAAGAAAACCCGAGAATTGCCCAATTTATCCGATTGCCATAGTTGCGGCCACAGAATCAATTATTCAAACCCTAAAGAGAGGCTGCAACCACTGGACAGTATGTGGCGGATCGTTCTTCTATGTAAGAAATGCAGTAAACAGGTGAAATCTTCGGATCTTTGCCCGTATTGCTTTTCAGCAACGGCGGGGATGGATTGCTTCAAGTGCCTGGATTGCGAACGGTGTATTCATAAAGATTGTGTTGGTAAGTACGGTGGGCTTGCGCCGTGGTCGTATTGTTGTTCGGGGTTAGGGTTTTCGGTTTGTGTTGATTGCTGGGTTCCCAATTCGCTTGTTAAATCAATTAGGGTTTATAAACGGAAGAGCAGGAAGAAGAACAAGAATGTTAAGGTTGTGCCCGAGTCGTTACCTATGCCGAATTCTAGGGTTTTGTGTTGTCGCACTAATGGAACGAAGACGCTGGAGGAAGTGGTTAAAGATGCTAATGTTTTGGTGGAGAGAAAGGTCGCGGATGCGGTTAAGGCAAAAGAGGTTGCACTAAGGAAAGCTGTGGCGGTAAAAAGTGCTGTGGAATTGGCTAAGGGTGCCACTGCAAGTAAAGAGGAGAAGGGAAAAACTGTTAGTAGTGGGGATAATATGGAGAGTAAGGTCGTGGATGATGCGGAACTGGCCTTTATGTTGCACCGTGCCATGAATAGTTCTCCTAGGATTTCAAGAAGCAAATGCTCGGTAGATTCAAGTAGTTTGGCTGTACCAGAAGTGCAGGATACAAGAGGAAGTGCCAGTACTAGTACTTGTTCTAAGCTTGAAGTATATGGCAATAGCAGTAATTTAAGTGAGAAAATTGATAGAACTGTTTCGGAAGCTTCAGTTTGCTTTAAGACTTCTGATTATTGTTCTTTTATTGAGTTAAGTACTGGAGCAGTGCTAAATGCAAAAAGTAGTTCAGATGGCAATGAATCCCAAGGTCATGGTCAGGGAAGATGCGATGTGAAAGCTGATCGGTATTTGTTGAAGTACCGGAGAACTGACAAAACTGTTTCAAAACCTTCTGTTTTCTGTAAGTCCTTTGATTGTGGTTCTCATGTAGATTTGGTTAGTTTGAATGCTGGAGCTGTGACTGGTACAAGAGCTTGTCTGAACTGCAATGAGTGGCGAGGAAGTGGAGATGGAAGATGTGATGAGAAGCATGATCGTTACTCATTGAAGTATACAAGAAGTTGTCGAAATGGCAATGAATCCCCAGGAAATGGAGAAGGGATTGTCAATGAGAGGCATGATCGGTTTATGTTGAAGTGTAAAAGTACTTGTGTGAGTGGCAATGACTCCGAAGGAAATTGCAATGAGCATCCTGATCGCTATATGTTGAAGTATACAAGAACTCGTGTAAATGACAATGAATGCCAAGGGAACGGAGAAGAAAGATGCAATATGAAGCCTGATCGCTACACTTTGAAGTATACAAGAAATTGTGTAAATGGCTCTGAATGTCAAGGGAATGGAGAAGGAAGATGCCATGAAAAGCCTGATCGCTATATACTGAAGTATAGTAGAACTTGTCTAAATGGCAATCAATGCCTAGGAAATGTAGAAGGCGGTTGCAATGAGAAGCCTGATCGCTATTTGTTTAAGTATGAGAAGAGGTCTATAAGCTCAAAACCAGTTTTGAGTAGTGAATGAAAGTCTCTTTTCCGACTCTCTTCATCCCGAACATCAGGATCCAACTCCTGGTTACCTTTGAATGAGCAGAGGGTCCAGGACATTCACCGATGATTATATTCGGGCCTGGACACAATCGTTTTCTTGTGCCACAAGTTCATCACAAGAGCCCTGCATAGGCAATTGCAGGTAATGAAGTTGTATTGCTTATCATTGTAGTTAGTTAGTAATATTGACGTTTGTATCTTGTACTTGTTTTATTCTGTATATTGTAAGCACCATCTTGTTCGGCATAGACATTTTTTCTTTAATAAAGAGTATCTTATCCTCATTTTTTGATAGGCTTCTCAATTGGAGAAGCAACATTCATAGAGATGCTTAGTCATTTTGAATCCGAATGTGCTTCCTCCCCTGAACTATTGTTTTTTGGTCAAATCTTTTGGCAAAAATATGCCCTTGATATCGCAAGAACTCCTATTCATGTGTAGCTCTACTTATATGCCAGTTAGTGTGGTCAACTTACAGATAGTTTGTTTACTGAATTTTCTGTTCCTTGTTGACATTCAATTTCGGGTCTCTCAATGTGTTACTCGCTGTTTCTCATAGAGGCTTATCTGGTAGCCACTTATTATCCCAGGTTCATGGGAGTTTATAGTCTTGCAGTATTGGGATTCCGTTGCGGCAACCCATGTACATCTATGTTTTCCCAAACTGACATATATTGACATGGTGCTTTACACACACCCTTCCTCCCTCCCTAAGTTACATGGAGAGTCGGGTATGAGGATCTGGTGTGGGTGCGGATCCGGCCATCCGGGCGTACTACCAGCCAAAACTTTTAAGATTTTACCCTAAATGTAGATGACCAACTCCACATCTACGCCCATGTCATGTCGTGTCGACACGGGTACTTCCTCGAAAAGAAAGAGTCGTAACATAGCTCTCTCCCCCATTGAATCTTCTGAATTTATCTCTTCCTCTCATATGCAGATAAATTTTTTTTCCTAAACCCCAGACAATTTACTGAGAGAACAACCATTTCTTTGTGTCCGAGTGTTTGACCTCGGTGCAGTTTAGGGGCATAAATTTTTATTTTATTTTAGCATCTGTTGCACCAAGAAGTCAAGGCATTGTCTGAATCATAACCTACCTAGTGGGGTCTTGAACCTATTTATCTACTTTTAGATCCCTAGGCAGTTGCCCTTGGCATCTTGCAGTTTACATAAGCTGTCTCCCATATTATTGGAATGGAGGAGCATGAGGGAAATGGTAAGGGAAAGAGTGGTGCATGATTTTCTGGTTCTGCTTATACGGTTTAACGTACATGGTTATCTTGATGGGGTAAGTGTTGGAAATATTGGGGTTTATCATGTTACTTTTTTTATTTTCCAACTATTATGTGATAATCGAGAAGTTCTTTATTTATGTCTATTACTAACACTAAAGCTTCTCAATTAGTCTGGGGGGAAATGAATAGTTGCGTTAAGTTTGAACCAATAACATTTATATTCTTATTTCTATAAATATTATATACGTTTGTGATTCTCCATTGCACTCAATGAGTTATTGATAGCTTGAATTAATTGAATTTTAAATTTGTTCATGGTTTTGTGTAATCGTTGATATATGATTGCAACATCAATGTTGCCTTCGGCTCCAAACTGATGTCATTTTGATTGTGACTTAGAATTTGGTTAGTGACTTACTGACTCGCCCTTGTGCTTTGGGAAAGTGAAATTGATATTCCGCAGCTACAAATGAAAAAAAGGAAAGTAAAGAAGAGAAACTCATCCAGCATAATGTATATACCTGGGGCTTTTAAGCTCGTAATGAAGCAAGCCATGTGAAGAAAGATACATTTTAGGTATTTATATAGGAAGTAGATTTTTTTATTTTTTTTAACTAAAACCAACAATCAGGAATCCTACCAGCCTATTCCCTACCCCTGCCATCATATCTATGAATTTCACCTTCACGATCTCATTTGTTGCCCCAGCCCCCCAATTTCATGGACATAGAGAATTGCCAAGTTTAGTTGAACTTAGGTTCGGGTCATTTGCTGAGATATAGCTTGATATTTTTGTGACATAAAGTGTGCTTACTGGCATTCCAGCTGATTTTGAAGCAACCTTGTCAATAATAAACCATTTCGAGACAACATTGTGGAAATATTGATTGAAATCAAAATATCAGATTCGCCTCCCAGTCCCAGGTGCAGTTTTGGTAGATGTTGTTAGTTGAGTGTTGCATACATCAGGTAGGATGATTCTAACTTCAGCTGTGAAGTGAGGTAGTGCAGGTAATGAATAGGTTTATGGAGGTTGTGAATGAAAAGGTCTGGTTTATTCGGCAGGCATTTTTGGGGGATTGATGTGGCTTGAGGTGGGATACTATTATAAGGTGAGCGTGAGGGTAATTCTGAAAAAAAGGTGGGTTAAAATATTTAGAATGTAGCTCTAACTGGAAGGATAAATTTTTGCGTCCTTCACGGATCTCATGTACTAGAAAATATATACAAAGTTGTATAGAAGCTCTTGCCATACATTGGTCAAGCATTTTGGGGGAGGGTTCCCTTGGAAAGTGTCATTCTTTGTGTGAACAGCAGAAATGATGTGACTATGGATAACTTGAGTACGAGGAAACAAACTTACCTTGAATGGGGCTTGATGTGTAAGAGAGGAACTGAGACTTGGTGAATCATTTACTTCTTCATTGTAACATAGCTTTGAGTTTATGGGAAATTACATTTGCTTTGTTCAGGATTAGTAGGGTCATGCCATGATCTGTCATCTGTGGAGGAACTTTGTTAATGTTGGATTAGTGTCAAAACTGGGAAGAGGTTAAAGTTTTACTGGAAAGTAGCCCTCCTCTCTTATGTGGCTGATTTGGAAGAAGAAAAATAGTAGAATTTTGGAGGACTACGGCACTCTTATCACATAGTTCAATTCATTTTTTGAGCATGTTTTAGTTTTAGCTTAAGGGTGGATATCCAGGATCTGAGGTTCAGCTTGTAGATTTTGTGGATAAAAACTGTTTATAACTGGGATTGTGCCCCTTGTGTCAGTGTTTGGTAATTTTTCTACTTTTGTGAAAAGGGTGAGTTTTGGATATAATTATGCAGGTTTGTTCGCAGAAATGATCCCAACTAGACAGAGGTCGAATGGGGCAGATTTGGCAATGCTCAGTTTTCTAGGCCCATGCAAGATTGGAGGCCTATTGGGGTGGCAAATATATTTATTTTTTGGCTTGTTATCATAGGCAGCAGGGACGATTCTTTTTTGCAGGGCGTAAATAATTTAAGTTTGATAAGCCCCTTTTATGGCATCTTGGATATTGACGCATGTTAAGCTTGATATACATTGTTGAGCCCCTATCTAACAACTTAAGCTTTTAGATGAGTTGGTTACTTAACATGGTATCAGAGCTCTGGTTTGGCAAGGTCGTGGGTTCGAATCATCCCGCTTGCATTTGTTACCCGGAATATTGTGAGTGCATGTTGTCACTCTGTTTGCTTTGTGATGCCCCTGGTGAGGCATGTTTGTGTATCTCTCCACGTGTGGACGGGTCACACGTGAGGGGGAGTGTTAAGCTTGATATACATTGTTGAGCCCCTATCTAACAGCTTAAGCTTTTAGATGAGTTGATTACTTAACAACGCATCTATTTACATTGCCAATATATAATGGAGCATTTGTCAGATATGGTTCCTTATGAATCTAAAAGTTCTCTCCATTGATAATTTAGTCAAGGAATTGTGATAATTATGTAATCTTTATCTTGGGATTTGCAGTCTTGAGGTTGGAGTCCCGTTTTCCGAGTCCGTGTTACTTCTATCAGGGCTTCAGTTTTTTGCGCTTTTTGAGGAGTGCACATTTCTGATCTTTGGAGAGATTGGATTGGAGGGCAGTTCTTCATTGGTTTCTAGCTTTATCCTTTTTCTTTTTTTTTTTTCTTTTGTTCTGTTTCAGTAGATGGCTTATTCACTGTTTTTGTATATTCTTCTCTTGATCTAATGAAATTCTTCCTATATCCAAAAAAGAAAAGAATTGTGGTAAACATTTCATGGGGAAATTCTTCGGCTTCACTTTCTTAGGATAATAGGTTTTAGTATCATTTGCTTAGTGTATATGGTATAATGTATAGTGATGGGGCGTTTATAAGTTGCCTTTTCAGCTCATTAATCACAAATCATAACACGTGGAATATCTTACACGAAAGCCATTTTGTAATGGATTCCCTCTAATTGGACAAGCAAAACATTAATGCTGGCTCAGGATGCGCCATTTTCATTATTTCACCTCGTCTGCTTGACTGATGCGTAAAAAAGCTTGGAAATTTTGCCTCCCGAACAAGCAGAAAGAAACTTCTGATTTCATGAATATGGAAGACAGAGTGATGTAGGACAGGATACGGAGATTTCGTTCAACGGTTGATGGAGAGATTAAGAAGGGTTTGTGTTTCCTTGGCAAAGGATCCACTAGTCTGCAGACTATCAGAAAGAAGGGGAACCTACCCTCGCAAGTCGCAAGGGATCGGTAGAAACACACTTAAGCTCATAGCTATTCAACTCTGTTTAATAACGAAGCATTACATGAATTTTTATTTTTGTAACTAAACCCTAATTCTACTAGGATTATTCCTCATAAAACCCTAATAAACTAATTGACTAAAATAACCTTAAACTAATAATTGTTCTAATAACTGAATAACATCTCATTACAATTGATTTATCTCTAATTACCAATACATAATATCCTAATAGTAATTGAATTCCAATTCCAGAGTTCCTTTTCCATTCTGCATCAAGGGGTCTGCATATTGAATCTAGGGTTAAGTATACCATTAGTCCCTAAACTTTGACAAAATCCATCATCAGTCCCCCAACTTCAAAAAGTTTCACCACTGACCAAAGCAGGTCTTTTTTGCTCATCGAAGGTCCCAGCCCTAACGCCGTTTGTGTATTTTCGTTAAGTGAGCATGTGTCACTCACATGCACAAAATAAGGGGACTATGTATAACATCATCAAAATAAGGGGGCAATTAACCATGATAGAAGATGAAGGGGGCTTGAAAACGTATCCGTACCTTCATTGAAAGATTTTCCGTAATTGCTGAAGTCAATTACAAAACATTGCCATTAACGCCACCCATTAGCCGTTTGGCCGTATCCAGAAAAGCTCGAGCCTATGACGTTTGTGTCCTTCCCGTAGCTGTTAAATTCGTTGGCAGCTCCATTCCCGTTCCTACCATAACTAGCAAACGACTGGTCACCGGTGTTCGAGGTGTCGCTGTTCACAATAAACTTATGTTCCCGTTCGTTGACGTTGCTGGAGTACGTCGTGAATTTGAGGTTGGGAACGTTGATTCCGAAGGCGTAGGACTTAAACTCGCCGGAGACGTTGGTGGCTCCAGTCCCGTAGGTGTTAAAGCTTTGGTCGGCGATGTTGGTATCATGCGCATAATTGGCAAAATTATCCTTCTGGCTCAAGGAGTCACGGCTGTACGCTCTAAACGAGTCGAGTGGGAGGTTCTCGTGGTCCAAATAGTTCTTGAACGAGCCGACCCCACCGAGTCCACTCGACGCGTAATTGGTAAAGTTCTTATCCATGCATGACTTGAAGTGAAAATTGCTTCCGTGCTTTTCAAGACTCGGGGATAAATCAGGGAAGCACAGTAGCTTGGTCGAGGAACAAAAAGATGGGAGTTGGGTGGATAAGGTGTTTTGATCGGCAAGTGTAGTGAAAGTGGCGGATTGAACGACGGACAGTGGGAAAGCCTTGTTGAGAAGGAACCATGGTTTGGGCAAGTTGTTAGAGATCTGTTAGTAACGAATCAGATAGGCCTTGGGCGTCAATGGGTCTTCTCCGGCAAAGGCTACTTGTGAAATTAGACAGCAATGTAGATACATTAAATCCATTAATAGAACAAAGATTATCAATTTAGGCCCCCTTCATCTTCTATCATGGTTAATTGCTCCCTTATTTTGATGATTTTATACATGACTCCTTTATTTTGTGCATGGGAGTGACACATGCTCACTTAACGGAAATTTACAAACGGTGTTAGGGCTAGGGACCTCCGAGGAGTAAAAAAGGCCTACTTTGGTCAGTGATGAAACTTTTTGAAGTTGAGGGATGGGTTTGGCTAAAGTTCAGGGACTAATGGTATACTTAAACCTTAAATCTAAAAGATTAGGCTCTGTAGTCATCTGTGATGCAATTACACTCTCCTCATGCCTGCATGTGAATGCCAAGCTCAAGCAAGGACTGCTCGTTAGTCTATAAGTTCTTTGTTTTTTGTTTTTTCTTTAAATGATATAAATCCTTTTTGATGATTTTCATGCTCAACATCTGCAGATACGCTGAGTAGTTGAAATGCAATTGTATTTGCAAAACAGGGTAAATGCTTATACATTCAATTGTGTAGATTTTAATGATTAAGGCATAGAAGGCTACATATTCTTTTAGAGTTCCCAACTTGTATTAATTTTCCTTTGACAAATCATGGGTATTATTTTGTTTAGTCCAGAAGAATTGATAGTTTATTGTTAAATGCTCCATCCGTCCCTGCAAAGAGTCAATCGTACCATTTTGGGATGTTTTACTCTAAAAGTTTATTTTAAAAAATTATGCTTACAGTTTTTATAACATTTCGTTTTTACCATCCACTTGTGTTGTAAGCACCTTGCTAACTATTTTTGTGTATTATGACAAACTCCAATGGCATTAATATGGAACATGTCCCAGCTATGTCGTTTCTTTCTTTTTTGAAACCTTGCGGCCTGTGTCATGGCAGCATTGGTCATCATGTCAGAACCAGTCTCTGCTTTTTAGTGGCAATTGCCTAATATTGTAGATGCTGTAGCCTATCAAAGCTAAAGAAGGGAGAACCGGAATACGCTGCGAATCTATGATACCTTTCAGTGGAGAGGCTTATGAAAGCATAATCAAGACTAAGAAACTAATTCTGGTAGCGAATGAAAAACCGGAGAACATTCACAAATTTGTGATTCTGCTCTGTGCTAAGTACAGAAATGCCTAGAATGTAAAGTAGTTGAGGCCGGATAAGTATTGTTGTTTTAGATCTTCCGTCTCTGCTAGAGAAAATAAATATGTGCGGCCTTGTTTGATGAATAAATTTGAATGCAGTAAATAATGATCATCTCAAGCTGGATACATGTTATGGAAAGAAAATAGGAAAGAGAGTAGGTTCAATAAGGAAAATGTTATGCGTAGAGAAAGAATTGGTAAGAGTTTAAGCAAGGTATGCATGTGCCTTGGCTTCAGCTGTCCGAGAAGGTCTGTTAGGTAAACTGATCCTGATTCATTCCCCACTTCTGGGGCTCATCGGGAGCTCCCCTTCATTTTCCTAGGTAGAGATTGTTTTGACTTCTGAGCATCGCTTTAATTGGTAATGACTTGTATTATATGGCTGTTATCCGAATCTGAGGCAACAAGTTTAAGTGAAAGGTGTTATTTTTTTTCTTCGGTGCAACATGTTTTACCAACAATATGCATATATGAAGTACTGCCTACTGGTATAACTATTTGGTGTTACTGCAATGTGATTTTATGGGACTACTAGGTGGCTTCATGATCCCCATAACTAAGCAAGTTTCCACCTAGAATTGGCTTGTTTGTTTGGCAATTGGCTTCATGGTACTTTGGACTCTTCGCGATTATCCCACTTGGCACCGAAAGTTTCATTTAATTGAGAGAAAAGGTTAATGACTATGTAGTATGTACCGAACCAACATAACTGGATTAGAAGGATATTTTAATCCAAATTAATAACCATATATAAAACCTAAAGATCATAGTTGTCAAAGTCGAGAGGCATTAAAACGGCGATAGGTCCAAATTTGAGGCGAGGTGAGGTGTCAAAAAGACACTCATAGAAAAAATACTAAGGAAATATACATATAAGTATATAACTTAACAAATATCAATAAAACATGGTATAAGTGAGCATAATACATGAAAATTAAGTTCTAACATAATATCAATAACACAAATTTTTCATTCATAATTGAAATTTCAATGCATTAGTGAACTTAACTAAAAATTTAGATAAGAAAATAAATAGTTATCAAAGTAAATGAAAATAAAGTCATGGAAATCAAAAGAGAACTAAAGTCATGGAACGTAATAAGCCAATGAAAATAAAGTTATGGAATCAAAATTAAGTTACAGAACAGAGTAAAAAAAAATTGAGACAAGTAATTTAATGAAACAAAACAGAACATAACAAGTAATGAAATGAAACAAAACAGACAGAACAAGTAATTTTTTTAATGAAATGAAACAAACCAGAATAGAACAAGTAATTTTTTTAATGAAAGTGTTTCACATAAGAGAATAAGTAATTTTTTTTAATGAAAGGAGGAACATAACAAGTTTTTTTTTTTTTTAAAGAACAAATTAAGTCTACACTCAGTTTTTTTAAAAAGAACAGATTAAGTCTACACTCAGTTTTTTTAAAAAAGAACAGACTCTACACAGTAAAACATAGTTCAAGGCTTCAAGCACAGTCAAACAGAGTTAAAGATGCAAAAAAAAAAAAAAAAAAATTGGAACAGAGTAGAAGTCGAACTTAGTGAACTCAGAGAAGAAAGGAGAGTTTACATGGAACATGAAGTCAAGAAAGCTGAAAATCGATGGCCACAGTTGAAACCCTTGAAGATGAAACCCTCCTTTCAGTTGGAACCCCCTTGAAGTCGGAAGTTGAAGTCGAAGGCCACAGCGAAGTTGAAAAACTGTGTATCGATGTCTAGGGCTTGTATCGAATTATCGTTGTCAACTTGATTTCGTGCCTCCGAACAAATGGAGTCTTTTTGGGTATTTTAGGTTTTATAATATATTTATACTAACATAAATCTACGTCGTTTCCCACTTTAAAAAGTAAGAAGAAAAAATATTTAAAAAAAAACGAGCGCCAAAGGCACATCGACTACAAGTGCCAATGGCTTGACTCGCTTCTTAAACAACTATGTTACACACCCGACAAAACTTGCTTCTTAAGTTACACATGTTCTAGATTTGGTTGAGTCTCGCTAAAAGGTCCAGATCCTTTGAAGTGCCAATGGCTTGACTCACCTCTCGCCTGAGGCGCCAAAGGCGCTCGCCTTAGACAACTATGCTGAAGACACTAACAATTCCTGAAGCTACAGATCTGTCTGTCAATACTTGCTATCAGCTTCTTCTAGTTTGATATTAACTGTTCTTTACTTTAGCACTTAAGAGAACAATTATTCATTGATTGTTCATCTCATCATTAAACACTTGGTTGAAAACTATTTTTGTACACGATCCATTAGGGATCTAACTTTCTCACCTAGTGGATAAACAAGTGCACCTTTCAAAATCCAAAACTAACCACTTTGATAGTGGACGTAGTACTATTCATAGTACGAATCACTTTTACATCCTTGCGTACTGTCTTGATTGATTTATCTCTGCTTACCTTACACTAATTACATCTGCTACTGTTCTTAATTGTTTAAGTCTGTTGCTGAGCCTTATTGAGAGCAGTAGCCTTCCATCTATTTTATCTTTTCTATTTCCGCTACTCTAACTCTTCTTAAGAGTTAGTTATTTTCAAAAGGAGAGAACACTTTGAAATTTTTTTAAAGTATTTTTAAAAATACAACTAGGCTATTCAACACTCCCCCTCCCTTCTAGCCTAGATGGAGCCTATTTAGGACCAACAAGAGCCTTCCGAAAAATAAAAGTTTCTCCGAGGTAATGACATAAAAAACCAAAAGTCATTAAGGGGACTAATGGCTGGGAAAGCTTTGAATTCGTTAATTGGAAACCCACAAGGGGCTGGGGATTTAAGCCTAATATTAGGCTTGAATTTCATGGAGATGCAGGTGACAATAGATGAGGATGTTGGGCAATGGTAATTGAATATATATGTGAATGATTTTACAGAACGATTGCCTAACTTGGGGAGAAGGTGTTGCTGAAGAGTTTGATGATGGCTAATGCTATCTAGGGAAAATTGCATTGGGCATTTGGTGGATAAAAATCTGTGATTATGATGGAAAACCTTGTATAAAACATAATCATTTTATTACGGAGTATTAAAAAGGAATCTGCCTTTAATGCAGTTGATATTGTCTTTCGCCCTAGTGATAGTGATACTTGATTTGCTTGTTTGTTGGTGATGGCCTTATGCTGTGTAGATTACGGCTGTCAAAGTAGTGAACATATAAGGAAATATATACAAGGAGGTTCTTTTGTACTTGATATATTATGTTGATACTATTTACTGATAATTAAGTATACATTTGTACGACATTCTCTCTTATTGAAAATCCCACCTTTGAGTAGGATAACTCAATTGTACCAATACTTTTTTCTCTAGTGTTCGCTGGTTCATTTGGAGGAAGGAATTTCATGGCATGGTAAAATATTAACACAGGTACTACGGAAAAAAAATGTTTTTATTGGTTTGTGACTCGTTAATAGAGTAACAACAAAAGTCAGCTATAATTAATGATCTTTCTTGATCCATGACAGGACAGTCTTTTTGAGTATGCATACCCATGCTATTATGTGCTTGTGGTCTACTATGGCTACTCAAGTGAAGGGAAGTCCATGATGTTTAACATAGTCAAAATGACACTTGTATTAGTTGGTTTACAAAACCAAAGTCAGTTTACGAATCCAACGAGGAGAGGACGCATATTCTGAAAGACTGTTGTTTTACTGTTTTAGTTTCGTAGAAGTTTCTAAGCAAGGGAGGGGCAACTGTTGGTCGCTTCATTTTAACTTGAAAGGTATTGTGGCCTTCGTGTGGATTCCACAATCCTTTTGTTTACTTTAGATTATTTTTTTTCCACTTTACACTTAAAAGATCTTCCCTAAATCTCTCATTTTGTGCTGACTGCTGAGAGTGCTCTCCTATGCAGCTCTCCACCTTCCTAGGAGTTGTTTAACCAAAGTTGTATTAAATTCTTTATTTAAAGTCTTTTCCCACGTACGGATTTGGTCTTCTTCTTTAACATCCAGAAAACCTGGATTGAATTAGGTTATCGCGCATGTTTAAAGAAATAGTTAAAATTATAGCTAGAGGTAGGTTTGGGCTATGGCTGCTAATCCATTGGAATGATTTAATCATCCCACTAACAAGGGGCTTGTGCCAAGCACACTATCTCATCCTATTGGTCCTTATCACCAAATACTTATTCTTAATTATTCTAATCCTATCAAAAATAAAAACTTATTATCTATTAAAAAAAATATTATTCTAACTCTATATATCCTCCAAATTGGACTCTACCTCTCACAAGCAACTCACATTTACTCTTCATCCTTTTTCCTTTCTGAATACGAGCTATTCTTTGCCTCTTTTACCTTTATGGCGACACTAAATGATATCCAAATTCCGATTCCAAAGGATGATTCTGAGCAAAATCAAGAAGGTGATAACTTCGACTACTCACAAAGGGGACAATGGTTGCGCGCAGCTGTGTTGGGAGCCAATGATGGCTTAGTTTCTGTTGCATCTTTAATGATGGGTGTTGGAGCTGTCAAAACAGACATCAAAGCCATGATTCTTACGGGGTTTGCTGGTTTAGTTGCGGGAGCTTGTAGTATGGCAATAGGAGAATTTGTATCTGTTTACTCTCAGCTAGATGTAGAGGTAGCTCAAATGAAGAGAGAGAAGAGGAGAATGAGGGAGAGTGAAGAAGAAGAAAGTGTTAAGGACAAGTTGCCAAATCCCATGCAGGCAGCTGTAGCATCAGCCCTTGCTTTTACTTTAGGAGCAATTGTGCCTTTACTTGCAGCTTCATTTATAGGAGACCATAAGCTGAGGCTAGGTGTTGTGGTAGCTGCAGTGACCTTAACACTACTCGTTTTCGGAGGAGTTGGAGCTAAACTAGGCGGGACCCCTGTGGTGAAGTCTTGTGGAAGGGTTCTGATCGGTGGGTGGATGGCTATGGCTATTACTTTTGGGCTAACCAAGTTGATTGGTTCTAGTGGACTCTAATTTCGATCATTTTCCCCATGTTTCTTTTATCATTCTAGTTCAGCAATGACATCTATGCCTTTGTTTTCCTAGTGTGGGAAATGTGAAATTAATTCATGTTTACTAATTCAGTTGAATGCTGAAGATGTATGTATTTGTGTGGGGATGAATAAATAATACAAAGCATATTTGTTTAGCATTGACAATTTTTATTCAGCTGTTTTGCTAGCAACGCTATTGGCTCACTTCCTGCTTCTGGTTTTGTCATTGTGGAATACTATCAGTTCTAACACTAGATATGTGAGATCAAAGAATGCACATAATAGGTCATGTTGCACCGCAATGGTATGATAAATTTTCCCAGAATTTCAATGAGAGATATTCGGTTTTATTTGTCAAAATGTCCTATGATTTGAGACATGGCTGAACGACATAAAGTGGACATGTCAACTTGTATCTGTTAGGACATGTGTGTCAACAAACGAAATTAGGGTTTCCTTTTGTCTGTAAAATTTTGTTTTATACAGTAATATGTATCAAAATTACAAAAAGGTACGGTCATATTAAATCAAGACATGCACAAGAAAGATGGTGTGAAAAATTCTACTGACAGCTTTAAGAAGTACTTGTTGTCATGCATCTATGTTTAGCTGTTTTTCTACATGTGTGTGTGTGTGTGTGTATTTGTATATTTATATATATGAATATGGTCATGCCCTTGTGTCTAGAGTTTTGAAGGTTGGCATGTGATCACGATCTCGTCTCTTGAATTTTGAAGGTTGGTCTATCAAACACCACATCTTCTGTTGACACTCAGCACTGCTGCATGTTTACGTCCTGAAATCAACTCTTCTATTTCACATAGGAAGATAAAATTAAGTTTAACTCATCTCAACTGAGTCTTCACCCCAATTACTCTTGGGGTCGAGTTAGTGCATTCTTTTTTGCCATTTTCTTCTTTTCAGAGAATGATTATAGGCTCAAAAAACTCATATTCCTGTTAAGTATTACTCTTGTTAATTTATTTAAGAAGATAAAAGCTCTGATCGAGTACCAAAACTACAAAGAACAGAAATTTCATAAATAGGGAGGGAAGACGACCTTCTACTGCCTGTAAGAAGGTATCATAAAAACCCGCCTGAAGGTTTGCATGATATGACTTATGAGATACGACAGAAAGAGTTTAACGTAGGAAACAAAACCATTAAGGCGAAATTTTAATATTGGGAGACCATGGTCGATGTGTGGTGTGGATAGCACACTCCCTTCAATATTTTAACAAGATTTTTCCTTAAGTTGACATTTGAATATGGAGAGACTGTGGCCTATGTGTGGATTGCACACTCCATTAAATTAAGGGGTTTTTCTTCCAACTCCACTACTGTGCGCATATTCCTTTCTCTTTTTAAGTCATCTGCTATATCTACATTTTTGTGTTATGCTTTCCTATGCAGCTTCCATTTCGATAAACTACGCTTAAGGGAGGACATTGTTATGCTAATTAACTGTTTTAAGTTGTTTACGTGGATCTGTTTAGTGCAGTGATGATGCTTAGACGCTAAAGTAATTAGTTTAAAGGCTTAGCTCCATTAAGGGCTCGTGCCTTTCTTGTATTACAATACTATTATACTCCATATGTCCGAAAGAAATATTTGTGTTTCTTTATAGGAAAGTTGTTTATCATGTTATTGGTAAAGAAATTTCAATCATTGATGCCATATTACGAATGGTTAACTAATATTCTATTAATCTTTTGTTAAAGTTTAATCAGGTTAACCCGAAAGAAAAAGAGTCAAAATGGGTCTATCTTTTTTGGGACGGAGGAAGTAAACTACAACTAAACATTTCCTAACCCTTAGTTAATCTTATTTTGTATGTCTGTTAAAGATGGTATATCGGCCCAAGAGGCTCAATTCATTAGAGTTTATCTTCTTTAGTATAAAAGTGTAAGTTGTCTCTTAGAAATTAATGTATAGATAAAATTAACCTTTTATCTAATAAATCATCAACCATTAATTATTTAAGGACAAACAAGTAAATTTATCTTCTTTACTATAAAAATGTGAGTTGTCTCTTAGAAATTAATATATGGACAAAATTAACCTTTCATCTAATAAACCATCCACCATTTATTTAAGGACAAACAAGTAAATCTATCATGATAAAAATAATATTTGTATAAAAATAATGTGTAATAAATCACTCCCCATTGAATAAGTTCAAATAAATAATCTATTATTTGCTAATCAATTCCATGAATAATAACAAAAAAATTAGGCAAAACACACAAATGGGCCACCCAACTTTACCCCTTTTTGCAATTCGGCCACCGAAAGTTTGAATCATCTATTTTGGCCACCCAACTTTTGTTCTGTTGCAAGCGTGCCCATTTTTTGGATGACGTTAGCCCAGGACGTTAATTTTTTGTAAAATTCCTATTTTACCCTTGTAAATACAGATCTGGGTTCATTTATCTGGCTTCATCTATTTGGGTTCATCTTCAAACCCACCATCACCAAACCTTTCGTTCTCTCGCTCACGCTCAGTTCGGCTGTCCACATGGCAAGGTTGAGGTCAGTGTCTCGGTCCGTAAGCCTCGCTATCGTTCGCCAGATTGTATAACGTGCCTCCCCTATAGTGTTCCGTCACCGGCGTCGAGAGACTACCCCGCTTCGCTGCCGTACGGAATGGCGCCTCCTCCCATGGGCTATGCTCCTTACGGTGCGCCTCAGGCTAGTTACGGTCAAGGCGGGTATGGGCTGGGGGGTTATGGGCAAGGCAGATATGGGCAGGGGTATAAAGAGGAGAAGAAGGGTAGTAAGTATGGAATGGGAACGGGATTGGCAGTGGGGGCAATGACTGGGGTGTTGGGTGGACTGGCGATAACGGAAGGCGTTGATTACGTGGAAGACAATATTGCTGATGATGTGGCGGAGAAGGTAGATGACGATTTGGGTTATGATGATGGGAGCTATGATTTCTAGATCCTCCATTATTGCAATTTATAAGTCCCATCTAGTTTTTATTTTTGGGTGTGGAAGTCAAAATTTTCACATTTTCGAATTTCAGTAGAGATTTGGGTTACTAGATTTCACCGCGTCCTCTCTCTTCTCCGGCGAAAGATTCAGAGCCTCCAATTTCAAGCCCTCGATCTGGCCGATATATGGGCGCTTGGGTGTTTGGTGGCGGAGATGGTAACAGGTGCTCCGGCGTGGAAATGGCGGCAAGGCTTAGATGAAAATATTGGGGCGCTTTTAATGAAAATAGGGGTTGGGGAAGAAATTCCAGAGATTCCCACGAAATTATCATACAGTGGAAAAGATTTTCTGGGAAAATGTTTTTTTGAAGAATCCGAGGCAAAGATGGACGGCGGAGATGCTTTTGAATCATTCCTTCGTTGGTAGCGACGATGATCATGAAGACGCAATTCCATTGAAAAAATATGATCAAGTTCTTTCATTCTCTCCAAGATGTCACTTTGATTTTCTTGATTGGGATTCGTCTTGTGAAATCACACCATTGTCCTCACCTGAATACTCACCGGGGTTTGAACGTTCATGGGAGCTAGCGACAAAAATCGTCGACGAGCAGGCTATCAAGATCGATGAGCAATTTGAAACAGGCCAGTGCATTTCAAGCAAAACGATAAGGTGAAAGAGAAAATTATTACTTCAAATGAGGGATCCGACCCAAGATTTTTTGCTAACAGATAATTTCATTATTTTAGTAGGGATTTAATTGATTATTTTGGTAGGATGAACTGGTAGGAGGGGGGTCGGAGTTTGTGATAGAGGGATATGGAGATGGGTGAAAGAATTCACCCGGGAAGATGAAGGGGGCGGATATGGAGGCTGGCGTGAGGCCGGAATCAACTGCTTCTCGCCGGCGAATGAAGGAAAATGACTTCTGGGTCAACCATGGAGCTTTCTGGGGGCTGGAATCAAAACTAATGGAGACATGGAGGAAAGGACCGACTGGATCTGAAGCAGAGGGGTGAAAGAGAGGAAGGAGGATGCCAGCTTCACCTCCATTTTTCCAGATCTGTGTGTGTGTGTGTGTGTGTGAGAGAGAGAAAGAGAGAGAGAGAGAGAGATGAACCCATATAGATAAACCCAGATCTGCATTTACAAGGGTAAAATAGGAATTTTACAAAAAATTAATGTCATGGGCTAACGTCATCCAAAAAATGGGCATGCTTGCAACAGAACAAAAGTAGGGTGGCCAAAATAGATGATTCAAACTTTCGGTGGCCGAATTGCAAAAAGGGGTAAAGTTGGGTGGCCCATTTGTGTGTTTTGCCAAAACATTATCATAATAAATGATAATGTCAAATTAGTAAATTCTATCTCTATTTATCTATCTATTTCTATTATAAAATTGTGAGTTTTCTATTAGAAATTAATGTATGGACAAAATTAACATTTCTTCTAATAAATCATCCACCGTTTATTTAAAGACAAACAAGTAAATTTATCATAATAAATGATAATGTTTGTAAAAAAATAACTCTAAATTTAATAAATCACTCACCATTGAATAAGGTCAAATAAGTAAATTTGTTATGAGCTAATCAATTACATGAATAATTACAAAAAGAACCCTAAATTTAATAAATCACTCACCGTTTAATAAGGTCAAATATGTCAATGTTATCTCTATCTATCTATCTTTTTTCTTTTTACTATAAAAGTGTGAGTTGTCTCTTAGAAATTAATGTATGGACAAAATTAACATTTCATCTAATAAATCATCCACCATTTATTTAAGGACAAACAAGTAAATTTATCTTCTTGACTATAAAAATGTGAGTTGCTTTTAGAAATTAACATATGGACAAAATTAACATTTCATCTAATAAACCATCCATTGTTTATTTAAGGACAAACAAGAAAAATTTATCATGGTAAAAAATAATATTTGTACAAAGTAATGTTTAATAAATTACTCCCCATTGAATAAGATCAAATAAATAATTTATTATTTGCTAATCAATTCCATGAATAATAACAAAAAAATTATCATAATCAATGATAATGTCAAATTAGTAACTTCTATCACTTTCTTTTTATCTATTTCTACTATAAAATTGTGAGTTGTCTCTTAAAAATTAATGTATGAACAAAATTAACCTTTCATCTAATAAATCATCCACCATTTATTTAAGGACAAACAAGTAAATTTATCATAATAAATGATAATGTTTGTAAAAAAATAACCCTAACTTTAATACCCCACTCACCATTGAATAAGGTCAAATAATTAAATTTGTTATGAGCTAATCAATTACATGAATAATTACAAAAAGAACCATAAATTTAATAAATCACTCACAATTGAATAAGGTCAAATAAGTAAATGCTATCGCTATCTATCTATCTTCTTTACTATAAAAGTGTGAGTTGTCTCTTAGAAATTAATGTATGGACAAAATTAACATTTCATCTAATAAATCATCCACCATTTATTTAAGGAGAAACAAGTAAATTTATCTTCTTTACTATAAAAATGTGAGTTGTCTCTTAGAAATTAATGTATGGACAAAATTAACATTTAATCTAATAAATCATCCACCATTTATTTAGGGACAAACAAGTAAATTTATCACGATAAAAAATAATATTTGTACAAAAATAATGTTTAATAAACCACTCCTCATTGAATAAGGTAAAAAAAAAATCTATTATTTGCTAATCAATTCCATGAATAATTACCAAAATAACCTTAAATTTAATAAATCACTCATCATTGAATAATGTAAAAAAATAAATAAGTTAATTTCGGATTTAACATTAATTCTAAATCAAATTTCCAAGATGCCCCAAGTGTCCAAGGGTCTATCTTTGACCATATATATATAAATTCCACCAAATTTAGGGTTTTCTCTATTTTTTCCACCAACCAATTTTGAATTATTTTTGTGTACATCTTTTTTAAACCTTTAAAGTGTTTTTCATCTTTTTAATGTGGGACAAAAGTTATCACTAATTATGTATCTCTTTTTAACCTTTAAAGAGGGGTTAGTTTGCTTGTTGGTGACATATTCTTCTTCCAGTATTGGATTGCAATTGTTTGCAATTTTCATATGACCCCCTTGTTTCTACGATGTTACAAACAACCTATATTTTTATGACTTTATGGCATTTCAACTAACGGATTTAGGGTTAGGGACTATCGGTGTCTAAAATTTGTATTCTTTGGTATGTGGCGTGCATTTGCGTTGTACAGTCCCTAATGGACTTTCTTAAAGTTTAGGGACTAATGGTCTAATTTTCCCTTAAATAAAATTTTATTTTTATTTTTGGGATATTTTCTTAGCTTTAAAGTTAATTATGAGAATTTTTTAATTATTTTTCTGATTATTGAAACAATTATTCATTAATTTTTATTACAATTATATCTTAAATATCAAATGATTAACTAAATGATAGAATTATAACTAAATGCAACTTTGCACCCAAGGAAAAAGATCAAAATAATCCCCATGTCACATACAATGTGTCATTTTCCATTAATATTATAAACTCTCATGGACGTGAGGGGGCAAAGTAGGATGAATAAAAAAATCATGTATGAAAGTGAGACATGTAATTTATAGGTGATGGTGCAACGTGAGATTTAAGTAAATACTTCCGGGAGCAAATCGTATTTTGACCCCATTAAAATTAGGCCAAAAAGACAAATATCCACTCAAAGTTTCTATCAAATCTCACTTAAGTTTTTTTATGATTGATTTAATTAATTGGAGAAATACACACACACACATATGTATGTATGTATTTACATATGTATAAATATATAAATATTTATTATTTATGGTGAAAAATATACATTAAAATTTCATAAAGGACAATTTTCAGAAATATATATAGTTCTTTCGTATATAAAAATAATAATTAAAAGTAAACAAAAAAAATGAAGGCAAAACATTTCACAAAAATCATTAAGAACGCATGCAAGACACGTGTACCTAATTTGATATAAGTATCTCATGTAATAGTTTTTGAAAATTAATTAATTCAATAATAAAATCAGTTTTTACTTTTTCTCTCTCCCTTCTTTTGAGAACGATCTCTCCATCAACTCCGACCACCACCGTCAATGGTGGTGGTCCGATAGCCTTCATTCTCCAACCTTAAACTTTACACAGTCCTTGTTGTGGGGGGAATTGTGGCCTCCCCAAGCATCTGTTAATATTTTGATTTTGACTATCGTCGATAATCTTTTCTTGCTAATATTCACCGTATTATTTAGAGGTGGCAAATGGGCAGGTATGGGCGGTGCCCATATGGACAATGAGTTTAAATGGGCGGACGAGTAAGTGTCCATTTAATATCATGGGCATATATAGGCAGACAATAAATGGGCGCTCATGGGCGCCCATTTACTCATTAACACAAAATTATAAAATAAATACGATAATTAAAAAACTTCACTCTTTAACCAAAAATACTCAAAAAGAAAAAAAAACATTAATTTTACCAAAAAAAAAAGGAAAAATAAATATGTATGTTTGCTCATCTCTTGTGTCAATTATGTATTTTTGTTGTTGTAACCCTCAATTCAATCTTATATTTTGTGGTTAGATTTTTAATTTTGTTGAAATCCAATAGACAAACACACGAGTGTAAACCTGACCAAAAACTGAACAAGCTAACTAAACCACATGTACAAATCTATATGGGAATGTTCGAGCAAATAAGAATGTCGCATGTTGCACTGCTCACAAAACCGCTATGAATCCATTTATAGTGTAACATGGACTGATATTTACAGAGTCATCGAAATAAAGCAATCTGGGAGTGATGTTGGGTTTCATTTATAGGTACAAAGTCATAGAATGACATTCCATGCTTTGCTTTGCAATTTGGGGGTGGGGGTGGCAATTTGAAGGCCAGGTGTACAATATACATATTAATTATGTTAAACGTCATTATTAATCTTAAGTATTTTATAATTATGTATGTAATTGATAAAACAAAATTAGAAGAGAAAGATAATGGTGTCGTTTGGTAGCCAGGGTTAAAGGCAGATATGATTAATAAGCCGAGTTACCTGATGTTTGGTACGCAATAAGTGGTCGGAACTAATAACACGAGTTATCCGTATTAAGCCATTATTGCCTCACTATTAATACCAAGAAAGAGGGTGGTATTATTAGCGCCCTCACTAAAAAAAATTGGGATTAATATTTGTAATCTTCAAATTACCCCCGATATATAAGTGAGGATTAATAGCGAGGGCACTAATAGTACTGTGAGTAATAATACTGTTTATCCTTGTCTGACTACCAAACAAGTCCAATGAGTTTTAGTATGAGTGTCAAAGTGGGTGTCCATTCAACACATCATAATTAATGTGCCCAAGTAGACATATCCATTTATTCCCACTTAAAGGGCCGGCCCTGGGCAAGGGCAGGATGGGCATTAGCCCATGGCCCAAGCTAATTACTAATTAGAGGCCTAATTAAAATTTTGTGGGTATTAACAATAATATTATATTTAGTAAGTATTTTTTTTTATGCAGCTAGCTAAAGAGACTCAATTCGGCAATTCTCAAACTTAAGACACGGCCCTGACTCACTTCATACTTTCCAATTCAGCAATTCTCAAACAGCCCAATTAGTAATAGTTACAGTCTTAATATTTCTTGAGTGTGTTATGACTTGGGTCACTTATGTATAAATATTAGGGGAAAATATTAATGCATTAAAACTAATGAATTGCGGTTCAAAAATAGACTAGTAATTACATTATTGAATCGTGGTGCAAAAATTAATGCACTAAAATTGATGAATCGTAGTACAAAAATAGACTAATAGTTACACTATTGAATCGCGGTGCAAAATTAATTCAATAAAATTTGATGAATCGCAGTTAAAAAATAGACTAGCAGTTACACTATTGAACCGCGGTGTAAAAAATAATGAGATAAAATTGATGAATTGCGGTGTAAAAATAATGTTCTTCATAGCGCGCCTACGGTTTATTAAGGGTATCATAGTCATTTTGCCACTAAAAGTGACTTTTTTCGATTGAAAACAAAAATGATGTACTTTAGTGATTAAAAGTTTCAAAAAGTGGAGCGACCAGTAATTTTTTCTAAATATTAATTTTGGTTATTAGATAAGGGGCCCTTTCTTGAGTTTCGCCCTGGGCCAATTAAATGCTAGGAACGGTCCTGTCCACTTAAAATTTTAGGTGTGTCTATATCCATTATTTATTGAACGATTTGAACAAACAAATGAACACGGATAAAAATTATCATCTCTAGTATTATTTGACTTTAAGATCTCAATCTTACTGAGCACTAACAAGTGCCAGATTTTGACTTCTGAACAAAACTGGTGATGCTTTATGTTCTGCTGCCCTAGTGATAGATAGGACAAATGAAGAGACAAAAAGAAATAGGGAGGGTGGAGAGAATGAACACATATTGAACCCCAGTAAGAAAGCATAGATTTATATGAAGATTCAGTGATGAGATTTGAACATGCAGCAAGTTAGAAATGGTATACTGTAGGTCCTTCACCTGTTCTCAATGATCTCAAGAATGGTAGATACCATGTTGAACAACACGGTGGAGCTAGTATAAAGGAAATAAGACAACTTTGTGTGTGCTCTCCAGTCCGGTGGTACACACGGTGAAATTTTTACTCCATTCGTCGTATTCTTGTGTGGCACGTGCTTTGAAATCCAATTGTTTTCGCGCTTGTGATGAGTCTACAAAAGAAAGCCATTTCTGCAGGCAGAGTGTGAGGATGGATGTGATGGACTGACGGAAGGTGAACTTAATTCTGCCTATTTCACTTGTGTCTGTGCTCAAGTTAGAATCCTTTTACATGTGTTACCAATTTACCCACTACTACCAGCAGTTGATTGCTTTGGCTATGTGACCCAGCAATATGTATGATTGGTTATGAACTTGTGATAGCATGTAGTACTAGTATATGTCATGATATCACATCGCTAGCTGTTAGAGATGTAGGAGGTCCAGTTTTACAGGTGCTCAAGGTGGTTTCGGGTTCATATTCTTTGTCTTCTAAGGAGTTGGGTAAATACTCGTCAAGGTGGAGATTATTGAGAATGGGATACTTGATTACTCAGGTAACATGCTAGCCCCCGCAGTACAGACTGTTCGGGTTTTGAACAAATGTATTTTGGATTTTGGGACTGAGCAATCGCTCAGTGATTAGGCTGAGCGACCGCTTGATCAAGATTCCTTCGAGTCGTGTTACTGCATTTTGCGTGGTTGTCCAGTGCTTGAGTTGAGCGATCGCTCAACCCTGTCTTTAGGGTTCTGCTGCTTTGTCCATTTTTTTTTGTCATTTTAAAGGTTTTAGGGTTTCTATTGTATTCATGTAAATAGTTATATTCCCATAACGTTTTCAAGGGGTATCTCTAATAAAATTTTGATAGTTCGTTAATCACAAGATTTTTCTTTGTTATAATTAATTTTATTATACTCTATTAATTTATTTGTTAGTCTTCCGATGTGCTCAACAGTATGGCATACGTATTGGCTTCAGATCAGCTTCTTCATAGGTACATTCATCAGCTTCTATAGCTACCTACAAGAGAGACACAAGTCAAGTCAAGTCAACATCCTTTATTAAGTTCCACATATTATGTGGCATTACTCATTTATATATTGTTGATTGCATGAAATTTGAATAGAGCATTATTTTTGTTATTTTGTTCTACAGTGCTTGTTGTAAGTTAATAATCTTAAGCCCTAGATCTTGAACTCAATGAAAATTACAATGGCATACAAAAATACTCTTAATTAAAATCAGGGCCGGTCCTGTGAAATCGAGGGCCTAAGGCCGATCATCTCGAACGGGACCCTTCCTCTGTGACAATTTTTTTATATGTTTTTTGAATAACTAAAGAAACAATCAAACAAACATAAAAAACAATAAAAAAACATTTCATTTCACTCAAAAAACAAACAAACAATTTTTCATGTACAATTTCTCCTTTTTAGTATATAATTATAGTAGATGTACAATTTTCCATTAACATAAATTAATGATTAATCTCAATTTCTTTATTTTAAAATTATAGCATATGTTCAAATAATCAAATTTCAATTAGAATACCACCAATTACCAACAAGTCACTCATTCACACACTTAAATGACAAAAAATTTCAATTAGATTATTAAAATAACAACAAGTCAAAAACGGAAAAACCATACAAATTGGGTCAAGCCGCAGATGATTTACTGATCACTGAATACTATAATCTGATTAAAAGTTAATAATTAATTAATAAGCTATAAGCTATAACTATTAACTATAAGCTAGGGCAAATGGAAGAAATCAAGAAACAAATGGGGAATTGTGAAATAAAATAATAATAATTTAATCATAGGTAGGGTTTTTTGGGATTTTGGGGCCCAAAAAATTGGGTTGTTTTGGGGGGCCCATGGCCATGGCCTCATTTGGCTTATGCCAGGGCCGGCCCTGATTAAAATACCTGATGAAGACACATTGCTTCTAGTAATTTGCCTTTGATCTGAAATCTGCAGTATGATAGAGAAGAAGAGGCAGAATATGGTTTCTCCCTTTTGGCCTAAAACCCTAACGAGTTGATTTAACGTAATAGATGAATATGATGGGTATTACATCTCTTTTATAGGCAAAGGGAGGACCAAATTCCTATCAGGGTTTTAATCTCAACCGTCCATCGAGGTAGAGCTTATTTAGGAAACTTACCCTTTTTACAAACCAAATTTATTATAATCTAGTAATTTCCAAATTAACCGTGATTCTCACATATTGACCATATATAGATTTTCTTGCACCGTAAGAAATATATCTTACAGTCTCCCACTTGGTCAAAAGTGATAATCCTTTAATGGTTAATCTTGAAAAACATAAGGCGCGCATAATTACTAAATTAATAACATAATGGTTAACATAATACCTTCGCAAAATAAGCTATCCATGAGAGTCATAGCGGTGCCACATTATCAGGTTTTCAACATGGTTCCTTCCATGTACTACAACATAAATAACTTAGTTTACTAGGCCTTTTAAGCAAGGGTATAAGGGTCCAATAATGTTCTTTCTTCAAGAACTATTTCTGTTATCAGTTATCCATTCACATAAAGTATACAAATATGGAAACAGAAATAAAATTCAGAATGTTATAAATAAGAGCTCAATAGAACTTCAATGTATAAGCGTAATAAACGATAAATTAATAATCAGTCACTCTCTCTAGACCCATACTTAAAGTATGTTCATGAAAAGTCTTAGGAGGTAACCCCTTCGTAAGTGCATCTGCAACCATAAGTGTTGTGCTTATATGTTCAATGAACAACCTGCTTTCTTCCGAATTGCTTGTTTCAATCGATAGATACTTAAGGTCCATGTGTTTTGTCCCTTTAGAGTATCTATCATGCTTAGAGAAAAATACTGCTGCAGCATTATCACAATAAAGTTTCAATGGTCCAGAGACAAAATTCAAGTCTCTAAGTCTTGAGATGAAATTTCGCAGCCATAAGCAATGATTTGTAGCTTCAAAGCAAACTACAAATTCAGCTTCCATCGTGGAATTAGCAATAATAGACTCTTTTGCACTTTTCCATGAGATTGCTCCTCCAGCTAGTAGAAAAACATAACCAAAAGTGCTCTTTAAAGTGTCTTTGCATCCAAAGATAATCGAATCTGAATAGCCAACCAACTCTAATTGATCCGACTTCGAATGTAAGACAATAATCCTTCGCACTCGTAAGTATCTCAAAACTTTCTTTCCAGCTCTCCAATGATCCATTCCTGGATTTAATTGATATCTTCCCAACATACCAACAGCAAAGCTGATGTCAGGCCTTGTGCAAACTTGTGCATACATCAAGCTTCCTACTAAAGAGGCATAGGGTATGTTTTCCATTTGCTTACGCTCCAATTCATTTTTAGGACATTGATAGAGACCAAATTTGTCTCCCTTCTGAATTGGAGCAACGCCTGCAGTACATGTTCCCATTCCAAATCTTTCTAAAACTCTTTCGATGTAGGTTTTCTGGGAGAGTTTAAGTAATCCACGTGATCTATCACAGAATATTTCTATCCCAATCACGTAGGAAGCTTCACCCATGTCCTTCATCTCAAATTTTTTAGAAAGATAAGCTTTGGTTTCATGCATTAAGCCAAGATCACTACTTGCCAATAATATGTCATCAACATACAGAACCAAAAATATGAACTTACTCCCACTGATCTTGAGGTATATGCATGGATCTACTGTATTTTCTTCAAAACCAAAAGCATTAATGTTTCGTTGAATTTTAAATACCATTGTCGGGAGGCTTGTTTAAGTCCATAAATTGATTTCTTAAGTTTGCAGACCATGTCTTCCTGTCCTTCCAAGGTAAAACCTTCAGGTTGACGCATGTAAACTTCTTCTTGTAGCTCACCATTAAGAAATGTTGTTTTCACATCCATTTGATGTAACTCTAAGTCATAATGAGCTACTAAGGCCATAATAATTCTGAGAGAGTCTTTCTTTGACACAGGAGAAAAAGTCTCTTTGTAATCTATGCCATCTTTTTGAGTAAAACCTTTGGCTACAAGTCTAGCTTTATATCGCTCAATATTGCCATGACAGTCGCGTTTGGTCTTGTAGACCCATTTACACCCAACTGTTTTGTGTCCTTTTGGCAAATGAGTTAATTCCCAGACTTGATTATCTTCCATTGATTTCAACTCATCCTTCATGGCATTAATCCATTTATCAGAATTATTACTTGTAATGGCTTGTGAATAAGAAACTGGGTCTTTCATTATCCCTATGTCAAAATCAGATTCTTGTAGATAAACAACGTAATCATCATGGATAGCACTTCGTTTTTCTCGTTGAGATCTTCTTAGCCGGTTCCTCGTGCTTGTTCTACAATTTCTTCATTAGCAATGATTTCATTAGGGGTTGTGGCTGATGTAGTTGTGGCTCTTCATCATTTATCTGCTCAACGATGAGTGGAGCCACAGTGATCCTTCGACGTTTAACGGTTCAACGATGGAAGGATTCACATTGTCTGTTTGATTATTGGGTAATGGGATTGTTACCCTAACTTCGTGAACAGACTTATCTTCCACAAATATACTCCCACTAATCATGCCATCATCAATGAATTTGACATTACCAGTTTCCACAATTCGCAGCTTATGGTTAGGACAATAAATTATATACCCTTTGGATTTTTCAGGAAAACCAATGAAATAACCACTTATGGTTTTCAAATCCAATTTGTTTGCTTGAGGATTATATACCTTCGCTTCAACCGGTCGCCCCCAAACTTCTTGTGTGTTTTAAACTAGGTTTCCGGCCTTTTCCACGCTCAAAAGGAGTCTTTGAACCGCTTTATCGAACCCTATTTAAAATATATACGGCCATACGAAGAGCATATGTCCACAACGTAATGGGCAACTTAGCATGACTCATCATGCTTCTAACCATTTCCAAAAGCTGCGATTTCGCCTTTCGCCTACACCATTCGCCATGGAGAATCGGCATTGTGTATTGAGCTACAATTCCAAGTTGTTCGAGGAGTCCGCAAAAGGTCCGTGATGTTGTCCTGCTTCGTCCATATCCGCCATAAAATTCTCCACCTCTATCGGACCTTATGATTTTCACTTTTCTCTCTAATTGCTTCTCAACCTCGCTTATGAATATTTGTACAAAATTCACG
The DNA here is from genome assembly GCA_013146195.2 of Codonopsis lanceolata. Taxonomy (NCBI): domain Eukaryota; kingdom Viridiplantae; phylum Streptophyta; class Magnoliopsida; order Asterales; family Campanulaceae; genus Codonopsis; species Codonopsis lanceolata. The sequence continues at coordinate 105,360,590 of CM028381.1, read as the reverse complement.
ATTGAGATTTGTTATGCAATAGATAGAGATAACAAGAACGTGAATAATCATCTATAAAGGTGATGAAGTATGTTTCTCCCCCAAACGTTGGAACATCAAAAGGTCCACAAATGTCTGTATGTATTATTTCAAGAAGCTGAGAACTTCTTGTGGCTCCTTTCTTTGTGTGTTTTGTTGCTTTGCCTTTAATACAATCCACACAACCATGATAATCAGTAAAATCTAGGTTCGGTAAAACCCCATCTTTTACTAATCTTTGAAGTCGCTCACGGGATATATGTCCCAACTTCCGATGCCACAAGAGTGAAGAGTCTTTTTCATTACATGATGTACAATTCCTTCATTATGATGCAGTCAATTGGGTTTCGTGTAAGGATGGAGAAAACAAAGTAAATTTGTAAAACCATCCACAAGAATTCCGTAACCAAATTTAATAGAATCTTTATATAAATTGAAACTTCCAAGCATCTAAATCAAACATAAATCCTTGTAAATCAAGTTTTGAAACCGAAACTAAGTTACGGGAAATAGATGGAACATAAAGAGTTTGAAATAAATCTAAATAATGTCCTTTTGCAAGAACAAGACGATACGCTCCAATAGCTTCGACAGAGCTTTATTGCCGCTTTCCCACAAATAAAAAGTTTTCGCTTGGGTTTATGATTTGGGTTGTAAGGTATCCCCGCATCGAATTAGAAACATGAACATTAGCACTGTATCCAACCACCATGAATTTGAAGGCACATTAGAGAAGTTACATTCGAAAAACTTACGAATCCCAAAGGATTACCTTTACTTTCAAACCAATTACGACGCTTTCGCAATCTTTCCTCGAAGTGTCCGATTTCTTGCAAAACGACAAACTTCTTCTTTCTTTGCCTTGACTTGAGGGGTTGGACGTTATTATTCATTTTGGGTGGTGCTCTTTTCTCGGCCTTTTCCAAATTTTTCCCAAACTTATGATTTGCTCCTTGAATTGTGAGATGCGCAACATTAACACCTTGTTGAGTTAGCCTTGCTTCCTCTTGAACTAGCATGTTAGATAGTTCATTCACCGCCCACTTTTCCTTAATGGAATTATAGTTCACTTGAAAAGGGGCATACAGGAGGAAGAGAATTTAGGATAAACCGACAAGAAAGTTCTCATCCACTTTCATTCCTAAATTCTCAAGCTTAGCCCAAGATTTTGCATCTCAATAATATGATTGTGCATTGACCGTGCACCATCAAACTTCATAGTAGTGAGTTCTGACATTAATTTTCCTGCAAGGGACTTATCTGCAGTCTTAAAGCGTTCTGCAACGGATTCCATAAATTCCCTAGCCACTTTCGTTTCAAGAAGAGAGGTCTTGATGTTTGCAAGAATTGTCATTCGCATGAACATAAGGCTCAATCTGCTACTTTTCTCCCACGCTTATGGAGATCCTTATCCTCTTTGGAACTTTCTCGCGGTTAATGCGTAAGGTTTTTCGCTCGCTTGGAGTGCAAGATCGAGATCAAGAACACCCAAAGTGAATTCAACGCTCACGCCATTCTCGAGAAGTTGGTACCATTGAGAGAGGGTACAGATGAAGCATGCGAGTGCAAATTAACTGAACAAGAGTCGAAATATAATAGAGATATACACGAATTAGAAATTGTCTAAATGTACATAAAGAAGATTCTCCTGTGGGTAGAACTTCCACTAAATTAATTATGACTCATAATTCTAAATTAATCATGTGTACAAGAACAAGATAAATATCTGTGGATATTTTTCTTTTCTCTAACACATCAATTTTAATGTTGTTCAAACACGTGATCGAAATCACCGTGGGGTGATTACCGTTCTAATATGTATGTTCAACGTAGAAGACTCATCAATAAACATTAACATTAAATAACATCAATTTAATTATTAATTATCACTGTGGTGATAATTAATCTTTATACATATCAAAACGGTTAGTGCGGAAAAACATAATTAATTTTTCTTAAAAAAATAATATAAATTCATAAAATTTCGAAGAAAAATTTTGAAGGGCCAAAATAGGATCGAATTGTAAACAACTTCATTGTCAATTTCATATAATTTCAAATTCGCAATCCAACATAGAAACCATAATTATTTACTATTACTAAACAAATTATTAGTATTATTTGCATAGTAAATAAAAAAAAGAAGAAACAATCAGATTCATTAATCTGTACCTACATCACATTATTAATTTACAATTCACAATTTACTGTTCAAACCACTGTTCACTAATCAAAGCATTAACAAACCAATTCATAACCTTTTCACAAAAATTGGCTGAGCATGATTGGAAGAACTTTCCAAAAACAAAAAAAAAAAAAACAAAAAAAAGGAAGGGACCAATTTTCTGAACTTTAAAGAAAACGAAAGTCACATTCAACCAATTTACATACCTGATGAATGAAAGCCATTAATAAAGCAATAATTGCATGACAATCAAAGATTAAATTAACAATACCAATTCAAGTCCACGGTCAACTTTCATAACAAAAAAAAAATGACGATCTGACCGTGTTTAAAAAAAAATCAATTATTAATTGAACAATAATATTGCATGCATCTTTAATGGATGATCACGAGTTCGTAACCTTGCTCTGATACCAACTGTAAGTTAATGATCTTAAGCCCTAGATCTTGAACTCAATGAAAATCACAATGGCATACAAAAATACTCTTAATTAAAATACCTGATGAAGACATATTGCTTCTAGTAATTTGCCCTTGATCTGAAATCTGCAGTATGATAGAGAAGAAGAGGCAGAATATGGTTTCTCCCTTTTGGCCTAAAACCCTAATGAGTTGATTTAACGTAATAGATGAATATGATGGGTATTACATCTCTTTTATAGGCAAAGGGAGGGCCAAATTCCTATTAGGGTTTTAATCTCAACCGTCCATTGAGGTAAAGCTTATTTAGGAAACTTACCCTTTTTACAAACCAAATTTATTATAATTTAGTAATTTCCAAATTAACCGTGATTCTCACATATTGACCATATATAGATTTTCTTGCACCGTAAGAAATATATCTCACAGTTAGTCTTCCGGTGTGCTCAACAGTATGGCATGCGTATTGGCTTCAGATCAGCTTCTTCATAGGTACTGATGCTGCACAATCTAGTCTTGGGTCGTTCCTTGCGGTTTGTAGGATATCTGGGCTTATATAAATATATGATTACCTAGAACCCTGTCAAAAGAAGAAAACACCTCAGTAGGAATGCAAGGCCGGGCCTCGTGAAACCCCTCAGACGTGAGAGTAAGTATTAAGCTTGATTGAAAGCAAAATAACAAGGTTTCGGTATGTAAAAAGTGTGTACCTTTCAAATGAGATTTTATGAAGTATATATAGCCTTTCTGGGAGTAAGATCGGGGTTAGGCTATGATCACGGAGATATTTTAGGACTGTAATACCATAAATGCGGTTGACCGAGCAAAGGAATCATGGCTAAAATCTCGGGATCGTGAGGTTATCTCGAAATTAATACCGAGCTTAATCGAGCAGCCTTGCTCCGCAGTGACAGAGAAATTCCCCGCCGGGATAGATGTATGATGATCATCTCGCGCTATCCCCGCTCGTAATCTCTTTCTTGTCTCGCCATACACGTGACTATCACGTGTTGGGCGCCGGTGCTTGGCTCGTGACCAAAGTTTGGGCCGAGCTCATCAGTGGCCCCCTGCTCCCTGTTCGGCGAGTATTTATGCTCGGCGCAGGGAGCAATACACTTGTTTGATTTTATTGTGGCCGAAGTGAAGGGAGCTGCTTTATTGGTGACAGCTTAGTGTATTCAAGCGCCTAAGGTTTCTGTGGAGACGAAAAGACTTTTTGATACCGCCGAAGTTCAATCCATGATGAGCTGCGTGTTTTCGAGACAGGCATTAATGGCGGGCTTGATCGGGTGCTTCGTAGCCGCCTTTGTTTGAATTCATGGGCGCGTGATTTGGGCGCCTTTTTCCCAAAATTACGCCTATAAAAGGGGTAAAACCCTAACCCTTTTTTCTTTTTTACTGCCTTCTAACCTTCAAACTCTCTGTATCGTGTTCTTCTTATTGGTTTCTCCCGTGGTATCGCTTTGAGTTGACAAGAAATTCATCTCTTGCCATTCTGGATCATTACAATATTTCGGCTTCCGGCAAACTGATCCCCGCTCAACGCACAAGTAAGTTTTCTCCGGCCTTCATCCTTTTCTGTTTCTATGTAAATTCTTTTGAATTTTCTGGTCTTTTCCTGTGCTCTTCGTGTTCATGGTTTCCTGGGTAGATTCATAGGACTTTCAGTTTAGGCTTGGGTAGTTTGCAGGGAGATCAAGGAAAAATCTTCGAAGAATCAAAATTTTTCTGGGGATTAATCCAGATATTGCTCGATCTGTTGTAGGATGTCTTCCCCTCTTCGACTTTTTGATGACAGTTCTGATCATGAGCAAGAAGCTTATGATTATGACCATGGTGCTCAGGAGCATCATTCACCTGTAGATTCTAAGAGAACGGGGTCTGGCGTGTTGATTTCAGAAAGGAGGAATACCCAAGAAGCAAGTAGTCACGCTTTCCTTGAAAGGGTTGTGAATGATGTGACCACCGACCAGGACGAGGTGGACGAGGTGAGCTCGAGTGAGATGCCCAGCGACGAGGAAATGGCTGGTCGACCTCGAGCGGGTAGGAGACCTCGCAACGAGGATTGTTTTAATTTGAGCTCGCTTGCTCACTGGGAGTCTATGGACTCAGTTGTAGAGGTGGGGAACTGGTTTGACTCAATTGGGATTTCCAGGGATAATTACCGATGGGTCCCTTATGAATCTGAGATGACTCCTGCTCAAATGAGGAGCAAGACCAAAAGAGTGGTCTTTTTCTATGATTTCTTTCGTGTCGGGATGCGTTTTCCGCTAGATCCTTTTGTTTTCGAGTTCTTAAGGGAGACCAACGTTGTTCTGTGTGATCTCCAGCTTACTACGATGCTGATTCTGATCGCTTTTAGCGCGACCTGTCGGCTGATTGGGTTTGAGCCGGAGATGACCATACTCCGAAAACTTTTTCAGTTTACCAAGGACAAGAGATCGGGTGGGATTATTGGCCGATCAAAGCCTGAGCCGGAGCTCAAGTCAAGTCATCGAATTTCCCATAAAGTTGATAAGTGGGACAAAAGGATTGTTGTAGTAGAATCCCGGGTTGGGTGGCCCTTTGCTCCGACCCCTTATGAGATGAAGCCTCCAACTTATGATCGGTATACCACTTTCACCGGAGAGGATAGGTGTATGGCTATGTTGCGAGGAGCACTGGGAGTGACCGAGCAGGGTCAACAATGGCTGATTGACTGGAAGTCAATCGTGCAGGATGCACGATTTTACGCCCGGCCGATGTATCCCGCCTCCGTGGAGGGTGTGGAGCCTTTGATTGCCATAACACCGAACCGCTTCATCCGCTTTGGGGACTTGCCATGACCACAAGTTCCCCAGTGAGTGCGAGTTATGCGGTCTAGGGGGAGATTGTACCCCTCGATTTGATTTTGATGATGCTGGTATTTACCCTTTATTGTTTATTATGAGTCTTACGAAAAGTATCTCGACATTTTCCAACTCGTTTTCTTTTTGCTTGCAGTGGTGAAAGATATACTAAGGCAGAGGAAGATTGAGTTCAAGGCGAGGTCTGTTGCTCGCCACGGTGAGTTGATTGGCCGCGAGCCGCCTCGAATCCTTACCCAAGGCCCCTTTTCTCGAAAGGAGCAAAAATCATCCCGTGCTCCCCGGTTCCTCTACTCGAGCCGAGATCTCCCTCTAGGACGGCGCCGACCACCGAGCACTCTTCTCGAAAGAGACCAATTGTGCCCGATTCCCGAGCAGGAGGCCGGAGCACCCGACCACGAACAGGGGGGAATGAACCCCAAGAAACAATTCAAGCTGGTGGTCTCGATCCCGCACCTCTCCTCGCCCTTCCAACGCTTCCGGTCCACGGGCTTCCTCCCTCCTCGTCGTGAAAAGCCATCACGAGTGCTACTCCCTAGTTGGCCGAGAGCCAACTTTGTGGCGCCCGTAACCCGAGATGGGGTTAGGGCCTTCGTGAACGAACTCGCCGCCCCCCTCTCGAAGGAATCAACATTCGTGATCGGGGACCATGAGCTGGCGGGCTGGGGATCCTAAAAAGGGTCGTCCAGCCCGATGTTGTTCGTGGTGATGCTGAAACTCCGAACAGCGTGCTGCTCGGTGAGATTGGTTTGCTAGTCAGCGAGGTATGTCATTCCTATTATCTGACGAAGATAACCGCTGCTGATAATGTATATTTCCTCGCCATGTATGTTTTTGTTTTGCGCTTACCTCCATGTCACTCTTCGCACAAACGTGTATGAGTATAAAGATAAGGCGGAGCTCTGCTTGAGCGTAAGCGAAAGTCCGATGAAGCCGCCTGCTTACAAAGAAGACTTGTTGGCTAAGGACAAAGAAGTCTTAACAAAGGTCGCCGAGCCGCCCAAGCTCGAGGAAGAAATTATCCGCCCGAAAGCCCTGTGGAGTTTTCTCGAATGGGGAGGTCTCGCCGTAAAATATTGAGCGAGGAGAGGAAGAAATTCGAGGATGCGCAGATTGCCGCCGAGCGTATGAGAGAGAGCTTGGTTGGCACGGAGGTTGCGGCTGCCAAAACTGCAGCTATTGAAGATTTTAAGCGGTCAGCCGAGCTTGACCAGCTCGTGGATGCAAAGCTGGTTCCCTATTATTCCCAAGGGTGCAACCATGTTTTGCGTATGTTGACGAGCAAGCAATGCCGCCGGATATAACTCCCGAGATGATGGCAAGATGGGAGCGGCCGCCTCGGTGTGCCGCCGGAGTAGCCACGCTGATCCCTTATACCGTGGATGAATTGGGGATCATTGCGAATAATGATAGGGAGAGCGGTGAGCCGAGTGGATTCCTCCGACTGCTGCCAATAACGTGGTTGATCGATGAACGCCATTTTCGAGAGTGAGGCCAACGACGATGAGGATGAGGATCCCCCCCACTGTTGGCCCGGTGGTAATAGATGTCGAGGAGAATCAGGCTACTCCTTCGCCGGACGTAAACAAATTTGCCTCCTCCTAATCAGAGTACTGAGCAGCCTACCTCCTCCACCACCTCTTCCTCCCAACTTGCAGTCCGAGATGGATAGAATATTTGCCGAGCTGGACACCTCGGGAACAGCCACCGAGCAAGGAGGGAATTAGATAGCTTTTGATCATCCTTGTACTTATTTCCCTTCTTATGTAATTGAAAACTTATAATGACAACCTTTATTTCAAAATTGTGTATGAATGTCCTCCTGTTACTTGTTTTATTTCCAATTTTGCACTTAGCTGAAAACAATTAGGATCATCTGGCCCCTTCTCGCTAATTCGCATCTAAATAATTACACGCTGAGTTGTCGCAGTTGTGTGGTCGCTGCTAATCGGCATGGCCCTTGGTTCATCGAACCGCTAACATTATTTAGGCCGGATATTGATTTGAGCGAGATTTATCTCCCTTTGCCGCCAAAACGAACAAAGCCAAATAATATCGAACACCGGTTGCTCCCTTCTCCCCGCTGAGGCATTCAAACTTAAAATATAAACCGGCAGGCCCCACTTTGCTCGATTTTTCAAGCAAAGTTTTGTTTATATTTGTTTGAGTATATTTTCCTTTTGACATGCACAATTTCGAAAATTTCAATCCATGTACGCAATCACTTTCATTCGAAACAATTTTATTATTGAAGAAACCTTTATTGAAAATACAGTCAACCAAGATAAACTCGAACTAACGCCCATGTTAATGATAATATTTCTTCAAATGATCAGAATGCCAATGATGCTTCAAATGTTTGCCTTCCTGATTCTGCAGGGTGTAAGTACCTTCTCTAACAATTCTTGTAACCTTAAATGGTCCTTCCCAATTAGGTGACAATTTTCCTCGCTCGTCGCCGTCCCAGAACCTCGATTTTCCTAAGGACCCGCCTCCAATTTTGAATGCTCTTCCCCGAACTTTCCTATCGTGACGGGCTTTGGCCTTCGCTTGTAGTTAACCATCCCGATGCGAAGCTTCCAATCTACGCTCGAGAAGGTCAAGGTCGATTGCCCGGGCGACCTCATTGTTTTGCTCGTTATAATGGGCCACTCTGTAATAGGGAAAGGCTGTTTCAGTTGGGATTACAGCCTCTGATCCGTACGTGAGAGCAAAAGGTGTTTCACCTGTTGATCCCCTTACGCTGCTCTAATCGACCATAAACAGGTAACTTGTCTCGCCCATTTTCCCCGCTCGATCATCCAAATTTCGTTTGAGAGCGTGCAGGATTTGTTTGTTTGCGGCTTCTGCTTGTCCGTTGCCTTGTGGATATGCCACTGAAGACTGCCAATGCTTAACATACATCCTGTTACATTCTGCTGTAAATTTGTCTGAGAATTGTGTGCCGTGATCAGAAACAATGGCTCTAGGTAACCCAAAGCGACACCGATGTGGTCATGCACTAAGTTGATGATGTTGTTTTCAAGTGATGGTCGCCAATGGTTTTGCTTCAATCCATTTGGTAAAGTAGTCGATTGCCACCACTGCATATTTGAATTGAGATCGCGCTAGAGGAAAAGGTCCAATTATGTCAATTCCCCACATGTCGAATGGCCATGCCGCCACGACTGGGGTCTGCTCGGTGGATGGCAGTCTAGGTATATCCGCAAACCTCTCGACATTTGTCACATTTCTCGCACGTATAAGGCCGCATCTTTCCTTAACGTGATCCAATAGTAACTCGCAAATAAATTTTTTGTGCCAAGGTCCGTGCCCCGATGACCGCCACATTCTCCTTGATGGACCTCAGATAGAAGCTCTTGGGTCATTTCGTCGAACACAACGAAGCATCGGCCTTACCCTTGACCGCTTGTACAAGATCCTCCGACCACCGAGTATCGACATACTGGTTCCGAACAACTCTTGTTCGGCTTTTTGTCTTCCGTAATATACCCCGCCGCCTATGAAATCTTTATACTGCCGATCCAAAGATCTCGCCGCTGCTCGATATCCATTATTCGGTCCTTTTCAATCGAAGGTGTTTCCAGATGATCAATCATCACTGCTGGCCTTAACACGGATATTTTATCCTCTGCTATCTTGGAAAGGTAGTCTACTCGCATGTTATCTGCCCGATCAATCCTGACGATCTCCCAGAACTTGAAGCTCTTCAAAATTTCTTTGACTAACTCGCAAGATTTCTGACCAATGTAGGATTATGGATCGCATACTCCCCCCTGCTTGGTTCACGACTAATTGTGAATCCGAGTACACCAGAACCGAATCAATATCCATGTCCAACGCGAAGCTCTAATCCAAGCAATCATGGCCTCGCACTCGGCTTGATTGTTGAGGCGTGAAATTTGAATCTAAGAGCCATCTCGAACTCGTCACCGATCGTGTGACCAAGATACCGCTCTGCCCGCTGCTTTACTGCCATCCACTAATAATTCCCAACAAGGTTTGATCTTGATCGTTTTTTCTTGTTCGGCGGGCAGAGTTGTGATCGGGACGACTTCTTCCTCATGGTTGGAAAAGCTTGTTTCTACCAAAAAGTCGGCCAATGCATGTGCCTTGATTGCCTTTCGTGGTTGATAGTCGATGTGAAATTATGTGAGCTCGATGGACCAACCAAGCATTCTTCCTGAAAAATCGGCTTGTGCAAAATTTTCGTAATGGTGAGTCGGTGTACACAATTATCACGCAAAAAGTAGGCTCGTAATTTCCGAGCAGAATAACAAGAGAGTAGGCCAACTTTTCTATATTAAAATATCGGCTCTCTAGTGTGTGAGAGCTTTTGACACGTAATACAATGTGTTTTGGACATTTGACTCCTCCCTAACCAAAACGGCGGCCACAGCCTGGTCTGTGGCTGCCAAGTACAAATATAGGTTTTCTCCCATTTTCGGGCTGCTCATTAAGGGTGGTTCACCGAGATACTTCTTAAGTTGCTTGAACGCCTCTGCACATTCTTCATTCCACTCAAAATTCTTGTTTCCCCGGAGTACTTTGAAGAAGGGTAAACATCGTTCAGCGGAGCGAGAAATGAAACGACCAAGGGCGATGACGGTTCCGTTCAAGCGTTGGACGTCTTTAATACATCTGGGCAGCTTCATGTCGAGTAGAGCTTGAATCTTCTCCGGGTTGGCTTCTATCCCCTCTGGTTGACCATGAACCCCAAGAATTTCCCGAACCGAAAAACGCACTTGCTCGTTCGATTCATGTTGTTCTTTCTTAGGTTGGTGAAAGTTTCTTCCAAGTCTTTGATGTGGTCCCTCCCCTTTGTCTTGATGACCATGTCATCAATGTATGCCTCCATGTTTCGGCCAATTTGCTGTCCGAAAACTTTGTTGACCATACGCTGATAAGTGGCCCCAGCGTTTTTCAACCCGAAGGGCATCATTTTATAACAGTAGAGACCGCCGCCAAACGCGGTCAAAGCCTTGTCCCGCACATTTTCACTTGGTGGTATCCCGAATACGCATCCAGAAACCGAGCATCTCGAACTCCAAAGAATGGCATCAACCAAATTTATCAACGCGAGGAAGAGGGTAACTGTCTTTGGGACAAGCCTTATTAAGATCCGTGAAATCCACGCACATTCTCCATTTATCATTGCTTTTCTTAACCATCACTACATTGGCAAGCCATGACGGATAATGAATTTCCTCAATGATGTCCGCAAGAGCTTCTCTATTTCCATCTTTATAGCCTCATTCTTTCTGTGGAGAATTGTCGAGGTCGTTGTTGAATTGGTCGGTAAGCTGGATCCACGCTTAGCCGATGAAGAGCTACCTCTTCACTTATACCTCTCATATCTTCCACCTTCCATGCAAACACATCAAGACTTGACTTTAGTTGTTCGATCAACCGTGCCCGCTTCCTGAGGAAAGTGTTGTCCCAATTTTGATTTTCTGCCTGAAAAGACGGTTGATGATGATTTCTCGAGCTCATCTTCACTCGAATTCCGCCTCTCGGACCTCGCAATGTGTCCATTTCAATTTTCTCGCCGCTTTTTCCCTCTTCTACGAGACGGGCTTTGATGTTTCCATGGCGGCCTCTCGCCTCCTTGTCCTCGGGGTGATCGACCTCCATACTTTCTCTGTCGCGAGCATTCTCCTTCGATTATCGCTATATTGTCCTGAGCTTTTCCTGAACAACGATTTCTTCATTGGGGATGGATGGAGAGCGCGATTGCCTTTTCTTCTCAAGCTTAACAAACTCCACATTGCTCTCTGGGGTTGACTGCGAAGGATCCCAATGCCAGTGTCTGGTAAAACTTTGCTCGCTGGTGAGGTACCGAGGCTACCATCTGGAAGCGAGCCATGGAAGGGATGCCCATGATGGCATTGTATGGAGATTTTAGATCGATCACGAGGAAAGTTATGACTTCTAACCTCGTATGCTCCCCATCGCCTATGTAAACCTCCAAGTCAACTGTGCCCTTAACACCGACCTTATGATTCGTAAAACCTTCTAGAGTTCCCAAGTAAGGTTTTAATCGGGCATCGGTGAGACCAATCTCCTTAAAACAACTGTAGTAAAGCACGTCCCGGCATGCTCCCGTATCTACGAGCACCCGATGCACCTGCCAGTTGTTAATCAAAGCCGATATAACCAAAGGCTGCTCGGACGCAAGGGTTGTGCTTGCCAGCTCGCTGCGAGTGAACTGGATGGTCTGCTCGCCAATTCGAGTCACTGGTGGCATATACATCACTTTTGACAGTGAATAAATATGCTTTCCAAGTTGAGTCGAGCTGGGCTCCTCCTCGAGAATAACATTCACCACCCCATTTATCTGGGGGGCATTGCCTCTGTTTCCGCCATTTCCCGAGCAGG
>CM028381.1:105184986-105348643 GCA_013146195.2 Codonopsis lanceolata | reverse complement strand
AGTTAACCATCGATCACGACTTCAATCGTTCCTCGAGAAGGTCAGGTCGATTGCCGAGGCGACCTCATTGTTTTGCTCGTTATAATGGGCCACTGCAGTAACGGGGAAGGCTGTTTGAGTTGGGATTACGACCTCGATCCGTGCGTGAGAGCAAAAGGTGTTTCACATGTTGATCCCTACGGTCGTTCTAATGTCGACCATAAAGCATTAGGTAACTTGTACGCCCATTTTCTGCTCGATCATCCAAATTTCGTTTGAGGCGTGCGGGGATTTGTTTGTTCGGCCACGCTTGTCGTTGCCTTGTGGATATGCCCGAAGGCGCCAATGCTTAACATACATCTGTTACATTACGTAAATTTATCGAGAATTGTGTGCCGTGATCGAGAAACAATGGCTCTAACCAGCGACACGGATGTGTCATGCGAAAGTTGATGATGTTGTTTTCGGTGATGGTCGCCAATGGTTTTGCTTCAATCCATTTGGTGAAGTAGTCGATACCACCCTTGCATATTTGAATTGAGATCGCGCTAGAGGAAAGGTCAATTATGTCAATTCCCCACATGTCGAATGGCCATGCGCCCACGGCGGGAATGCCTTTCGGTGGATGGCGGTCTAGGTATATCCGCAAACCTCGACATTTGTCACATTTACGCACGTATAAGGCTGCATCTTTCCTTAACGTGATCAATAGTAACCTGCAAATAAAATTTTTGTGCCAAGGTCCGTGCCTGGATGACCGCCACATTCTCCTTGATGGACCTCGTATAAGACTCTTGGGTCATTTGGTTGAACACAACGAAGCATCGGCCTTACCCTTGACGCTTGCAGTACTCCTCCGACCAGTATCGACATACAGTTCGGGACAACTCTTGCTCGGTTTTTGTCTTACGGTAATATACCTTTCGATGAAATCTTTATACTCGTCGATCCGGCATCGCTTTCGGCGGCTCGATATCCATTATTCGGTCCTTTTCAATCGAAGGTGTTTCAGGATGATCAATCATCCTTCTTGGCTTAACACGGATATTTCGTCCTCTGCTATCTTGGAAAGGTAGTTACGCTCATGTTATCTGCTCGATCAATCACGCGATCGAACTTGAAGCTCTTCAAAATTTCTTTGACTAACTTCGCGATACTTGACCAATGTAGGATTATGAATTTGCATACTCTACTGATGTCCAGCGAGCTCTAATCCGGCAATCATGGCCAGTGCTCGGCTTGATTGTTGGAGGCAGAAATTGAATCTAAGAGCCATCTCGAACTCGTCGGCTGATCGGGTGTGACCGATAAGATGCTCATTTGCCGTTTACTCGCGGCGCCATCCACGAATAATTCCCAACGGTGGATTTGGTTTGATCTTGATCGTTTTTTCTTGTTCGTGACGGAGTTGTGATCGGGGCGACTTCTTCCTCATGGTTGGAAAAGCTTGTTTCTACCAAAAGTCGGCCAATGCACGTGCCTTGCCTTTCGTGGTTGATAGTCGATGTGAAATTGTGAGCTCGATGGACCAACCAAGCATTCTTCTGAAAAATCGGGCTTGTGCAAAATTTTTCGTAATGGTGAGTCGGTGTACACAATTATCACGTGTGCGAGAAAAGTAGGCTCGTAATTTCCGGCGGCAATAACAAGAAGAGTAAGCCAACTTTTCTATATTAAAATATCGGCTCTCTAGAGGTGTGAGAGCTTTTGACACGTAATACACGAGGTTTTGGACATTTGACTCCTCCACAACAAAGCAGCGGCCACGGCACAGTGCGTAGGCGCCAAAGTAAATAAGGTTTTCTCCCATTTTCGGGTGCTCATTAAGGGTGGTTCACCGAGATACTTCTTAAGTTGCTTGAGCGCCTGCGCATTCTTCATTCCACTCAAAATTCTTGTTTCCCGAGTACTTTGAAGAAGGGTAAACATCGTTCGGCGAGCGAAAGAAATAAACGACGAGGCGATGGCGGTTCCGTTCAAGCGTTGGACGTCTTTAATACATCTGGGCAGCTTCATGTCGAGTAGAGCTTGAATCTTCTCCGGGTTGGCTTCTATCCCCCTCTGGTTGACCATGAACCCCAAGAATTTCCCAGCCCGAACGCCGAAAACGCACTTGCTCGGGTTCAGATTCATGTTGTTCTTTCTTAGGTTGGTGAAAGTTTCTTCCAAGTCTTTGATGTGGTCTCTCCCCTTTGTCTTGATGACCATGTCATCAATGTATGCCTCCATGTTTCGGCCAATTTTTGTCGAAAACTTTGTTGACCATCTGCGATAGGTGGCCCGGCGTTTTTAACCCAAAGGCATCATTTTATAACGAGTAGAACCGCGGTTGCTGAAGCTTGTGATCAACCTTGTCTGCTCGCACATTTTCACTTGGTGGTATCTGAATACGCATCTGGAAGCGAGCATCTCGAACCCAGCAATGGCATCAACCAGCCTATCAATGCGAGGAAGAGGGTAACTGTCTTTGGGACAAGCCTTATTAAGATCCGTGAAATCCACGCACATTCTCCATTTATCATTGCTTTTCTTAACCATCACTACATTGGCAAGCCATGACGGATAATGAATTTCCTCAATGATGTCTGCTTTCAGTAGCTTCTCTATTTCCATCTTTATAGCCTCATTCTTCTCTGTGGAGAATTGTCGAGGTCGTTGTTGAATTGGTCGGTAAGCTGGATCCACGTTTAGCCGATGAAGAGCTACCTCTTCACTTATACCTCTCATATCTTCCACCTTCCATGCAAACACATCAAGACTTGACTTTAGTTGTTCGATCAACCACGTCCGCTCCTCGGAGGAAAGTGCTGTCCCAATTTTGATTTTCTGCTCTGGAAAAGACGGGTTGATGATGATTTCCTCGAGCTCATCTTGGCCCAGGAATTCCCTCTCGGACCTGCAATGTGTCCATTTCAATTTTCTCGTCGCCTTTTTCCCTCTTCTTACAGACGGGCTTTGATGTTTCCATGGCGGCCTCTGTCTCCTTGTCCTTGGGGTGATCGACCTCCATACTTTCTGGTCGCGAGCATTCTCCTTCAGTTATTACTGCTATATTGTCCGGAGCTTTTCCGGGAACAACGATTTCTTCATTGGGGATGGAGAGCGCGATTTTCTGTCTTTTCTTCTGCGTTTCTCGAACAAACTCCCACATTGCTCGGGGTTGACTGTGAAGGATCCCAATGCCAGTGGTGTAAAACTTTGCTCGCTGGTGAGGTACCGAGGCTACCATCTGGAAGCGAGCCATGGAAGGGATACCCATGATGGCATTGTATGGAGATTTTAGATCGATCACGAGGAAAGTTATGACTTCTAACCTCGTATGCTCCCCATCGCCTATGTAAACCTCCAAGTCAACTGTGCCCTTAACACCGACCTTATGATTCGTAAAACCTTCTAGAGTTCCCAAGTAAGGTTTTAATCGGGCATCGGTGAGACCAATCTCCTTAAAACAACTGTAGTAAAGCACGTCCCGGCATGCTCCCGTATCTACGAGCACCGTGCCTCATTGTTAATCAAAGCCGATATAACCAAAGGCTGCTCGGGCCTTGAGGGTTGTGCTTGCGGCTTCATTGCGAGTGAACCGGATGGTCTGCTTTCGCCAATTCGAAGTCCGGTGGCATATCATCACTTTTGACAGTGAATAAATATGCTTTCCAAGTTGAGTCGAGCTGGGCTCCTCCTCGAGAATAACATTCACCACCCCATTTATCTGGGGGGGGCATTGCCTCTGTTTCCGCCATTTCCCCGAGCAGGAGGATCACGACGATTGCCTCCATTGTTGTTCCCTTGCTTGAACCTATCAAGACGTCCTTGATTAATCAAGCGTTGGATTTCTTTTTTGAGGATGAAGCATTCCTCCGTGACATGCCCCACGTAGTTGTGGTAGGCACAAAATTTTGTGCTATCCCGGTATTGTGCAGTATCCGAATTCATGGGATAGGGAGCGGGAAGATCATTCTGTATTTGCATCATAATTTCCTCTCTTGAAGTGTTTAAGGGAGTGAAATGCTGCTCTCTGAATCGTTGATTGAAAATAGTTCGACACCAACTGCAATTCCTAGCTCGGGAAATGCTGCTCTCCGAAAATTATTGGTATTTCCCGAGCTAGGAATTGCAGTTGGTGTCGAACTATTTTCAATCTTTTCCTTCCCTTTTCCCTTCCGATCTGCCTCCGTCGAGCTGAACAGTTGTGCTCGAGCAAGCATCTCACCCTGAGTGGCCGGTGGATGCATCACCAATTCCTGCTTCAGGCCCCCACTTCGCATATTGTTCAAAAAACAAAGCGTAACCTCTCTTTAAGTCATGCCCGTGACTTGTTCGAGCACCTTAGTGAATCTTTCCACATAGCTATGGGAGGATTCATCAATTCCTTGAACCACTTTGCAGAGGTCGAATCGACTTTTGGGGAGAGCTCCGGCCGAGCCAAATTCTGCTAGGAACTTCTCCTTCAAGTCTTTCCACGCTGTAATAGATCCTTTCAGGAAACGCCCTAACCAACTCTGGGCTTTACCCTGTATGGCCCCTACAAATGCCTTCATTTTCAAGGCTTCATTACTAGTCACCAAGCCGACCTGAGCTTCAAATGATCGTAGTCAATCTTCTGCTCGGGTTTTTCCCGAGTATTTATCAAAATTCGGAAAAACAGCTCCCTGTGCTGGAGGTGTGTTTTCGATCCAGTCTGCGAATGGACTACCATCTGAAGATCGAGCAGACCCATCAGAACGGCGACCAGCTTCCCACCCATCCATTCTAGCCTGCACAATTGCCAAAACCTCGGCCATTATGCGAGGTTGAAACGGTAATGAATGCCAGTTGGAATTGCTACTGGTGAGCGATAGTGGCGAGAGGTGCCTCAATTTCTTGTGCTCTGAGGCTGGCTGGGGACCCTCGAGGTCTTGTTGTCTCGTAGCGGTCTGCTCGCCTGTCGTGTTCGCGACGTGATGAAGTTCGTCGAGAACGATGAGAATAGCGAGATCGAGAA
This sequence comes from Codonopsis lanceolata, assembly GCA_013146195.2. NCBI lineage: Eukaryota > Viridiplantae > Streptophyta > Magnoliopsida > Asterales > Campanulaceae > Codonopsis > Codonopsis lanceolata. The sequence goes on along the minus strand of CM028381.1, from coordinate 105,343,683 downwards.
TGATATGAACGCTCATGTTCATCATTTCGACTTCGCCTGCTGGCTGGTTGTGACTCATCGACTATACTGTACTCTCTAGCACGACGTTTGTCCCGACTTCGTCTCTCCTTATGGATTTCCATGGCATTGGCATCCTGGTTGTGGCTGCCACCGCTTTCTGCACGATTCCGGGCTGGAGCCTGATCGATGGCCAAAGGGGGCTTGTGCGGGGCATGGCCGCCAACACTAAGCACCCTTTCAACCACGTGTGGAGCACTAACCGCGGGCACAATCGGTATTAACTGTTCCTCTATGGGAACTGGTGGCTGACCCAACGCGACTAGCTGTTGATTCAAAATAAACATCTTGCTCAGATACTGAGCTTGATTGCGAAGAGCTTGTGCCTGGGCTTGTTCATTCAATGGGATAGGCTCTGCCACTGAATTAAGTCGAGCAGCTTCCCTACGTTGGTTCAACTGATCCCGTAATTCAACTGAATTGGCCCTTTGCTGTTGCAACTGATTTCTTAAATCATGCTGAGGTGGATCAGTTGCTGGGACAAAACCAGCTTCGCCATTTGGTGCATGTTGTGCCGCCACTTGAGATCTGGTCATTACCCCGCTTAGCGGTGGTAGGCCATTTCGTGGAAACCGGTCGCCGGGAATCCCTCTGTTTAATCGGGGCCAATCTCCTTGAACAGATACATCACCGCCGACATTTCCGCTTGCTCCAACCTGTCCCTTTCCGTTCTTAGCCATGCTAACAAAAGTTGATGAAAAGTGAACTAAAAATTTTTCGTTTCCCGGCAACAGAACCAAACTGATGCTGCACAATCTAGTCTTGGGTCGTTCCTTGCGGTTTGTAGGATATCTGGGCTTATATAAATATATGATTACCTAGAACCCTGTCAAAAGAAGAAAACACCTCAGTAGGAATGCAAGGCCGGGCCTCGCGAAACCCCTCAGGCGTAAGAGTAAGTATTAAGCTTGATTGAAAGCAAAATAACAGGGTTTCGGTATGTAAAAAGTGCGTACCTTTCAAATGAGATTTTATGAAGTATATATAGCCTTTCTGGGAGTAAGATCCGGGTTAGGCTATGATCACGGAGATATTTTAGGACTGTAATACCATAAATGCGGGTTGACCGCGTAACCGAAGGAATCATGGCTAAAATCTCGGGATCAGCGAGGGTATCTCGAAATTAATACCGAGCTCAATCGGGCAGCCTTGCTCCCTGCTCGCTGAGTGACAGAGAAATTCCTGCTCGGGATAGATGTATGATGATCATCTCGCGGCTATCCTGCTCGGGTAATCGCTTTCTTGGTATCTGTCATACACGTGACTATCACGTGTTGGCGCCTGTGCTTGGCTCGTGACCAAAGTTTGGGCCGAGCTCATCAGGTACATTCATCAGCTTCTATAGCTACCTACAAGAGAGACACAAGTCAAGTCAAGTCAACATCCTTTATTAAGTTCCACATATTATGTGGCATTACTCATTTATATATTGTTGATTGCATGAAATTTGAATAGAGCATTATTTCTGTTATTTTGTTCTACAGTGCTTGTGCTATGATACATGCATTGCGGGTGTATAAATTGTACACGTTCTTTGGGCCTCTTAATTAAAAATTACGGGTTGGTCATCTTTTTAAAGTTCATGGGTAAAATTATGGGTCAATCTACTTTTCAAAGATTATAATCCCTTTAGTTCAGTTTTTTTTTCAACCGAAAAAGAATATTTTTGAGGACGAAATGACTACGATATCCTTAATGAGTCTGATGTGCGTTACGTTTTTATATCGCGGTTCAAAAATATCGGGTTAAATTTATGAACCACGATGTAATTAGATTATAAAATTAAACTATTGAACCGCAGTACAAAAATTAATACAATAAAATTTATGAACCGCAATTCAAAAATAGACTATGAAATTAAACTTTGAACCGTGGTGCAAAAATTAATGCAATGAAATTTACGAATCGCGATTCAAATATAAACTAGGAAATTAAACTTTGAACCGCGGTGCAAAAATTAATTCAATGAAATTTATAAACCTAGATTCAAAAATAGACAAGGAAATTAAAATTTGAACCGCGGTGCAAAAAAATTATCTAATTCATTTTTGCACCGCGATACAAAAGCATAAATAATCAGTTTACGTCATCTACCTTCTTCTTTCATCTTCTCTGGCGTGAGCCTTCTTCTTCCTCCTCATTCTCCGCCTTCGTCCCAACTGAAAAATCCTTCAACTCAGCACAGATCCATTAGAGTTTCATATTTCATGAATCAAAAAATTCGTTTACCTTTCGGGGGCGTTGCCCCCCAACCCCCACGAAGGGTCGTTGCCCTCTCGACCTCCGTGACTTAATCGGGCAGGTCGATCCCCGTTTCATTGCGCACAATGATGATTTTCTAATCCAAAATTTATTGTTGAAGCTGTTGAAGAAGACGATAGCATTTTTAGAACAATATTTCAAAAAGTGATCTTTTGTAGTTGAAAAAAAGGAATGAAGATTTTTGTGGTTAGAAACTTTGGAAAAGAGATTGGCCAGAATTTTACCTAAATTTATAACCACTACAGTCCACCCTTCTTTTGTATTAACCGCTAAAGTCCTTTTTTGAAAAATTGATCATAAAATGCCCAGATCATCTTCTTCCACAACTCCGTTGAGTTCAAAAATCACCATTGTGCGCAACGAAACGGGGATCGACCTGTAATGGATCTGTGTTGGGTTGAAAGATTTTTCAGTAGGGACGAACGCGGAGGAGGAAGAAGATGGCTTACGACGGATCGAAGAGATGGTCTATTTCATTACGTTTTTGTATCACGGTGCAAAAATATCGGATTAAATTGATAAAGCACGAGGCAATTAGACTAGGAAATTAAACTATTGAACCGCGGTGCAAAAATTAATGTAATAAAATTGATGAACCGCTGTGCAAAAATTAATACAATAAAAATGATGAATCGCGGTGCAATTACACTAGGAAATTAAACTATTTAACCGCGGTGTAAATATTAATGCAATAAAATTGATGAATCGCAGTGCAATCATTGATAATCGCGGTACGAATTTTAGGAAAAATTGCGGGTCGATCCAATTTTCAAAGTTTCTAATCACTTCAGCACCCTGTTTTTTTTTAATCGGAAAAAGACTTTTTTGAACGCGAAAAGACAGGGATACCCTTAATGAGCATGCGACGCGCTACATAAATGAATCGTAGTGCATTGACTATTGAACTGCGATTCATCAATTTTATTGCATTAATTTTTGCACTGGGGTTCAATAGTTTAATTGTCTATTCTAATTGCACCGCGGTACCAACTTTTATGTACCTTAATTTTTGAACTGCGATACATATACATAATCCAAGTTGCACCGCGGTATCAACTTTTATATACTGCGATTAATTAATTTTTGAACTGCAATACATAAAATATTATTAATCTATTTTTGCACCACGATACAAAATGATAATGAACCAGACCATGTCATCCACCTTCTTCTTCTATCTCCTCCGTCATAAGCATTCTTCTTCCCCCTCCTTCTCCGCCTTCGTCTTACTGAAAAATCATTCAACTCATCACAGATCCAATACAGTTTCGTACATAATGAATTAAAGAAATTGTTTACCTTTCGGGGGCATTTCCCCAAAACCCCACGAAGGGTCCCTGCCCCCTCGATCCCCGTGCCCTGACCAGGCAGGTCGATCCCCGTTTCGTTGCGCAACAATGGTGATTTCGAATTCAAAATGTGTTGTCGGAGCAGTTGAAGAAGACGATGACATTTTTAGAAAAATATTTTGAAAAGTGGTTTTTTGCGATTGAAAAAATAACGATGGACTTTTGGAGTTAAAAACTTTGGAAAAAGTACCAGCCAGAATTTTACCCCAATGAGAAGAAAGACATGTCCTTCGTAAATCTTTATTATCACTGTACTTTAGGTCGTGTCTCACCTTATATCAAAAAAAAAAAAAAAAAAAAAAACAGAGTATGAGATTTTAACTCGAGTATCGTAGTAAACCAAGATTCAAGCTTTTTTGCTCAGTTATTTGATGTTTAAACATGGGTGAAATTCTGGCCAATACCTTTTCCCAAATTTATAATGCCTCACGTCCCTCTTTTTTTTCAATTGCTAACGTCCATTTTCGAAATATTGTTCCTAAAATGCTCGCATCGTCTCCTTCCACAGTTCCGACCAACACTTTGAAGTTCGAAAATCATGATTGTTGCTGCAATGAAACGGGAATTGACCTGCCCAGTCAGGTTGCAGGGGTCGAGGGGATTCGAGGGCAACGCCTCTGAAAGGTAACCGATTTTTCCGATTCATTAAGTACGATACTGGAATGGATTTGGGCTGGGTTTAAGGATTTTTTTTCAGAAGAAGGTGCATGACATGAAGAACTTGTTCATTATAATTTGCGGCACAATGTATCAATTGGTTGCTTGACTTGATGCACCGCTATGCATAAATTGGATTAGGTCATTTAAATTGACACATTGTGGTGCATAAATTGATGCATTGCGGTGTATAAATTGATGCATCACGATGCATAAATTGGATTAAGTAATTTAACTTGATGCATCACAGTGCACAAATTGATGCAACGCAATGCACTGAGTAAGTGATCCGTAGTGCGTCTTCGGTTCATTAAGGGTGTTGGTCCCAAAATAGGCTCAATCTAGGCTAGAAGGGGGGGGGGTTGAATAACCTAGTTGTGCTTTTAAAAAACTTTTTAAAACACTCTCAAAGAGTTCTTATTTTCCTCTTGAAAACAATTGTATAGGAAGAGTCAATGCATCGGAAAATAAGGAGTGAAGAACTGATTAAAGGCTGCTGTTGATGTTACACAAACCCAACAGCAGACTTAGGCAGTAATGATAGAGATAGTAAAGATGAACAGAAGTAATTCAGAAGATACACAGAATTTAGAAGTGGTTCGTACTGTGAATAGTACTACGTCCACTACCAAAGTGGTTAGCTTTGGATTTTAAAAGGTGCACTTGTTTATCCACTAGGTGTGAAGGTAAGATCACTAATGGATCGTGTACAAAAAATAGTTTTCAACCAAGTGTTTAATGATGAGAGAAACAATCAATGAATAATTGTTCTCTCAAGTGCTAAAGTAAAGAACAATTTAAAGCAAACTAGAAGAAGCTGAAACAGAGTAAAGACTGGCATATCTGCAGCTTCAGGAAGTTTGGTGAAATGTTAGTTCTTGTCCTTTTGATCTCTTGAATGCTTGAGTTATGAAGATGAAGCTTGAGTATTGAATATGTAAGAGATTGTTGTTTCTTCAGATCTTCATGACTTGGATATATACCAGGGGAGATCCTTCGAACCGTTGGACTGATAGTGGAGAGATATGTCCAACGATAAAATGCATTGAATGCATTTCGGCGCATTGTAGGATGAGTGTAGTAACAGACATCAGTGATGCAGTGATTGCAGAGGCAAACATTCCTAAACATAGTAAGGTTTCAGCTCACAGGCATTACAGCTTTGAAAGTCTTTTTAGCTAAATGACGTAATGTCTTCAGTCTTCATGATTCAGGTGACAGTCTGGACAATTTGTCTGCGCAAATGGTCTAAAGCGAAATTAATGACTTATTTGGAGAGAAAACTGATGAAGATAAATTAAATATTATTTGACTAGATATTAAAAATATCTGGATCAAATAACATGTGGCCTTATTCCACGTGTTTGGCTGAACTTGATTTTGAGCTTGAGCAGACTTCCAAGTCTGCTGTTTGAACTGTGCTTTCAAGGCTGCTGTTGAAGCCTGCTGGTCCGCACCTTGGAAAAACTAACACTAAACTAGTTCTAATACACATTTGATTCTAAGATAGTTATCACACTAACCGGTACGCAGACCTATTAGCCACTGTGCAATAGAATCAGAAGATGACTCAACCAAATCTAGAACCTATGAGGGTCAACAATCTCCTCCTATTTGGTTGATGTCATCATCTCAGCTACTAGCAGACTTTGAATCATGCACTGAGATAATAACATGTCTTAAAGAAAATTTTATTTAGAAAAGCAGACATGCCTCTTAGAGCAGAATTCTTAGTAGAGAGATAGCTAAACTAGGTACTTACAATGTAAAGAGAAAGAAGATCAAGTACAAAGTTTGAGCAGGGTTTAAATCTTAACAAGAAGCAGGATATAAGTAATTTAAAGATTTAAACGCGAAGTTTAAATGGACAAGATCAATATATAGAACATGTAATCTTAATCCAAAACATATTACATCTGTAAGTTAAACAGGCTGTTTAACAGTAGAGTTTTAGAAAAGCAGAGTTTGAACCATAAATAGTTAGAACGGAAGGGTTATACCAGGTCAGAATAGGTTAGGTTGAGATCGGCGGCGTTCTAAGTAGTCACCAACCCAAATTCTGATATGGTCATTAAGGCGCTCACGCAGTCTGTTCTGTTCTTCAATAAGTGCTTGATTCAAATAATGAGTAGCTCGATCCTCCCTAATGGCAGCAACCCTTCTTTGTTCAGCGGCAGCAGCCCTTTGGTTGGCGCGCTCAACGTGCCGAACAACAGTGAAGTCGGGAATGACGCGTTCAGCAATGATTGTGCGGGCTAGGGAAGTCTGGAGTTCATCAAAAAGTTAGCGGATGCTGATCTGCTGAGAGTGAAGCATACCCATCAGCGACTCTAGCTGGTCTTGAACAAGGAAGCGGTGCGAAGTGAAAGCTTGAGCAGTGTCATTCACAAGCTGCTCAACAATCTTCCCAAGATCAAAAATGGTGGCGTGAGTAGCGTTCAAGCCGTAGTTTAGCACATCTATCTGATGTGCCATAGAAGAGATCGTGCCATTGAGACACTCAAGTTGGGCTTGATTGGCTCGAATGAGGTCAAGAAGAGCAGGGTCAGCAGAGTTGGAAGGAAGGGGTTTAGGGATAAGGTTGACGGGGATGAAGGTGTCAGCAGGGTTAGGAGGATCAGTAGAGTTGAAAGTGGAAAAAGAAGCAGTGTTGTGGTCAGCAGGGTTAGATTGTGGAGGAGGAATAGAAGGTTTGGGGTCCAGTTCCATGTCAGTGTCCAAATCACTGACAGAGGGAGAGGAAGAGGAAGAAGAGATTTCAAGAAATGAGGATGGGAAAGGAGATTCGGGAAGAAGAATGAAATTTGGAGGAGAATAAGTAAAGAGATCAGAAAAGGAGCTAAGTTCAAAGAGGAACTTATATATAAGGTGATATCAACTTTCTTTCATTGTAAGTTTTTTGATAGTTTGTATTTAGCAGCCATTGGAGTGTCAAAAGTGTTAGCCAATTTCAATCCGAATTTTTTTGACTAGTTCTTTAGCATACTTGGATTAGCTTATGAAGATTCCTTTGTTGGATTGTTGAATTTAAAGACCTAAAAAGAAGGTGAGTTCTCCCATCATGCTCATCTGAAACTTTCCAGTCATGAGTGTCTCAAATCGTTTGCACAGCTTCTCATTTGTAGAACCAAAGATGATATCATCGACGTATATTTGCACCAGCAACGAATGACCTTGTGCTTGAGAATGAAGAGAGTAGTGTCGATCTTTCCTCGCACAAATCCTTGTTCTATCAGGAACTTGGATAGTGTCTCATACCAGGCACGAGGAGCTTGCTTAAAACCATAGAGGGCCTTCTTAAGCTTGTAAACATGAGTCTCTTTCCCTTTTTTCCACAAAACCTGGAGGCTGAGTGACATAAACAGTCTATTGAAGATCACCATTGAGAAAAGCACTCTTCACGTCCATTTGATATAGCACAAAGTCCTTGTATGTAGCATAAGCTAAGAAGATCCTGATAGCTTCTAACCTTGCTACTGGAGCAAAAGTTTCATCATATGATGTTCTTGTCTATATCCTTGTGCAACGAGTCTAGCTTTGTTTCTTATGATGTTCCCATCTTCATCCTTCTTGTTCCTGAACACCCATTTTGTGCCAATGATGGTGTGATCGACTGGTCTTGGGACTAGCTTCCATGTTTAACATCTTTCGAACTGCTGAAGTTCCTCTTGCGTAGCTTCTACCCAACTTGGATCTTGAAAGGCTTCATTAATCTTTTTCGGCTCATCTTTAGAAACAAATGTTGCACAGAATATACATTAATTTCTGGAAGATCTTCTAGTCCGCATTCCTACATCAATGTCACCAATAATTTGAGAAATTTGGTGGTCTTTACATGTTCTTGTAACAGCAGGAATGTGATTCACTGATGGTTCTTCATGAAGAGGTTCAAGAGGAGGACTAGGAGGAAAGTCAGTTGTTTCTTGAGAAAAATGAGGTTCATAATTGGATTCATAGGTGAGTTGAAGTATAGGATTTTGAGGATCAGAAGCGATGGGCTCTGGATTGGTGTTATCATGAGCAGGGTTGAGGTCTTCTGGTGAATCATTTAAGAAATGATGGTCATGAATGTTTGAGTGAGTTGCTGGAGCTGGATTTGGTGTTTGAGAGGTTGAGGTTTGGGAGGTACATGTCTCAATATTAACAAAATCATCAGCAACATTTGGAGCCACGTGTGGCTCTAATAAATCAAATTCATCAAATGAAACATGAATGGATTCAACAATTTTTAAAGATCTTTTGTTGAAAACCCTATAAGCTTTGGAATGTAAAGCATAGCCCATAAAGACGCCTTCGTCGGCCTTGTTATCAAATTTGCTTCTGTAATCATTACCATTATAGACCACAAAGTATTTGCAACCAAAGATTTTGAAAAATCCAATATTTGGGGCTTTACCTCTCCAAAGTTCATTTGGTGTTTTACCGTGAAATTTGTTGATCAGGGATCAGTTCTGAGTGAAGCAGGCTGTATTAACGGCTTCTGCCCAGAAGTGTTTGGGTAGCTTTGCTTCGGCGAGTATAGTCTTAGCTGCTTCAATAAGTGTTGTGTTTTTCCTCTCTGCTACACTGTTTTGCTGTGGAGTTCTAACAGCAGAAAAGTTGTGACCGATGTCGTGATCATCACAATAATTTGCTATTCCATTATTGGTGAATTCAGTTCCATTGTATGATCGAACATCACTAATTTCATCGAGCTTTTGAGTCTATAGTCTTCTGAACAATGCTGTGAGGATGTCATAAGTGTGATCTTTAGAAGACATCATCTTCGTCCAAGTATATCTTGTATAATCGTCTACTACGGCTAGAGTGTATCTATGACCACCATAGCTAATAGTAGTCACAGGCTCGTAAAGATCCATATGAAGAAGTTGCAAAGGTCTAGTAGTTGCAAGATCTGGTTTGCTTTTGAAAGAGACTTTTGAAAGCTTTCCTAGCTGACAAGCTTTGCATATATGATCATGATCAGCAGAAACTTTTGGCATTCCTGTCACCAACCCTTCTTTGGATAGCTTTGATAAGTATTTAAAGTTCAAATGGCTGAGATGCTTGTGCCACAACCAACTTTTGTCTTGAGCAGAGTTTGCCACAAGACATATATTAGCAGCCTTTCCATAGGCGTTCAAATCTATCACATAGACATTCCCTTGTCTATGTCCAGTTACTAAAATTGAGCATGAGTCTGGATCCTTTATGTCACATCTGTTTGAGGAAAATTGACATATGAGTCCTTTGTCACAGAATTGAGAGATGCTCAATAAATTGTGCTTTAAGCCTTCTACTAGAGAGACTTTTCCTATAGAAAGATTTCCACGAATGATGGATCCGTATCCAATAGTTCTTCCTTTAGCATTGTCTCCAAAGATGACTGGAGGACCTTCTGCTTCAGTAATATTTGAAACAAGACATGATTCTCCGATCATGTGTCTTGAGCAGCCACTGTCTAGATACCATACGTCTTTCTTTTCTGAATTTGTAACAGCCATGAAGCACATCTGAGATATAAAGATAAGAAGATCATGGTCCCCTTTATTTATCTTTTCGGGTCCATAGGGCTAGCATTTTTTGGAACCCATACTTGCCTGACTTTTGGAATTGGGGATACAGTAGGCTTCATGATGGATTTCAGCAAACATTCATGGACCAAATGGCCTAAACATTTGCAAAAGGTACAACGATGGAAATTACAAATGTTATGTTGAGAGAACTTGTTTTCAGTAGACATTTTAGCATTCTTTCTTTTAGCAGCAGCCTTAGACTCAGCAGACTTGTTGACAGCAGGTTTAGAGGGTTCTGTATGAGTTTTCTTAGATCTGCTTTCAGCAGATCTTGCTTTAGCAGATATGTTGATAGTAGACTTAAACATCTTATATATTTTGCCTTTGAGCTTAGTATCAATAGTCTTGGAAGCAGCAGCACCATCAGTAGTGCTTTTGATGAATCTGATAGGCTTGGGCAGATTTTTTGTGATCATAGAAACAGCAGCTTTCGCTTTAGCAAAGGTGCTGGTGGAAGGGTCATGAGAATCTGCACAACCTTTAGCAAATTTTTCGCCAGTTGATGATTGCTTTGCTTTAGACGCATTATTGGTCTTAATAGCTTGAGTCTTAGGATATTTATACTCAACATTAGTATAGCCAACTCCTTGTCTACCCTTGTTGTTAAACTGCTGATGATATATAGGATCATCACCAGTTCTTACATACAAGTCTTCTGGTTCTTGTTCTGATGTAGTGCAGAGGTGTTCTCAGAGAAACCTAGCCCAGTTTTGTCTGCAATGGGCTTCTGGTCTCCAAGGATTTGGTCAAAAACAACCTTAGAGTTATTCCATGAGTCGATAGTTTTTTGTAACTCATCTTTCTCAGCAGATAGCTCTTTGGCATGACCAATGAGGCAAGCAACCTTCTCATTTAGAAACTTGTTCTCATCTTTTAACTTGATACTTTCCCGCTGGACTCCATTAAGAGTTTTTAACTCGGCTTCCAGCAATGATTTCTCAGTTCCCAACTTCTCATGGCTTTTAGCTAACTTTACGTAAGCCTTTCTAAATTCATTGAATTCCTCTAGCATATCCTGAGCATCCTTGAGGATTTCTTCTTTAGAAGGCTCTTCAGTAAGTTGTTCTATGTTAGCTTGAAAAGGAGTATATTTGATTTCACTATCTGAGTCATAGGTGGGAGGTGACTCTAAAGCAACAAGGCAAATATGTGCCTGCTCAGATGAGTCATCACTATCATCCTCATCACAATCAGTTTCAAACCAGGTGGACACTTGGTTTTCTTCTAAGTCCTCAGCCAATAGACCCCTATGTTTTGAAAAAGATTTAGAGGGTCGCCTTTTGTAAGCTTCATATTTGGGCTTAGGACATTTAGAAGCAAAGTGACCAGGCTTCCTGCCATTGTAACAAACTATCTCATTATTTTGTGAGCTTTCAGCAGTCTTTCCGAAAGTCTACTGGTTTGCTTCCTTCTTCTTATTAAATTTTGAGAACTTTTGAAACTTCTTAACGAACATAGCAAATTGCTCGTCATAGAGAATTTCATTGTCATTTTAAGAAGAAAAAGTAGATGGTTTATTTTCTACGACATGAGTTTCTTGAGAGATAGCAGAAAAAGAAGGAAGTTTAAAATGTTTGTCCTGTTCTTGAGCTTGAAGCAGTTCTTGCTCATAGATAGTTAAACTCGCATACAAACTTCGTAGATGCATAGAGTTTAAGTCCTTGGACACTTTAATGGTTGTGGTCTTAACATGCCACAAACTTCCCAAGGAAGCTAAAAATCTCATATTAACTTCCTTAACACTATATTCTTTTCCTAAGGAATAACAACTATTTACTACCTCACAGAATCTGTCGTAAGCTTGACGTAGTGTCTCCTTTGGGTCTTTTTTAAAGGAATCAAACTGTTGAATATAGTTGTACTTTCTGTTGTCTCTGGTGGGCAGGTCTCCTTCTAGGTATTCCACTAGTGCTTCCCACATTTCTTTGGCTGTTTTGCACCTGATTATCTGCTGATATGTGCTTGTATCGACAGAGCTAGATATGATATGTATAACTTTACTGTCGAGTTCAACAAGCTTCCTTTCTTCATCAGTCCATTCATTTATTAACTTGGGTACTTCGGGAGGTCCGCCTGCTACTTCGGCAAGAAGGTTTGGCTTCATTGGAATATGCGGACCTGTTTGAACACATTGCCATAAACGATTGTCAATAGAATTCATGTATCTCATAACTTTGTCTTTCCATACTTTGAAGTGACCTTCGTCCAATATCGGGACGTGGCTTGAATTCGAGGTAGGCAGCATATAGTGATCCATAGGATCTATTCTCAAGAGATTAGTCTTGGAAAAAAAATCAAAGAATCAGGCTCTGATAGCAATTGTTGGTCCCAAAATAGGCTCAATCTAGGCTAGAAGGGGGGGGGTTGAATAGCCTAGTTGTGTTTTTTAAAAACTTTTTAAAACACTCTCAAAGAGTTATTCTTTTCCTCTTAAAAACAATTGTATAGGAAGAGTCAATGCAGCGGAAAATAAGGAGTGAAGAACTGATTAAAGGCTGTTGTTTATGTTACACAGACCCAGCAGCAGACTTATGCAGTAATGATAGAGACAGTTGTAGACACCCCAATTTTGTACCCCCGGTAAGTAACAATAACATGCGATATCAAGACCTGTTAAAAGTTAACAAATGTCAAGTTACAGTGTTTAAAAATGCAAAATACAAAGCAGGATACGCAAAACAGTAAAATGCATGGGCTAAAAGTGTCAAAAGAGGCTGAAATTTGGAGGGCTGGCGCGGCCAATAAAGGCCCTTGGCACGGTGCCCAAAAAGGGTGGTTTCGGCGCCAGACCTGCTACAATGCTCCAAAAGTTAACGCATTGCACAAATTCTCAAGTACGCGGTACAAGCTGATGAAGCACAAAGAGAAATCCAGAAATGCCAGCGATGTCCCTCTCTTAGCCTATAAATAGGAGTCTCGGGTTCACTCTCAGGGATCAAAAAAACGCAACAGAAATACGCCCAAACTCTCAGCGTTGTTGTTACGCCGTGAGAATAGTGAGCGATCGTGAGATAGTGAGTGCCCCCTCCTATAAAGCCCCGAAGCTCTGCCAAAACTCCTCTAAACGCAAATCCAACCGGTCAAAGTGAGCCTTAGGCCCCCAGCTAGGTTTCCACCCTATTTTCCCGGTCCAAAAATCTCGAAAAGAGCAGTTGCTCTGCCCGAGTAAAAAGGTCAAATCCGCCAGAAACAAGCAGTTGTTCTGCCCGATTTCCACCAGCAGCAAAAACGCAAGCAGTTGCTCCGCCCATTTGACGGTGCCCAGTGCTACCTTCGGAAGCAATCACCCTGCCCGAACCGCAGCAGGAGCAGCAAAAAAGACTCCCTCTCTCGGAAGGACAAAGCGAGCACACCACGCTCTAAAAGGTGAGCCTTGAAGGGCGTTACTTTATAAAAAAGTTATTTTCTATCCGGCCCAATGTAAAAATATAAGTTGTTGTGCTGCCTGGATTTATTTAGAAAATAGCATTAAAAAGAGTCATTATTATGGCCAAATATTTTTAAGTATATTTGTAAATTATTAGAAGGAGGCGGCTGCAAGTCCATAAGTAATGTAAACATCGGATGTATTTGTTTTCTTTTCTTTCTTTTAATGTTTTTATTTATTTGCTAGATAAATATAATAAAAGCATACTTTAGCCAAAAACTATTTTTTTAGACCGAAAGGGCGAGTTGGGTGCCTAGCACCTTCCCAACTCGTAACTTAGCCTCCGAACCCGTTTTATTTTCTCTGGTTTATTTTTGGTTTTTTCATTATTTTCTCCTTAAAATAAAGATGACGACTCAGTCAAAACATTTTGGATCACAGTGGGGCATCACAACATCCTTTCTTGCACTTTTCCGTTTTCCCCTACACAAGAGAAATTGGGAATGAAAGGGTGATGTATTTCTATATCCTGGTATCCCCTAAACAAGGGATAACTTGATATAGAAAACTCAAAGCACTCATAGTGATCCGAGATAGGCCTTAAGGCAATTTTCGCAAAATCCATAGTGGGGCCCGCAACATCATTTCTTGCACTTTCCATTTTCCCCTAAACAAGGGAAAATGTGAATAAAAGGGTGATGCTTTCCTGCATCCTGTTATCCCCTAAAAAAGAGATAACCTGATAAAGAAAATCCATAGCTCCCATAATGGACCAAAAACTCAATGAAGTGACCGAGGCATATTCAACGCGCTTCCTGACAGCACCCTTTCCGCATTTTTAATTTCGTCCTCCCCTAGACAAGGGAAGGTGGAATGAAAAACGTGGTGTCCGCACCGCACGTCGCGCACACCTATCCAAGGGCGCGCGGGGAGCGGGCGATTTTCGGGGCACCCACAATAGTAAAGATGAGCATAAGTAATTCAGAACATACACAGAATTTAGAAGTGGTTCATACTGTGAATAGTACTACGTCCACTACCAAAGTGGTTAGCTTTGGATTTTAAAAGGTGCATTTGTTTATCCACTAGGTGTGAAGGTAAGATCACTAATGGATCGCGTACAAAAAATAGTTCTCAACAAAGTGTTTAATGATGAGAGAAACAATCAATGAATAATTGTTCTCTCAAGTGCTAAAGTAAAGAACAGTTTAAAGCAAACTAGAAGAAGCTGAAATAGAGTAAAGACTGGCAGATCTGCAGCTTCATGAAGTTTGGTGAAGTGTTAGTTCTTGTCCTTTTGATCTCTTAAATGCTTGAGTTATAAAGATGAAGCTTGAGTATTGAATATGCAAGAGATTGTTGTTTCTTCAGATCTTCATGACTTGAATATATACCAGGGGAGATCCTTCGGATCGTTGGACTGATAGTGGAGAGATGTGTCCAACGATAAAATGCATTGAATGCATTTCGGCGCATTGTAGGATGAGTGTAGCAATAAACATCAGTGATGCAGTGATTGCAGAGGCAGACATTCCTAAACAGAGTAAGGTTTTAGCTCACAGGCGTTACAGCTTTGAAAGTCTTCTTAGTCAAATGAGGTAATGTCTTCAGTCTTCATGATTCAGGTGACAGTCTGGACAGTTTGTCTGTGCAAATGGTCTGAAGCCAGATTAATGACATAGTTGACTTCTTTTGAGGGAAAACTAATGAAGATAAATTAAATACTATTTGACTAGATATTTAAAATATCTAGATCAAATAACAAGTGACCTTATTCCACGTGTTTGGCTGAGCTTGATTTTGAGCTTGAGCAGACTTTCAAGTCTGTTGTTTGAACTGTGCTTTCAAGTCTGCTGTTGAAGCCTGCTGGTCCGCGCCTTGGAAAAACTAACACTAAACTAGTTCTAATACACCCTTGATTCTAAGACAATTGCCACACTAACCGGTACGCAGACCTATTAGCCACTGTGCAATAGAATCAGAAGATGACTCAACCAAATCTAGAACCTATAAGGGTCAACAAAGGGTATCGTCCCCCCCCCCCAGAAATTGTATTTTTTCGATTAAAAAAATAGGGTATTGTAGTGGTTAAAACTTTCAAAAAGTGGACCCACCCGCAATTTCTCTTTTAATAAAGTATGAGCAGATCTTCGGTTCATCGCGAGTGGGGACGTGCTACACCTTATAAAATCAAAAGCCTAACATGGCGGGATTTAAACAGTCTCGGGCTTGAAGGACTTACTAATTCAGTGCCAAAAGTTTTGAAGAATTTTTAGGGAGAAATTACGGGCTGGTCCCTTTTCCCAAATTATCAGTCGTATAAGTACCTCTCTTTTTTTCAATCGGTAAAGTTTGTTTTTTTTAATCGTTCTTTAAATGCTAGCAAAGTGAAAAAATGGCAGCAAATCGTAGAGATGAAAAGTAGAGAGGGTGGGAGTTGGGGTGGTGAGGAAGAACACTTGTATGTTTCACCACCCTAACTTCTCACTCTCTTTCTTCTCATCTATCAATCTTCAATTTCTACAACGAATTTCACCAATGAATGGAAAAAGTGTGCTGCAAATAGTATAACTTCCCACTATCTTACCTCTTCATCTAGAGACAAGAGCTTCATGTCTCTTCTTCTTCTTCTTCATCTTTGTGTTTGTATGTTTGATTCAAATTTTATTTAGTTTGTGTTTTGTTGTTATGCATCTAAACTATTCGATAAAATGCCCAAATATAAATTTGTTCATTGTTGGACACCCTTTTTCAATTTGGATGCATCAATATTGAATCACATAGCATCATTTGTGAATCGTGATACATCGATTTTGATTTAGGATACATGAAAGATGCCTGAATTTTAAATCATTTATTGATTGTGTTCAGGAATGAAGTGGCATGAAGGTCTGATTTATTATATTTGCAGCACGATGTATCAATTGGTGCATGACTTGTTGCAGTGTGAAGCATAAATTGGATTATGTAATTTAAATCGATGCACCGCAGTACATAAATTGATACAACATGATACACTGTGTAAGTGATCCGTAGCGTGCCTTAGGTTCGTTAAAGGTATCGTAGTTTTTTTGCCCCCAAAAGTGTTTTTTTCCAGTTTTTTTTTAAAAAAAAACATAGGGTATTATAGCGATTGAAAATTGTCCAACGTGAACTGACCGAATTTCCCAAATTTTAGCCCATCAATCTATTGGCTTCAGTGGCAGATCCATGTGTACCAATGCGGGGTACGTGGACCCCGCTCAAAATATAATTTTTTTTACCTATTACTACTTTTTATGATATAAATTCCCTGAAACAATACATAGTTTGTTAGTGAATGTAGCTAAGGTGGTAAAGTGCTTGTGAGTTTGTAACAAACAAATGCCTTGGTTCAATTCCTTGCATTAATTAGCACAATCTATATTTTTTGTAACAATATGCAAGAAATTAAAGTATATGCAGGGCCGGCCTATGAAATCGGGGTCTAAAGGCCAATTATGTTGAAAGGGGCCCTTTCGTTATAGCATATTTTTTTGTTAAATTCAATAAGAATCCTTAAGAAGCTAAGGTGGAAGACAAAGACAACAATCACAAGGACTAAAGGAACATTTCTCCAAAGTTGTTAAATCCTTATAGGGGTGTCGAGTGTATTGTTTTCAAACTTGTCTAGTTAGCCGTTTCTTATTAAGGGATGTTCTGTAATTTTCTCCTTTAGTAAGTCAGTCATAATTTAGGCAGTTTATTTCTTGTTTAAATAGTAGTTAGCCTTTGTAATTTGTTCTTATGAAAAATAGTTATCAATAAACAAATTACTCTCTCTCTTTCTCTTCATTCAAGTTTTATCATGGTATCAGAGTCAGTGAACTCTATAAGTTCCTAGATTATTGTTGTTCCTCATCAACTTTTCCAGTAGATGCCAACGATGTGCACTACTCGATTTCATCGACTATATATGTAGGTTTGAATCTTCTTTCACCTTCTTGATTGATCTTGGTGCTTCTATTTCCTTTAAGATTCTTATTTCTCTTCTTATAATCCTTCATCATGACTGATGCACCACCACCCCTACTCAAGTCATCAACACCAATCAAAACTCCACTAACAACACTGTTGAGTTCTATGATTTTTCATAATCCACCTTCCAATTACCCCTGGTCATCCTCTATTTTTTCGTCCCCATGATCATCTAGGGATGACTCTTATCTCTGACCTTCTTATCGATTGCAATTTCACTCAATGGAAACTTGCAATCACAATCGCCTTATCTGCCAAGAATAAGCTTAGCATGATTAATGATACCTATAAGAAACCCCAATTTGAATCTAAATACACAAGTCTATGGGTTAGATGCAATTCTATGGTCATATCTTGGCTGCTCAACTTTGTGACTCCTGAAATTCGTCAAAGCATTGTTTACTTCCCCTCCTCTTGTGAGATGTAGGAAGATCTACTTGATAGATACTCTCAAACTGATACTCCAAAACTTTATCAAATTCAAAAAACCATAGCCATGTGTACTCAAGGAACCTTATATGTCAATGCTTATTTCACCAAGTTTCGGGGTCTCTGGGATAAATTACAAAATTTACTCCCTCTTCCCAATTACATATGTGACTATACATATGATGCCTCTAAACTCCGTGATGATTATGAACAATTGATCATGCTTATAAAATCATTCAATCTGTCAGATTCTTATACTGATGTAAGATGCCAAATATTAAGGATGATCCATTTTCCCTCTTTATCAAAAATTGTTTCCATGCTTATTCAAGAAGAGGGTCAAAGGAAATGTGGCATGTCTCTTGGTTAACAAGATCTCTCAACAACCTTGTTTGGGAAATTCAACAACAACAACAATGGGGGTAATAGAGTCAACAAATCTAGACAAAATCCTGGCAAAAATTCAATGGCAAAAATTCAAAGCGAAAATTCTTCTGTGACTTATACCATGGAGATTCTCATTCCAAAGATAAATGTTTCTTTCTCCATGGCTATCCTGACTGGCACCCTCAATATGGTACTAAACTTGATCTCTCTCGAATGCCAAAGAACAAAGGTAAAGAAAAAATTACAACCTCTACTAATTTTGTATCCTTGAAAGACAACTTCAACACCAGTGGCCACTTTACAAATGAACAATTTTCTCAACTTCTATCTATGATCAACCCTAAGGAAAATTGAATTAAAGTTGACTCTCCTCTTGGCCGTACTAATATGCACATGGCAGGTAAACCCTTTATTATACCTAAACATGCTAATCCTTTCTGCTTATCCAATTATAAAGGCAATGCAAATGACTGGATTATTGATACTTGTGCCTCATATCACATAACCAATTCTTTATCCATTCTTATTAATCACATACCCATTCAATCTTATATTCATTTACATAATGGAAAGAGATCTATGATTACCCATAAAGGCACTGTAAAACTGACTAGTGAAATTACCTTGTATAATGACTTCTTTGTTCATGAATTTAAATTCAATCTTTTGTCAGGAAGTAAGTTTACTAAGGATGCTAAGTGTAATCTTACCTTCTCTGCTAATCTTTGATGTGTTCAGGACACAACCAAGAGAACAACCAAGATGATTGGTAAACTAGCTGAAGGACTATATAAATTTGAGTCTTCTTACTCTCATGAGGAAATCAACATGAAAAGTCTCAATGCAGTTCATTCTTCCTTTAGCATAAGCAATAATGTTTCTACACAATCTGTAAACAATGAATTAATTCTATTATAGTTTTTCATCTATTGATTCTATGTACTTATGGCATAAAAGACTTGGCCATCTACCTTTGCAATCTATAAAATATATTGACTCTTTATGTTTCTTAAACTTCAAAAACTATAAGAATTTCAGTTGTGATATTTGTCACCTTGCTAGACAGACTAGACAACCCTTCAGTTTAAGTAATTCTCATAGTATTTCTTCCTTTGATATGTTTCACTATGATGTGTGGGGGCCCTATAGGTATCCCACTAATGATGGCTGCAACTCTTTCCTCACCATTGTTGATGATCAACCTAGAGCCATTTGGACAATTCTTCTTAAAACTAAGGCAAATGTCTGTCATATAATGCAAATTTTCCTCACTATGATCAACACTCAATTTAACAAATTTGTCAAAGAAATAAGATCTGATAAGGGTGCAGAATTTTTCAATTCTTGTATGAACGCCCTCCTTGACTCTTTAGGCATTATTCATCAAACTTTTTGCATTGAAACTCCTCAACACAATGGTCGGGTTGAGAGAAAACACAGGCATCTCTTAGAACTTACTAGAGCTCTTAAATTCCAAGCTAATTTACCTATCCATTTTTGGGGGGATTGCCTTCTCACTGCCATTTATCTCATTAACAGATTACCTAATTCTGTTTTAAACTTTGAAACCCCTTTTGAAGTCCTACATGGAACCTTACCTAACTACAATTATCTTTAAACCCTTGGATGTCTCTATTTTGCCTCTACCTTTTCTCTTAATCGAGACAAGTTTATGTCAAGATCTCATAAATGTGTTTTTCTTGGCTATGCTACCTCAAAAAAGGCCTATAAATGTTATAATATCATCACTCGTAAAGAGATGGAGTGTTCTGTGAAGATGTTTTTTATTTTAAACTTAATAATGAATAATCAAACTAAATACACTAACAACATGTTGTTTACTACTATTGAATTACATATCTTCACTAGTAATGATGATCTGCAATTACCTACTTTGCAAAAAGACTCTTCCACTGAAATACCTAGTCTTAACACTAAACCTATCAATGGCACTCTTGAAACTAATCTCAATGTACCTATAACCCACTGACCTATAAGAAATAAATTCATTTCTATTAAGTTTAAAGATTATATAGGATTACCTACTCTCCTGCAAACTCACAATGCGGGAAGTTACATCTCTTAACCTTTTTGAAAAAATTATGCAACTTCAGTCAAGTTCTAATGAATACATGAAATACTCATGCAAAATTGTTATTGTTTGTGAACCTCAGACTTTTGAACAGGCTGCTAAAGACCCCTTGTGGTGTCAAGCTATAGAAGATGAACTAAGAGCCTTGGAAATCAACAAAACTTGGACTGTGGAATACCTTCATGAGAAGAAACATTGTAAGTCCAGTTGGCAACGAAATAAGGCTAGAGGGGGGTGAAGAGTCTTTTAAAAACATTAAGGGTTATTTTGATAACCTTCTAAAGATGCAGCGGAAAAGATACGTTTTCAGCAGCTAATGGCAGGTGTTGAACCATTAACCAGTTTGGTTTGGTTTTCTTTACGTGATCACTAAAGTATAAAGACTGAACTAAAAGACAATATATTTGACAACTAAGTAAATGATTCAAGAATGAAACTGGCTGACACTTAAGTAGATAGTAACTGCTTAAGTGTTAGAACAGTAGAAACAACAGGAAAATAATAACATAGTATTTGGAGTGGTTCACAGTGTACAAATTGTTACGTCCACTACCAAGTTGGTTAAACTTGGATTTTGAAGTGCACTAAATATATTGAAATTCTAAGTGATAACTAATCGATCTGTGTACAACAAAAACCAGTGTTTGAGGAGTATGATTAAGCAAGAGCAACAATCATACTCATGCAACAATCAAGTATTCTTTTAAGATTTGGAAGAAGTAAGGAAGAATACAATGATTGTTTAAACAAGAACTGGAAAAGAATGAAAAGTGAAAGAATATTTAGTAATTGTTTAAGGACTTGAACACATCAAGGAATGAATTGTTTGAAGGAATAAGTTGAGTGTCCAGCCCTGGGTTTAAGCAGATCAAATAAGGAATATTATATGAGTAGATGAAGTCTTCAACTCTTCTATCCTCTTATATCTTCCACCATGAGAACTGGAACATTTCAAGAAAATAATTTCTTGAAGGGATATGAGAAATGTTTTGATCCAGTTCCTCTTACTTTTGAATCCTTACTAAAAAAGCTTTATATAGAGATCCTTAGAAATAGTCGTTTGAAAGAGCAGAGATGATCTTTGAAGAGTGATGATAAAATCTATCTTTTAAAGCTTTGAGATCTTGAAGAGGATTTTTGATACGGAAGATATCACCTAGCATATGATCATAAATTCATAGATAGAGGTTAGATATTTTTTTGCATAAAATAAAGAGAGTAGATATCTTCTAGCATGTAGTAATAAAGAATGTTGTTTAGCTAGAAGATATGATTTTTTTTTTTTTTTTTTTTTATGAAGCAGGGCGGCACCTGCGCAATTTATTAGATGAAACTAAAAAAAATACAATCAAGAGGGGGACAACCAGCCTTACCCAAACATGGGGGGACAAAGGAGCCTAACCTCAGGAACAAGAAACTACAACAATTATTTCCTAAAAGAATAAACACCAGCCTCATCCAATAGCAGAGCCTTCCGAGCTTGAGCAGGAAGGTCAGTTCTGACGAAATATGTGCTAATCCCCGTATGAGTAGTGCCCCAACTAGCCAATCATGCGCCACTTTGTTTTGTTCACGAAAAATATGAGATATATCAAAAGAGCCTAGTAAAGAACGGCACTCCCGAATCTCGAAAATATACCGCCAAGGCGCTTGATGAATGCTTGATATACCATTCACTGCCACTAGAGAATCTGATTCTACTAACACATTAGACAGATTCAAATTGCTGCAAATCCGAAGACCGTCCCTCAACGCCAAAATCTCTGCTAGCGTGTTAGACCCTATACCATAATTATTGGAGAAAGCTGCCATCAACCTACCATCATGACCACGAATAATACCACCTCCCGAAATTCGACCCTGAACGAGCAGATCCGTATTAAGCTTATAGCAATTGACTGGCGGTGCCTCCCAACGAAGCCAATTACCTCTTCTAACAGCAGCCTCCTTAACCTCAATATGCAAGCCTTGAATGGCAAGCTTATGGAAGTTATTTAATTCAGAAATTGGAGAGAACAAAAACATCAAATCCTACATCCCAGTCATTATACGGTCCTTAACAACCTGCACCGACATTGGTTCATTATCAAAGGTTGCGGAACAACGGGCTTTCCATATCTCCCAACATGCAAATAAACATATACCAATTTTGATAGCTCCCAGTTGATTGCGAATTGAGGCTGTAGAGATCCAACTATTGATTAAATGAGGCATGGAAGAATAATTATCGATCAAATTCAGAGGCTGAGCAAAATGACGCCAAATGCCTCTGGCAACTTCTGAGTGAAGGAAAAGATGATCCACTGATTCCTGATCCGGCCAGGAGCGACATCTACACTTAGAAACCATAGGAATTTGGAATCGCTGAATGGCAAGGTCGACAGGAACTGCTTGATGCGGAAGTTTCCACATGAAAGCACTAACACGCGTAGGTATCCACGGCTGCCACACCTTGACTATCCATGGGATCTTTGGAGGCTATTTGTCGAAATGCCTTCCAGTAAGCGGTAGTACTGAACATGCCATCCTTAGAAATCGTAAAAACACGTTTATCCCCGACTTCACGATCCAGCCGAACATTACAGACCTTATCATGTAAACCCACTGGAATTAGCGGCAAAAAATTCTGAATGCAGGGAATAGCATCCTTCACTTTTAATTTGGCATCAACTGGTCTCGGACCTATCAACACAGAGCCACACCAGTTTGTGGTCCAAAAAGAAATATCACCACACCCCACAATCCATTGGTTGTGCTCAATAATTTTCGGCATGTGCTGCATGATTGACTTCCAAACATGAGATGAAAATCTCGGTGTGCAAAACCCAGACTCCGTGCCGTATTTACCACGAACGAAGTTAGCCCAGAGGCTCGAGCCTTGAAGAGCATTCCAGGCTAGTTTTGCATGCAGTGAGCCCATGATTTGATCAATCGAACGAAGACCTAAACCCCCTTCATTGATAGGTCGACAAACCTTGTGCCATGCGATCCAGTGAGCTCGGGTTTCTCCAGCTGAACTCCAAAGAAAGGAAGCCATGTGTCGCTCTAGCCTTTGTATAAAGTGTTTAGGCAGCTTCAAAACAGACAATGCATATATGGGCATACTACTAAGAACAGATTTGAGGAGAACAATCTTGCCGCCAAAAGACAAGAGTTTAGCCTTCCACCCATTGATTCTAGAGATTATACGCCGTTCTATATCTTCAAAATAAGCCGCTTTTATTCTACCTTTGAAAAGAGGCAGACCCAAATATTTAAAACTAAGCCTACCGTGCTTACATCCTGACCAACTCCCAATATTTTGAACCTTCCGTTGAGAACAAAGACGAGAAGCAATGAAGCCACTCTTAGCCAAATTGATAAGCTGCCCTGAAGCTCTCTCATACTCAGACACCACTTGTTTGAGACCAAGAATCGATTTCTTACTACCATTACTGAAGACGAGCATGTCATCGGCATATAGCAAGTGCGAAATAACCATACCACCAGCTCCATGTCTGTAAGGACTAATTAAACCTTTCGAGACAGCCCTATTGATGTTAAAGCTGAGAATTTCTTGGGCTATTACAAAGAGAAGAGGAGACAGAGGATCACCTTGACGCACACCTCTAAAAGATTGGAAGAAACCATAAGATTCGCCGTTAATGCGTAAGGTATACCAAATATTGCTGACCAGCCTATAAATCAAATCACAACTAACTTCATCAAAGCCAAATGCCTTCATAGCTCGTAACAAAAAACCCCATTCCAACCTATCGTAAGCTTTTGACATGTCGAATTTAAAAGCTACGTTGCCCCCGCGAACCTTATGATCAAGGCGCTGAATTAATTCATAAGCCAATGCTAGATTGTCCTGTATATTCCTCCCTTTAATAAAACCAACCTGCTCCAAAGAAATCCGAGAAGGGAGGAAGGCCGCAAGCCGAGTTGTCAATATACGAGATATGATCTTGCACGAGAAGTTACACAAACTAATAGGGCGAAGATCCCCCAGACTAGTAGGTTTATCAATTTTCGGAATAAGAACAATAGTAGTGGAAGAAAGACCCCTGGGAAGAAATCCACCTCTAAAAAAATCCCGAACCGCCGCAACAATATCATCCTTGATTATAGGCCAACACCCTCGAAAAAACCACCCTGTAAATCCGTCCGGGCCAGGAGCACTATCTGGGTTCAAACCTTTGACTGCTTCCCAAACCTCATCTTCGCTGGGAAGGACTTTGAAATCCATATTATCCCGATCACCTATTGAGCTGGGAAAGTTGGAAAATAAATCCTCATTATGACTAGGACGAGATGAGGAGAACAACTCGGAGAAATACTGAATAGCCATATTACCAATCTCCTGATTATTAGTACACCAACTACCATCACTCCGTTTAACTTTGACCTCGTTGCGCTGCCTCCTATCTTTCAGACTAGCATGAAAAAACGAGGTGTTACGATCTCCATCTTTAAGCCAAGAAGCTCTGGCTTTCTGTTGAAGCAATTCATCCGACCAAGATATCGCTTGGCAAAGCTTGTTCTTAGTCTCCAACAATTGCATATTCACCGAAGAATCCCAAGAGTTCTGAAGGCTCATCTCAAAACGAAGAACATCATCCTGAAGACCGTCAACCATCCTATGAACATTCCCAAAGACCTCCCAATTCCAAACTCTAAGTTTAGTTCGAAGATGCTGGAGCTTCCGATGAACAATATCCAAAGCAGACCCATGACATGGGAGATTCCACTGACTGCGAACAAACTCCAAAAAATCACTGTGGTCAAGCCAAAATCTTTGAAATCTGAAGTTGCCTTTGCATTTAGGAGTATCTACAACCTTTACCAACAATGGCGAATGATCCGAGTGAAGTCTGGCAAGATGATGAACTTTAAGATCCGGGAACGATGACTTATAATGCCCGTTAGCCAAAACCCGATCAAGCCGTTGCCAAATGCGCGCCAAGCCATCTTGATTATTACACCACGTGAACATGCTGCCTTCATACCCTACGTCCACCAAACCGGCTTGTTGAATAAAAGCATTGAAATCACTTATGCTTGGGTAGTCACATTGAGCACCTCCCAATTTCTCTTGAGAATGAGAGATGACATTAAAGTCCCCCATGACAATCCAAGGCTCCAAGTAAGAATCTGAAATATATTGGAGATCTGTCCATAATTCCTGTCTCTCACTACGCGTACACTTGGCATAAACAAACGAAGAAATAACTTTGTTACCATTAGCCAAACACATAGAGACTGTAATCTGTTGAGCTGAGATATCAATAACGTGGACCTGCACACTAGAATTCCATAGAAGCCAGATATGAGTATTGATTGGGTTCCCATGCAAGCTGCATCGCATACCTAACCGCCTGCCTACCTTAGACAACCTACTGCCCGACAACTTTGGCTCCAATATACAGCATAATATTGGCCGATGCTGGCCTATAAGAGACTTAAGATACGTAACTGTATCTTTGTTACCAACACCTCTTGCATTCCAAAGAATTATCGCCATAAAGAAAATAAATCAAGCTGAGGTACCCCGAGCCTGTTTCGAGGCTCTAGTAGAACGTTTATTCTGTTGGATAAATTTCTTTTTCTTGGCCTTCTTATTCAACTTAGAACACTCCTCCCTAAAATCCCGAACAGTCGTCGCGGAAGGAGGAAAATCCTTGCCATCATCTAAAGATGTCGATCTAGAGAGTTTAACTTTAGGCTTTTTAGGCTGCCCATCTGCCGAGTGACACAAGGACTCCTTCAACTCGTCTTCACATAGTTCATCAAGATCGGCCAAGGCGGCAAAGGAGTTACAAAATAAACCATCTCGACTTATATTAATCTCCTCCTGTACATCAGCCGCAGTCTGAGCATCAGGATTAACCTGAGGAACTTCCAAAACAGCCTCCTTTGATAATGAATTCCCATCTTCCAAAACTTCCAAAACTGCCTCCTTTGATAATGACTTCTCTTCCCCAGAAGTAGTTGTAATATTAATGTTCTGAGTATCATTAAACTGCACGCCCATATCATTTAATGGAATACCCGTATCATTCTTAGATTCCAAAACCGGATCCTTTGTTACATTAATACCAATTGATGTTCCTGTTACATTCCCTTTAGGATCTCCCGTAACCTTATCATTAACACCAATTGAATTCCCTATGACCTTGGCGGTTAAATCAGCATTTAAAGAAGCCCCATTTGAATTTGAGGCTGCCATATCTGCATTACACTTGGGGTCAATTTTTCGTGCCACCGGGCTATCCACTATATCTACTGTTTCTACTTCTTTCGGAACCCCTTGATCATCCTTGGCATTCGACCCGGAGCCTTGTTCTTTAGCCGAATTCCCAACCGGTTGCCAAACACGCGGAGGAGACTTAACCCCAAGCGTCTCAGCACTAGGCTGGTTAGTAGTACCATCATGAGCTTGTTGCTTGTCATGAACATTAACCTTAGCCTTTCCCCTATTATCGTTACCGTTAGGGTTTGGAACATGTCTTTTCTTGCGACAGTCATCTTCAACATGACCAAGTAATCCACATCCTTCACAGTACGCTATATTCCCCTCAAACTTAACATCCTGCCAAAAACCATCGTCCTTAGACGTACCTATCCACACCCTCGAAGGCAACACTAAAGAGACATCCATCTCGACGCATATTCTGGCGTACATAGGATGAGATAACGCCAAAGTTCGATCATCTGCCCGAAGAAAATTCCCAAAGGAATTCCCTATCCGTTGAAGATAAGAAGGCGTGAAGAACGGAAGAGGGAGATGAAATAAACGCACCCACACAGCAACCCGCGGATTATCTTTCTTGAAGACGAAGTCAGGCGACCACCTGAAGGATCGGTACATACAGTGCTGAATCATATGCGATTCTTTAGACAAAGCACTGATCATGTCTTCAGTAGAGGCAAGGTGGACCATGACATGGCGAGGATCAAGTAAACCGACAACAAAAACCCCAGTCAGATTCCACGACTTAGCGATATGATCATGTATAACCTGGATTGAAGGCCGCCCCACTGAAAACTTTAATATTATTGTGTTCTGGAACTGCTTAGCCGCCGCATCTAGTTCAACAGGGGTAAAGAGGCACCCCGGTTCATTACCGATGACTACTGGAGGGCGAGGCGGAAGTGGGAGATCTTTCAAGGTACATGAACGCTTAGGGTTTTGGCACCTCACACCAGCCTCTTTTGAAACAACAAGATAAGATTGATTCCCAACCGGTTGGGAAGATGACTGAGGAGGAGGAGGAGCGCATGAAGGGACCGATTGCGCATTATTAGCCTCCGGCATAACCCCCGAGATAGGGACGTCCGGCGGCATACCGCCCAAACCCTAGACCTAAGAAATTATAGAGAGAGAATTCTCTAGAAGATATGATACACTGTGGGATTTTTAATGCAATGATAAGATGTAAAGTAATTTAATGAAATGACAAAAATCTTCTTTTGAACAGTTTAAAGTTTGAATTGAAATGGCCAAGAATTAATCACGTGATAGTGGCCAAAAGTGTTTTTTAAAACATTTGTTTAAGTATATATATATATAAAAGAAATCGTTGAAGTGTTTTAATCAATGGAGAGTAAGTGTAAGTAGATAGAATAACATTTAAAGCAGTGACTTACACTTAGTATCAACAGTTTCCATCTTCTGATGACTTAGCATCAGCAGGAAAGTTTATCTTTTTAACGAAAGGTTGTTTTAGCTAATTTAAGTTTATTGAAAGAGAGTGAAGACCACGCGTCTTTGGAGATACTGTTTTTAAAAAAAGTTTGAAGACGTTTAAAGTCATTATTATAATTTGAAGCGCATTATTCCAACAGTCTATAGTTATCAGCAGATAGAGATTTAGGTAGGAAAGCATAACGGCTGAAAACTAGTATAGAGATGTGTAATAAAACTTTTTAGAAAACTGCGGCTGATAAGTGAAGGGATCAGCAACTAGCTAGCTGCTAATGACTAAGACATGACAGATAGATGAATAAGACTAGTGTGAGTTGCCTACCTTAGTCTAAGTTAATTTATCTTTCTTGAGGCGGTAAATTATTAGTTGTAGGTCTACCTGCTGAACTTCAGCAATAAGAGCTTTTAGACTTGCTAAAGTCTAATCAATTTGTTTTAATTAAAGACTAACTAATAGCTTTTACTAATCATGCAAAACTTAATTAACTCAGCATATTGAATTTCACTTAGATATATCTTTTAGAGTGATTTTAATTCACTAGGTGGGTTTCTATGAATCATTTCTTATTTTATTACTTGTTGTTTTATTTTCTAAGATCTAATTAATGTATTTAAGTAATTCTAAACACTTATGTATCAACAAACATAAAGTGGGATCTAAATGGATATTCAGAATAAAGTACAATCCTGATGGAAGTGTTGACAAATACAAAGCTAGACTAGTTGCAAAATGATACACTCAAGTGGAAAGAAATGACTACTTTGAGACATTTGCACCAGTTGCCAAAATGACATCTGTCAGAATGCTTCTCTCCATTGCTGCCCTAAAGAACTGTGATATAACTCACATAGATGTCTCCAATACCTTTTTACATGGATACTTAAAGGAGGAAGTATACATGGGTTTACCTCCAGGGTACTGTCATAGCTTTTCAAAGGACAAAGAACCTATTGTTTGCAAGCTTCACAAGTCTCTATATGGCCTAAAGCAGGCCCCAAGGCAGTGGTTTGAAAAATTTTCAAACACACTTACTCGGTTTGGCTTTGTCCAATCTCCAAATGATCATACCTTATTCACTATGAAGTTTGAATGGAACTTTATAGTTGTCTTGGTGTATGTAGATGACTTATTTAATTACTAAAGTTAAGGATTATCAACACTCCAAGTTCCCTGTGAAGGACCTAGGTGAACTCAAATACTTTCTTGGCCTTGAAGTTGCTAGAAACTCCTCATGGATATGCCTTCACCAAAGAAAGTATACTGTGGACATCATTATAGACTGTGGTCTATTAGATGCCAAGCCCAAGTCAAATCCTATTAAACAGCATCACAAACTTGCTACTAATCCTAACACTCCCCTAAGTAACCATGCTCCTTACAAAAGGCTAATAGGAAGGTTAATTTACCTCACCATAACAAGACCTAATATTGCATATGGTGTACTCATCTTAAGCCAATTTATGGCCAATCCTACTTCAGAGTAGTGGAAAACAGGACTAAGACTTGTGAAATATCTCAAAGGAAACACATGTCAAGGTCTCTTCTATCCCTCAGAGAACTCCCTAACTCCCACTGCATTTTGTGATTCTGATTGGGCCTCCTATCCTATCACAAGGAAATCTGTCACTGGCTTCTGTGTCTTTCTTGGTGATGCTCTCATATCATGGGAAAGTAAAAGGCAAAATACAATTAGTAGATCATCCTTAGAAGCAAGGAAGTAGGCCTTACCTGCTTATATTCAGCAGGAAGAACTTTTAGACTTGTTAAAGTTTAATCGCCTTGATTAATAACCAAAATATGTTTTGAATAGTGTAGGGTGGATTGATCAACTCAATATCATAACAAATGAGTCAAGTAACTGACTTCAATAACTTAACTTACTTGTGTTGATTAATTGTAGAGGGTAGGGTAGATTACTCAACCCAATATTAAAACAAATGAGTCAAGTAACTGACTTCAGTTACTTGACTCATGCTTAATGTGATAAAACATGAAGTAGGCCTACCTGATGATATTCAACATGTGGCAACCCGACCTGGATCCCAATACGAGACCCAAGGTTGTGCCGTCAAATCACACAAAATAACAAGCAAAGGGTAAGGCCATAACGGCGATACGCCAATAACTTTAACACATGCGGAAGCGAATAACATAATTAAACGATGGCGCCCGAGCTAACAAGCTCCGAAATACTAAACAACCAAAGAGATAGTAAATCTCTCGTCCCAAAAAAAAAAAATCAAAGCACATGACGCAACATTAGACACGTACAACAAAACCACCTGTTACATTTTATAAATATTTAAACCAAGTCATCGGCGACATTATAACGAGAACCCAACATTAAACTAAGTCTACAACTCTAGTCTACACACTCTACGGCTAAACATGCCGGAGTAAAACATAACCAACGATATAAATAACTTGATATGGATAGAAACAATATTATAATATTAACATGGCACGACTAACATCCGTCGGCTCACAAAAGACTAAATAACATAAACAAGTATCAATTAAATAATCACAAGGCCTACTACCCATAGTGAAGTTTATATAACTTCACTTCTCAATCGACCTTTCCAAAACAAAGGCTACAAATATATAAACTAGTAGCAACCTTCTCACAGAACCACACGTTCTATCGTAGACTCGGCGGATTACTTCGAATCACTAGCTCGGCTCGAATCTAAGGAAAACAAGGTAAACATAGTAAGTCATAAAGACTTAGTAAGCTACTAAGAGGCAATGTCATGGCATGGCATTATGCTCAAATAAAACATGTACATCTCATATCATGCTCATGATATAACATTTCATGGAATAATCCACAACACAAACCAAAACCTATCAATAGTCTCATAGAACATCATTTGCATAATTCATCATAAAGTAATTCATATCACTAGAATATGATTCTCAATTCAAATATATGTAACATGTTATCTTCATATTGTAGCATTCATCAAAACATCATCCATATAATCACAGTTATACCATGAGTCTCATATTTCAGTAATTAACATACTTCATATAATAATTCATAAAGGGGAGACTATGGTTTCCTTTCCAATCATGAATAACATGTTATATTTCTAGTATAACATTATATCAAAAGTCATCATTTCATTAGCATGTTATATTTCTTATCATAACATGTCATCAAGCAATCATCATCTCATGTAAACCATATCATTAGCCACGTAGCACAACAATTCATACAAGAGCTCGTAAAATAAACCATATAAGAGAGAAGATGATTTTCCTTTCCGTTTCTAGCGTGTAACTCCTGCGGAAACAAACGTGTCCTCGATAACCCTTTCGTGGTATCGACGACCCCGAAACAATCCCCGCTCGGGTTCCATAGTGATCAGAGTCAAGTTTACTTACTACAACTAAGATTGACTACTTCCCCACCGTGGCCATCGATGGAGGGGTGTGTGCAACCCGACACAGCGATCCATTGCAACCATGAATCCCACAATTCGTGACGACAATGCATCGTCCTGCCAAAGACTCAAACCAAAAAGACGCCAGCTGGACTCAAACGCAAGCACAGGTAATCTATACTCAAATGCTCACCAGGGAAAAGTACAACATATCACACTAATCCAATCAAGTAGATGTTTACTTCTAAACCACATAGTTATGCATTTCTATGCTAACTAACACATAAACACATTAGAGCAATATTATCAAGTCTTTTTTTTTTTTTTTTTTTTTTTTGAGAAACAGGGACGGTACCCTGCCAGATTTTATTAGATAAAGAGAAAATACAAACTAGAGGGGGACAACCAGCCTTACCCAATAATCGGGGGGACAAAGGAGCCTGACCTCGAAAAAAGGAAATACAAGATAAGAGCTAATGCTTACGAAAAGAATATAAACCTAAGGCATCATGCTGAAGCGCGCGACGGACCTCCCCTGTGAGTTGCGATACTGATGAAAAATTCTGGTCACACCTAGCAACATGAGCAAGATCGGCTAATCTGTCTGCCACTGAATTTCCCTCGCGAAAAATGTGTTGAATCTCATAATTGCCCAAGAGACTAAGACATCGACGCAGATCATAAATATAAAGCCACGGACAACCCTGATTACCCTTAATGGCTGAAGCAACCACCATAGAATCCACTTCCACTAATACCTTATCAAAATTCATGTCACGACACATAATCAGACCATCTCGGAGAGCCTGAAATTCCGCACTAGTATTAGAGCCACGCCCATAAAATCTAGAGAAACCAAAGACGAAAAACCCATTTGAATCTCTAATCGCACCCCCACCAGTTGCAACTCCATCCCTAGATGAACCATCTGTATTAAGCTTGACATAGTTTGGAGCAGGAGGCTGCCATCGAATCCACGACCCTTTAAACAAGTTGACCTTCCGAACCAATAACCCCATGTTTTGCAAGCAAAAAGAACCCATAGCCGAGCTGTTAGATTTAGGGTTGAAAAGAAACAGAACATCTTTCAAGCCTTGCATAACCTGTTTATATAGCAACTCTCCAGAAATATGAGCACCATCAAAAACAGCCGAACATCTAGCCTTCCATATAGCCCAACAGCCATATAAAAGAAGACCAACCTGGACTGCCCCAAACTCGGAACGAACAGAAACACCATCAAGCCATATGCGGAAAAGATGGGGAATAGAGGAATAATTACTGACTTTATTGAAAGGCCGCGCCAACCGAGCCCAAAGCTCGCGCGCCAACTCCGACTGCAGAAAAAGATGTTCGATGGACTCTCTCTCTGGGCTAGTCCTACAACAAACACAACGAGAAACCACAGGAACATTTTTGGAGTGAAGGCGCAGATCAACTGGAACAGCTGCATAAAAAAGTTTCCATCCAAAAGCGCTTATTTTTGTTGGAATCCAAGATTGCCAAATTTTTTTAGCCCAATATATAGTTGGACCCCTCGTGCGACAAATGTTCAAGTATGATTTTGAGACAAACTCGCCAGTGGAAGACAAGCTGAACATTAATTTGTCATGGCAATTATCAACAAGGCAAATGTTTCTAATGAAGGTATGATGCGTTATGGGAATTAGCGGCAGCAAATCATGAAGAAAAGGAATAGCATCCTTGACAGTGAGATGAATATCTATGGGATAAGGCCCCTCCAATCTAGTTCCAACCCAGTTAGCATTCCAAAAGGAAACCTTACCTTCACCAAGAATCCACTGACTATGAAGAAGCAAGACCACAATATGCGCATGAACTGCCTTCCATACGTGAGAGGCTGCCACTGGAACTGTGAACCCAGCAATATCACTGTATTTCATGCGGATGAAGTTGGCCCATAAGCTAGTGCCTTGAAGAACACCCCAAGCTAATTTAGCGTGAAGCATATCTCGGACCTGAATTAAGGAACGAATACCCAACCCACCTTCTTCAATAGGGCGACAGATTTTATTCCAAGACACCCAATGAACCCTGTGACTATTTGTATTGCCCCATAGAAAGTTTGCTAAGGCCTGTTCAATACGACGAAGAACGCCCATTGGAACTTTAAGAACCGCCAGCGCATAAACTGGAATGCTGCTCAGCACTGATTTGATCAAAACGATTTTACCTCCAAAAGAGAGAAGCTGCGATTTCCAGCCATCAATCCTCTTACGAATGTTTGTTTCCAAGGCCTCAAAATAATGTCGCCGAACTCTACCATAAAATAAAGGAAGACCCAAGTAAGTCATCGGAAAAACTCGCTGAGTACATCCTGACCACGTTGCAATACGCCGAGCTTTATTTCTGGAGCAATGAGTAGAGGTGTAGAAACCACTTTTCTCGAGATTGATGAGCTGACCTGAAGAAAGTTCATATCTACGCAAAATAGCCCGAAGCGAGAGAATGGTGTGCTTGCCCGCGTTACTAAAAATAATCATATCGTCTGCATATAAGAGATGAGATATAACCATACTCCCCCTACCATAATTATAAGGCACTAGCGAGCCCATAGCAAAACCTCTTTTGATTGCAAGCGAAAGGATTTCCTGGCCAATGATGAAAAGAAGAGGAGATATCGGGTCACCTTGCCTAAGACCTCTGGTAGATTTAAAGAATCCATAGTTAGAACCATTAATCCGCATTGAATACCAAATATTGTTAATAAGATTCCCAAATAGGCAGCAAAATTGGGGGCTAAAACCGAAGGAACTTAAAGCCTTCAAAAGAAAGGGCCACTCCATACGATCATACGCCTTCGACATGTCCAACTTAAAAGCAACGTTTCCACCATGAACTTTACAATTTATTCTATTGATAAGTTCATGAGCCAAAGCAATGTTTTCTTGAATAGCCCGACCTTTGACAAACCCAGATTGCTCAGACGAAATAATAGTAGGCAGAATTCCAACCAGTCTATTTGTCATGATCTTGGAGATGATTTTGCACGAGAAGTTGCACAGACTAATGGGTCGGAGATCCCCAAAGTTGCTGGGATTTGCAAGCTTAGGAATTAGGACCATAGTTGTAGAGGAAATCCCACGATGCAGAGCCGTACCACGAAAGAAGTCCTGAATTGCAGCTACAACATCACCCTGAATAATATCCCAACATGCAATGAAAAAATGCCCAGTAAATCCATCAGGTCCCGGGCCGCTATCAGCCTTCAACCCTCTCACCGCCTCCCAAATTTCTAAGTTGGAAGGAATTAAAAGCATTTTATCATTGTCTGCATCATCAATTTTTTTATTATCCACTGGAAACAACTCCTCATCCATTGTTGGATTAGTAGTGGATAATAAAGTAGAATAATATGAAACAGCCATATTGCCCAAGGAAGGACCATCCGAACACCAAGACCCATCCGGCTTTTTTATTCGAACCGTGTTTCGAACAGCCCTGTCGCGAATGGAAGCATGAAAAAAAGCTGTGTTTCGCTCCCCATCATGAAGCCACCCCATCAAAACTACCCCAAATTCTGTAGGATCTCAATATGTGATTCACTATAATCATATTAGTCCAATAATCGACTCCGTTGAGTCATTTCTACTCTTTTCAAATTTGAAGGCATAGAAGCTATTTGCATCATATTCATTAGCTATTATTCATGACTAAGTTCTTAAGGTTAGCAACATTGTGCAACCCAATAATCCAAACCTTCCCAACAACAACCCCAAAACATGGTTCATAGGTCAACACTTACTATTTAAAGTCAACCGTCACATTTCAAGCATGTATCTCAAGTTAGCATTTAATCATGCATGCTTTCATTCAAAATAACTATTTATCCAAACAAGATGTAAATTCATCTAGCATACTGATACCTTCAATTCATGAATTAGTGTTGACCAACATACTCTTATATGCATAAAAGTCAACTCAACCCAATAAAGTCAACATTATATTTTATTCATGTAATCCATAATGATAATTCATTATACATGTTCACAACCAAAAATTCATGAATTAGATAGTATCATACTCTTATATGCATGAGAGTCAACTCTATTCTTAAAAGTCAAACGAAGCATTCATACATGTAATCCATTGTGAAAATTTATCTATCCTGCTCACAACCAAAATTAAAGGTTCCATAAGTATACTTCCAAACTCCCAAACATATATCCATGTATGATTCTAACAATTAATAATATCCAATAAAACTCCAAAAATCATGTACATCATCAATAACTCATTTACTTCATCAACATATAATCAACCCTAGGTATTTAGGAAATCATATAATCATTATACCCAAGTCCAAAATTACCAAACAAAGCTTAATAACATACTTCATTAGCTTAGAAATCAACCTACACATGATTCTTAGCAGGTTCACTCTTTAAACTCAAAATAAAATCGCACAAAGCATGAATGTGTACTCAACACAAAAGGTCGGTAAATTTCAAAATCATTTCACCTGATAAAACAGTTAAACATTTAATCCAAGTCTTCGGCGACACTACAGCCGGAACCCAAGCTAAGCAGTTAATACGACAAGGAAATAAATAAGAGCTAATAGGATGCTCAGCGGAAGACTATACGCAGTGAACACTAACAAGATATATATGGCACGGCTAACACAATTGCCGGCATCAAAGGAGTATATACTACAAGAGTTAATACTACAAGTCAACAGGAATACACGAGTACAAGTCTATACAATCCCAAGCATAGTCTAGATGACTAGCTTATACACATCGTCCTCACAAAATACAAAAGAAGAGAAGAGGACTTCTAGACCACCTCTTCAACTGCAAAAGCCTGATCAAAAGGGAACTAAGGCGAACGAGCACTGCGATCCTCAACGGGGAGGTCCTGACCTGCTAGGATCTAAAAAAAAGTACAGGGGAACGGGTAAGTCAAAATGACTCGTAAGCTACCAATCATGCATGACATGGCAATATGCAACACGTTAGGCAAGACAATATTACAAGCATGTAGATCAAGTATATGAATTGCACATTATTGCACATAGTCACATAATATGAGGATATAGAGCTGGGCCGCTACGTAGAACACAAAAGCAGACACCTTCATGACATGCAAGAATCGATGGGTGTGATAATACATCGATCTCCGAGGGATGCTCGGGAAAACAAGTAGTCAATCTCAATGGTCGCGTATTGGTTGGCCAAGGAGAGCTCTTCCCCACTGTGGCCGGCAGTGGAGGCGTGTGTGACAAGATCAAGTATGCCAGCTGGACTCATGCAATGCCAAGTAGTATTTACTCAACAATGGTTAGTATGGAACGAGTCCGACAAGAGCGTCCTCGTTCGAGACAAGTATATAATCTCATCAATAAACAATCAAGATTGAGCTCGACAAGAGCGAACTCAATATATCAATTATCAAGTATGCATTTATTATGTCATAAAGATACAAGCATGACAATCAATCCATTTCAATAGTCTAGAATTAGTTTTCTAGTTGAACGCATGTAATAACGTCGTATGGATCGATCATTGAGCCGGTATTGTTCAATAGCTCACTATTGTCGACTCCGTTGAGTCATTTCTATAAATCAAACCAAATAGGG
Organism: Codonopsis lanceolata; assembly: GCA_013146195.2. Lineage (NCBI taxonomy): Eukaryota > Viridiplantae > Streptophyta > Magnoliopsida > Asterales > Campanulaceae > Codonopsis > Codonopsis lanceolata. Next base: position 105,306,850 of record CM028381.1, on the reverse strand, counting down.
TTAAACACTATTTGCATTTCCAACTCTTTTCTAAGTCATCGCATTGATTAATCTAAGTCATTAATCCAATTTATAACCATAGCTAACAATAAACTCAAGTTCCTAAATTATGGAACCCTAGATCACGTTTTCCCCAAATATTGGTCGAAAGTCTATGACCCAAGAATAATAATTATTCCTAATATAGAATAGAACACTTTTACTTCTAGGCTTAGTGTCCAAATCAAAGCATTTGCATTCATAGTTTATACTTGCAGATTTTCATACTCTCAAACATACTCCTATATCATGGTAGAAATCAAGGAGAGCAATGAATTAGACATGAGAGAAGGGGAGCAAGAAGAGGTAGAATGTTATCTCTAGCATGGACCTAAGGGAAATTGATAGCTTACCTCAAGCCAAGCAATGGACGAAGCAAGAAAAACTGTCGGTGTCGAACGCTCGTCTCGACGGCGGCTACGCAACGGCGGTCTCGAAATCGCAAGCGGGTCTTGAATCTCTTGGAAGCCAACCCCTCACGCACTAATCTCACCAATACTCTCACGCACAAGCTCGCCCTAGGCTGGAGAAGACGAAGCAGAGGAAATGATCGTGAAATGAAGAGTAGAGAGCTGATGTAGAGCAATCAGCTTGATTAATGTTAATGGAATCCACATGTCATTAGGTGAGTGGAGGAATTAGGTTTAGTAATCTTAATTAGGCTTAGATTAGGCTAATTAGACTCTAATACAGGTGGTTTAAGTCACTAATGGTAGAGGTTTAGTAAGGGCACAATCGTAATCAGCCAATGTTGCAGAAAAATCCCGTTTTGCTGGATTTCTTCACTGTTCGGTTGTGGAGGCCGAACATCCTTCATAATGTTCGATCATGGTGGCCGAACAATGCCCAAAATGTTCGGTTGGCAGGGTAGAACGATTCCTCAGGCCATACTTTAGGTCAAACAGGTCCAGATTTGCACGTATAACGCGTATAAGGCATGTACAACTCCAAGAAGCATTAGAATGAGTATCAAGGGTCCTAAAAACAATTATAAATGTCTCTCAAGGTCTTGGCTAAGTCCACATATCAAAGCCCGAGCAAGAACAAGTCAATCTAGAGCATGCAAGGCAATAGGCGTTCGATACGGCAACAACGGTTCGATCAAGGAATGCAATCGAGTCAATCATGTTAGGGATACTACTAGCATGTTAAAAACATATTCTAATCATGTTAAACATGTATGGAAGACAAGTAATACAAGTAGGTTTCGGGTTCTCACATGCAATCGGTGGAAAGGGTTCTCCTCATCCTCCTCATTACTTCTATGGCTTGGATTGGGAAATGGAGTCTTCAAACTTTGGACTCCATGGATGAACTCTCAAGAACACTAAGATGACTCTCTCAAACTCCCAAGAAATGTTCACCACGTTTTTTGAAGAGGATGACTGAAAATGGAAGCCTAGTGGTGGTATTTAGGTTCCCAAAGGTTGAAAAGGTGAGTGGGATATGTAACCAATGCATGTTGAGGTCTTCCCAAGGTAAGAGGTCAACCAACCCACTTAAAATTCAAATGGAGGGTTAGGATACATTGGTTGATAGTTAGGATGATTTAGGAGTGGTTTAGGATGGGTTTGGGTAGGGTTAGGATAGACAAAATTCGTCACAAAGCAAAACAATTCAAATCAGTAAAGTGGACCATGCGGTCGCATGGTCATGAGGGGAATGTGAGCGCATGATCTATAGAAACCCTAGCCCCAAAGTTCTGCCCACCTTGCGAAGGCAAGGTCCAAACCCCTTGCGACCGCAAGCTCTCCAGTTCACGAAAGGTCTAGAATTCAACCTAAAATGACCCCAAACACTCAACCAAACCAAACAAGGTTCAAACCCCATCCAAAGTGGATCTAGAAATCTCACAGAACACCCACAAACAACTCCCGAAAGAACTCGGATCGAAACCGGAACAAGGCGCAACAACTCGCTAACGAATCGACGAATGAACTAGCGATCGAACGAGCAATACCATGAGACTTAAAGCAAGTCAAGAGGCTAATGAATAGGCTCAGATACTTCTAAGAAGTCAAACAATAGATAGGAGAATAAGGGCTCCCGAAGAAGAGACGATCATACGACTCAATCTCGAACTACGCGATAAGAACGATTGCTATCCTCGAAGCGTCAAAACATCACTAGACTTAACGAATGCATCCAACTAGAAGTCTAATTCATAAAAACATGTTAATAAATCATCATGTAAAGATATAGGACCAAACCGAGGTCACGAACACAAAACGCAAGCAAACTCTCAAGCGCGTCGCATTCCGACTATCGTCGAGTAACGACTTGTGACTTTAGCAAGTCAACAACTATAGGGCTTCTCTTAATAGTGTTTTGGTCTTAATATGGTCTCTCATACACATCTAGACTCTCTTACAAACCAAACAAGCGATCAACAAATGAAGAAGTGCGAGCATTGCACGCAATTCAAGATAACCGGGAATCGGGGTATTACATCCTCTCCCCCTTAAAAAGAATTTGTCCCGAATTCTAAATCATAACACAAACCAACGTTAGGTCATCATCCAACAACCAATACCCAGGAACCACTACGGTGTCTCTCGATTCCGAGTGAACACTCAATGTTCAAAACTATAAACATAGACTCAATCTCCGAGTCTACTATCTCAATAACCAACTAAGCAATCGAGCATCAAACTACAAAAAAATCCCACATTCACTTGTTTGAAAGTTTCCAATAATCATAGCAATTCAAAACACTTAAGATTGAAAATAACATGACTCATACTTGAGTCGTAAAAGCATACACAATTCCATTATTAATTACGTGAATCCTTACATATCACAAAAGCAAAATTGAGACTTTATAAACATCAATATCCCGAAACTATTTGCTTCGGTGCCACAACATGAGACTTCAATACAACAAATTCTAAATCATAAGACGTAAAGATTGCCGATAGAGCAATTCACAAACTAAAGAAGAGTGTTCCGCAACACGCTCCGAAAACAATAAGTCAACATTCATGATCATGTAAGCCACACTCAAATTTCCAATTCATGTATAAAGCACATAACAACACATAATAGCATCGATTAAAAATTCATTCCATTTCTGTTCGTTTCCTTTGGTAATAGGTTTAGTCAATTTCTAACCTACTTGCTACCAATCCTAGTCCATCAACGAACCTCTTTTGATAATTCAGGGTACCAACTAAATTGGATTTCAAAAGCTTCCGTTGCAAGGATGCCAAGGTCCATGAGAAAATTTCTAAGCATCCTTCCCTATAGTCTCACATAATCATGCAATAGTTTAAACATGGCATAATCATTAGGCGATGATAATAAAAATCTTATCATGCAACAGACTAAGCAAGTTACCTTTACTACTAATGCACATAAGCATGTTCATACTCAAATACAACTATATCCGTTAAGCACATTTTATTGTTTTTGTAAACCATACCTTTACTCATAAATTGATTATTAAGCAAATGATAAAATTCCTATTATTAACAATGCCACATGTATACACGTATATCGTGCCAATGTGATATATAGTCACCAAGTATCATCATACTTCAACTCATATAATCCATATAACTCATAGCCATACATATTGGTTAATCAAACAACTATTATAGCACATATGATTACCACTCCAATCACACATATCCGTAACACAAGGTCAAGAAAACATACTCGTAAGTTACCATCGCGATAATATATCAAACAGTTAAAATTTTATCAAATAACAGGGTCTGTATATTTAGTAAACTCGTCTAACGACAATTTCATAGTAAATCCAAAGAAAAGAGGTAATATTCACTCTAGTACCCTCAACCGTTAAAACTCTGTAAGATCTATTATCATCTTAACTAAAAATCTTGTCTTCAACAAAACGCACACGCAATATCGACATCTCAATAGTCGCGACAGAATGGTATACTCACCCGTAATAACTACAACCCATCTCATAACCACCTATTTATCTTTCGGGCAATTCGAGCGTATCCTACTCACATAATAATCACATAATAATGTATAAATATATTACTAATAACATTACACGTATATCCATAGAGTATATAAACTCAACACACCACTAGTAATACCACTAGTAAACATTATCACATTTTCATTCTTCATATATGTATAACATGTCCATCTATATAGGCTTACAAAATCACATTTTCATACCGCAATTGATTGCCTACCGACAAAACAAGATTCAACTAAAACCACAATCCAATCCCATACCGGGACATCATCCTCTATCATATTAATAAACCGGGGAAAGCAAAAATCAATAAGTCTCAACAAACAATGCAATGTATGTATGAATGCATATGAGCTACCGATACGACGTGCACTCATAACAATGATAACAACAACCATAATATATGTGTAAGGAATTACCTCCTATCTCGGGTAGATCTCAAAACATCGCAATGGCTAGCCGCCACGCGCCTACACAATCTCAAACTCTAGGTCGTCTATCACCATCTTATTAAGAGTTACTAGACCGCTTATTAGCACTCCTAGAGTCGTTAATCCTCAACTTAAAAGCAACCCCTCCAAATGTGATCACCGTCACAAGCAAGACACTCGTCTGTGTTACTCCAACACCTACGCTCAGTGTTTCATTCCTCAATCAAAATATATACATCAACTCATCACCTCGTCATCTACGACTTTAGGTAAAAGCATCACTCTGCTTACTAGACTACGGACTCACACAATTTCATGAGGTATTGTGGGTCCCAACGGGCACAATAATAAGCTAGAAGGGGGGTTGAATAGCTTATTGTACACTTAAAAACTTTTGTTTAAGTTCTTTGAAAGATACTTACAATCTATGGAAAAGATTGAAGTAGCGGAAGACTTTCAAAGTAGCTGTTTCAAGTCTGCCGATAAGGACTACCGGTAGACCTTTGACAGGTTACTTAAGTTCTGCTGTTTAAAGGATAAAGATAACTAAAGTAACAAACAGTTCAAACAGAGACAAACAGTAAAGAAATAACACAAGTATTTTGGGATGGTTCACACTATAAAGAGTGTTACGTCCACCACCAAGGCAGTCAACCTTGGATTTAAATAGTGCACTATGTTTTCCACTAGATCTATTACAAGGAATATTCCTAATGGATCGTGTACAAAATATTGACTTGTGTTTGGGGTCTAAGGAATTAAATATCTGTAAATACAGGATATTTAATTCGTGCAAAAGTATAGTTAAAGAATGAATAACAACAAGAAGTATAGAAATAAATGTTGATGCTCGGCTTCTTGTTGTTGACGAGGACTTCTAGATCTGTTGAGGATCTCTTGAATGCACTGAGCTGTAAGACTTGGAGTTGTAGAGTTTCAGAGCAATTCTTCAAATGTTCGATTGATTCTGTACAGTTGTTTTTCCAGTCTTCAATGGCAGCATTTATAGCAGGTGCACTCAAAAAGATCCGTTGGAGAAGATGAAGACAGTTACAACTCTGTAGGGTTGAATGCATTAAATGCATGGGGCTGTCAGTCAGAAAATTCATCTTCGCAGATATCTAGGGCAGGGAATGATTTCTGAGATCTTCTAAAAGTTGGGCAATCTAGGTGTCAGATCTGAGAGTTGTTACAGATAGTAGGTGACAATCTGCTTTTCTTGCTTTCACTGTTCAGGGCGAAAAGTCTTCCTGCTTTTTGGAAAGCTGTTTTCGGCGGGCTTGATGTGTCAGGGAATGTCTCGGTTTAAATTCAAACAGTGATGAGATGAATTTAAACTGATCCATTTAATCATTGTTGGATAGGACACGTCATGAGAGACCAGGTGGGCACGAGGTCTGCCGTTTGTAAGCTTTGAGCAGGTCTTTCGGTGAAGCTTGTGAAGAGGTCTTCCGATGAACCTGTGAAGTCCTATTAAAAACTATACTTGGCAAAGTTCTATACACAGTTGCCACGCTAATCGATACGCAGCCCGATTAGCCACTGAAGTATAAAACTAGGGTAATGAACTGAACAGATATAAATCTAACATAAGAATCAACAGGTATCAACTGCCCTCTAACCACATCATAATCCTTAACCATCCCCGAGGTCCTCTCTCGAGTGCATTCCTCGATATCTAACTCCATCTCATAAGTACGGTCCATAACTCATCGAAAATCCGCAAGTTGTAATATGATAAACTGCCAATAATAGTTTATCCTTAATCCTTAACTCTTTCACAATTCCTGGAGTCATCCTAGTCTCATCCGGTACTAAGTACTCTACTCTAATGAGCTAACTCCGTGAACATCTCTAAATATTGAACCACAATCTCACAATAATTGCCACCAATTCTCCGGTGGATTCTCAAACATGGATACTACTAATACTACCTTATACTCATCAGCACCGGCACCTCTACTAGTGCTAACACACATTCTAGTTTCATTCATCTTAACATACAATAACTCTTGACGTTAAGATACAACAATTCACACAAAACCAACCCCCAACCCAGGGCAAGTAACCTATCCTGGCAGACAGCTAACCAATAGCTCTAATACCAATTGTGGCGACCCGACCCGGATCCCAATACGAGACCCAAGGTTGTGCCGTCTAAACACACAAAATAACAAATAAAGGGTAAGGCCATAACGGCAATACGCTAATAACTTTAACACATGCGGAAGCGATAGACATAATTAAACGGTGGCGCCCGAGCTAACAAGCTCCGAAATACTAAACAACCAAAGAGATAGTAAATCTCTCGTCCCAAAAAAAATTCAAAGCACATGACGCAACATTAGACACGTACAACAAAACCACCTGTTACATTTTATAAATATTTAAACCAAGTCATCGGCAACATTATAGCGGGAACCCAACATTAAACTAAGTCTACAACTCTAGTCTACACACTCTACGGCTAAACATGTCGGAGTAAAACATAACCAACGATATAAATAACTAGATATGGATAGAAACAATATTATAATATTAACATGGCACGACTAACATCCATCGGCTCACAAAAGACTAAATAACATAAACAACTATCAATTAAATAATCACAAGGCCTACTACCCATAGTGAAGTTTATATAACTTCACTTCCCAATCGACCTTTCCAAAACAAAGGCTACAAATATATAAACTAGTAGCAACCTTCTCACAGAACCACACGTTCTATCGTAGACTCGGCGGATTACTTCGAATCACTAGCTCGGCTCGAATCTAAGGAAAACAAGGTAAACATAGTAAGTCATAAAGACTTAGTAAGCTACTAAGATGCAATGTCATGGCATGGCATTATGCTCAAATAAAACATGTACATCTCATATCATGCTCATGATATAACATTTCATGGAATAATCCACAACACAAACCAAAACCTATCAATAATCTCATAGAACATCATTTGCATAATTCATCATAAAGTAATTCATATCACTAGAATATGATTCTCAATTCTAATATATATAACATGTTATCTTCATATTGTAGCATTCATCAAAACATCATCCATATAATCACAGTTATACCATGAGTCTCATATTTCAGTAATTAACATACTTCATATAATAATTCATATAGGGGAGACTATGGTTTCCTTTCCAATCATGAATAACATGTTATATTTCTAGTATAACATTATATCAAAAGTCATCATTTCATTAGCATGTTATATTTCTTATCATAACATGTCATCAACCAATCATCATCTCATGTAAACCATATCATTAGCCACATAGCACAACAATTCATACAAGTGCTCGTAAAATAAACCACATAAGAGAGAAGATGATTTTCCTTTCCGTTTTCAGCGTGTAACTCCTGCGGAAACAAACGTGTCCTCGATAAACCTTTCGAGGTATCGACGTCCTCGAAACAATCCCCGCTCAGGTTTCATAGTGATCAGAGTCATGTTTACTTACTACAACTAAGATCGACTACTTCCCCACTGTGGCCATCGATGGAGGGGTGTGTGCAACCCGGCACTGCGATCCATTGCAACCACGAATCCCACAATTCGTGAAGACAATGCATTGTCCTGCCAAAGACTCAAACCAAAAATACGTCAGCTGGACTCAAATGCAAGCACATGTAATCTATACTCAAATGCTCACCAGGGAAAAGTACAACATATCGCACTAATCCAATCAAGTAGATGTTTACTTCTAAACCACATAGTTATGCATTTCTATGCTAACTAACACATAAACACATTAGAGCAATATTATCAAGTCTCTAATACTCAAGTGTTCTTCATACACTTGTAAACACTCGGAGGCTTAACCTCCATCAAAACTACCCCAAATTACGTAGGATCTCAATATGTGATTCACTATAACCATATTAGTCAAATAATCGACTCCGTTGAGTCATTTCTACTCTTTTCAAATTTGAAGGCATAGAAGCTATTTGCATCATATTCATTAGCTATTATTCATGGCTAAGTTCTTAAGGTTAGCAACATTGTGCAACCCAACAATTCATACCTTCCCAACAACGACCCCAAAACATGGTTCATAGGTCAATACTTACTATTTAAAGTCAACCGTCACATTTCAAGCATGTATCTCAAGTTAGCATTTAATCATGCATGCTTTCATGCAAAATAACCATTTATCCAAACAAGATGTAAATTCATTTAGCATACTCATAACCTTCAATTCATGAATTATTGTTGACCAACATACTCTTATATGCATAAAAGTCAACTCAACCCAATAAAGTCAACATTATATTTTATTCATGTAATCCATAATGATAATTCATTATACATGTTCATAACCAAAAATTCATGAATTAGATAGTATCATACTCTTATATGCATCAGAGTCAACTCTATTCTTAAAAGTCAAACGAAGCATTCATACATGTAATCCATTGTGAAAATTTATCTATCATGCTCACAACCAAAATTAAAGGTTCCATAAGTATACTTCCAAACTCCCAAACATCATGTACATCATCAATAACACATTTACTTTATCAACATATAATCAACCCTAGGTATTTAGGAAATCATATACTCATTATACCCAAGTCCAAAATTACCAAACAAAGCTTAATAACATACTTCATTAGCATATAAATCAACCTACACATGATTCTTAGCAAGTTCACTCTTTAAACTCAAAATAAGGCTCCGTTTGTTTCACGGAAAATGACTTCCGGAAAACATTTTCCTCATTTTCCGGTGTTTGGTAACCTTAGGAAAATACAGTCAACGTAAAAGGTTTTCCGAGTCAACGGAAAATGAAGGCTTCTTTTCCGGAAAATGACTTACGGATTCATTTTCCGTAAGTCATTTTCCAAATGTTCGGGCACTCTCCGCCCCCTTTCACAATTGCACATATTTACTTACACACACAATATTTCACTCAACAAATAAATTGTTTAGAAATATAAATGAAATTTGTGCATACTATTTATAAATTATAATTTTAATAAATGTTTACTACGTTCTAAAATTAGTGTTACCTATATTATTTAGGGACATCCTAACCATTGTCAATTTTCTATTTTTAAAACGTTTTTTCATATCAATTATCAAAAAAAATATTTGTAATTACGAGATTGAAAAAAGATAGACATTGATTTGACACCACTAATGATAAATTGAGGGTTACTAAAGAAAAATTACTTAAAGTTCAACACTATTTTATATTCAATATGTGCATTAATATTAGAATATTTTTTTTTGTATTTATTCATATATAGTTTTCCATAACATTTTCTAAGGACATCCTAAACATTGTCTATTTTCTATTTTAAAATGTTTTTTTTTCATATCAATTATCAAAAAAATATTTGTAATTGTGAGATTAAAAAAAGATGGACTTTATTAAAAAAAGATGGTCCTTATTAATTTTCTAGAGACATCCTAAACATTATGTATTTTCTATTTTTATTTTTGCATTTATTCATGTATTGTTTTTCGTAACATTTTCCATGTGTTTGCCAAACACCCGTAAATGTTTTCTGACATATTTTCAAAAGATTTACCAAACACCTGAAATTGAAATCTTTTGATTTTCCGGAAATCATTTTCCAGAAATCATTTTCTGGAAATAATTTTCCGTGAAACAAACGGAGCCTAAAATCGCACAAAGCATGCATGTGTACTCATTGACCTCAAATAGCAAGCCCTTGTTTTCCTTAGGGTCAATGAGCACAAAAATCAAATAGGAGGAGTATAGTAGCTTACCTACAATCACCACTTCAAGCAACAAAACAAACATGCAATCGGTGGAAAGGGTTCTCCTCATCCTCCTCTTCACTTCTAGGGCTTGGATTGGGAAATGGAGTCTTCAAGCTTTAGACTCCATGGATGAACTCTCAAGAACACTAAGAAGACTCTCTCAAACTCCCAAGAAATGTTCACCACGTCTTTTGAAAAGGATGACTGAAAATGGTAGCCTAGTGGTGGTATTTGGGTTCCCAAAGGTTGAAAAGGTGAGTGGGATATGTAACCAATGCATGTTGAGGTCTTCCCAAGGTAAGAGGTCAACCAACCCACTTAAAATTCAAATGGAGGGTTAGGATACATTGGTTGATAGTTAGGATGATTTAGGAGTGGTTTAGGATGGGTTTGGGTGGGGTTAGGATAGACAAAATTCGTCACAAAGCAAAACAATTCAAATCAGTAAAGTGGACCATGCGGTCGCATGGTCATAAGGGGCATGCGAGCGTATGCTCTCTAGAAACCCTCGCCCCAAAGTTCTGCCCACCTTGCGAAGGCAAGGTCCAAACCCCTTACGACCGCAAGCTCTCCAGTGCACGAAAGATCTAGAATTCAACCAAAAATGACCCCAAACACTCAACCAAACCAAAAAAGGTTCAAACCCCATCCAAAGTAGGTCTAGAACACCCACAAACAACTCCCGAAAGAACTCGGATCGAAATCGGAACAAGGCGCAACAATTTGCTAACGAATCGACGAATGAACTATCGATCGAACGAGCAATACCATGAGACTTAAAACAAGTCAAGAGGCTAATGAATTGGCTCAAATACTTCTAAGAAGTAAAACAATAGATAGGAGAATAAGGGCTCCTGAAGAAGAGAAGATCATACGACTCAATTTCGAACTACGCAATAAGAATGATTACTATCCTCGAAGCGTCAAAACCTCACTAGACTTAACGAATGCATCCAACTAGAAGTCTAATTCATAAAAACATGTTAATCAATCATCATGTAAAGATATAGGATCAAACCGAGGTCACGAACACAAAACGCAAGCAAACTCTCAATCGCGTCGCATTCCGACTATCGTCGAGTAACGACTTGTGACTTTAGCAAGTCAACAACTATAGGGCTTATCTTAATAGTGTTTTGGTCTTAATATGGTCTCTCATACACACCTAGACTCTCTCACAAACCAAACAAGCGATCAACAAAGGAAGAAGTGCGAGCATTGCACGCAATTCAAGCTAACCGGGAATCGGGGTATTACACAGCAGGTAGAACTTTTAGGCTTGCTAAAGTCTAATCAACTTGATTAATAACCAAAATATGTTTTGAATAGTGTAGGGTGGATTAATCAACCCAATATTATAACAAATGAATCAAGTAACTAACTTCAATAACTTAGCTTACTTGTGTTGATTAATTGCAGAGGGTAGGGTAGATTACTCAACTCAATATTAAAACAAATGAGTCAAGTAACTGATTTCAGTTACTTGACTCATGCTTAAAGTGATAAAATAGGAAGTAGGCCTACTTGCTGATATTCAGCAGGTAGAACTTTTAGGCTTGCTAAAGTCTAATCAACTTGATTAATAACCAAAATATGTTTTGAATAGTGTAGGGTGGATTAATCAACCCAATATTATAACAAATTACTTGACTCATGCTTAAAGTGATAAAACAAGGTAGTAGGCCTACATTCAGTAGAAGAGAAACTGTAATTATTCCTAATTTTAGTTATTTGTTGTTTTCGAAACTAAAATTTTATATAATGTATTTAAGTAATTCTAAATCATTCATGTTTCAGCAGGTTGGTTCATAGCAGTTGTAAATTAGCTATAAATAACTTAACATTAGTCTTTGCCAACAAGTAGGTTCACAGCAGGCATGTCAGCTGACTACTGATATTAGTAGGTCGATTACTTAACCAATTGTATAACAAATGATTGAGATAAATGAATCACTAAATAACAAAAAGTTCCATTAATTAAGCATAGTAATAAAAAGTTCATATGGAATATCTACATTCAAACAATAATACACTACAATTAAACACTAAGGAAGCGACAAATGGTTGGAATTTGTGTTTCCTTTGAACATTCCAATAATCAGGACAACAAAAATTGTCCAAATTAGGAGAATTGCACAAAAAAAAATAGGACTGAGCTATTTCTTTTTTACTTCAGAAATTGTTCTTCCAATTTTCTTGCATCTACTTTGAGCTTTTCGTTCTTTATCTTCAATTTTTCAGCTTGTTGAACCACTTGTCTGAGTTGACTGTCAAGTTTGTCAACCTTATGCTTCAAATCCACTAGTTGTGATCTAAGCCGTCCACAAATAAATCTCTCAGGCAGTGGTGGGTCAATCCAAGCAAAAAACTTACAGTGGTTAGCTTGATCCTGAGATTGAAAATAAAATAAATAAATAAACATCTGCATATAATTAATAATGAAAAAAGAAATAAATATAACCTTATAGTTTCCACATCCAATGAATCTTCTACTTGGGTTTTCATCACTCCAAGATGTCCACATATGTGTGCGAACACCACAATTGCAAACTCTTGTCAAATTGCAGTCATATGTGTGAGTGCCCGGGATGCGCCCGCGCCCCGCGCGCCCTTGGATAGGGGTGCGCGTACGTGCGGATGCGGGACACCACTGCTCTCATTTCATCCTCCCTTGTTTAGGGGAAGACGAAATTAAAAGTGCAAGAGGAGTGTTGTCTTTAAAAGCACGTTGAATACGCCTCGGTAACTTCAGTGAATTTTTGGTCCAATATGGGAGCTTTGGATTTTCTACATCAAGTTATCCTTTTTTTAGGGGATACCAGGATATAGGAATGCATCACCCTTTCATTTCAATTCTCCCTTTTTTTAAGGGAAAACGGAAAAGTGCAAGAAAGGATGTTGCGAGGCCCCACTATGGATTTTATGAAAATTGCCTTATGGCCTATTTCGGATCACTATGAGTGCTTTGGGTTTTCTACATCAAGTTGTCCCTTTTTTAGGGGATACCAGGATGTAGGAATGCATCACCTTTTCATTCTCATTCTCCCTTTTTTAGGGGAAAACGGAAAAGTGCAAGAAAGGAGTGTTGCGACGCCTCACTGGATCCAAAATGTTTTATAGAGTCGTCATCTTTATTTTAAGGAAGAAATAAAGAAAAACCAAAAACGAAAAAAAAAACAGAGATTGCAAAAACGAGTTCGAAGGCTAAGTTACGAGTTTGGAAGGTGCTAGACACCCAACTCCCCCTTTCGGTCTCAAAAGCGGTTTTTTGCTAAAGTATGCTTTTTGTTATATTTATCTAGCAAATAAATAAAGCATTAACTACCTACAAATACATACATATTTACATTATTTACGGACTTGCAGTCGTCTCCTTTCAATAATTACAAATATATTTAAAAATATTTGGTCATAATAATGGCTCTTTTACATGCTATTTTCTAAAATAATCCAAACAGCACAACGACTTATATTTTTACATTGGGTCGGATGGAAAATAGCTTTTTTTTTTAATAAATAAACCCTTAAAGGCTCACCTTTAAGAGCATTCGAATGCTCGCTCTGTCCTTCAGGGAGAGGGAGTCTTTTTGCTGCTGTTGCGGTTGCTGAGGTTCGGGCAGAGTAACGGCTTGCGAGAGTTGTTTTTGGGACCCGTAAAGCGGGCGGAGCAACGGCTTGCTTTTTTGATGTTTGCTTGCTTGCTGCTGGTGGAATTTGGGTAGAACAAGGGCTTATTTCTGGCTAATTTGGCTTTTTTACTCGGGCAGAGCAACGGCTCTTTCCGAGGTTTTTGGACCGGGGAAATAGGGTAGATACCTAACTGGGGGGCTAGGGATCACTTTGACCGGTTGGTTTTGTGTTTGGAGGAGGTTTGGCAGAGTTTCGAGGCTTTATAGGAGGGGGAACTCACTCTCACTCACTGATCGCTCGCTGCGTAAAAATAATGCAGAGTTTCTTCGGGCTTCATGCCTTTGTGAAATTTGTGTCTGAAAGTGAGGCCGAGCACTGATATTTATAGTTGGATTTGTGCTTCATCGGCTTGTACCGCGCGCTTGATAATTTGCACAATGCGTTAACTCGGGAAGCACTGTTTGGGACTCTGGCGCGGCCTAACAACACTCTGAGCGCGGCGCCAGGCATGGTGGGCGCGGCGCCAACTGTTGATTTTCCTTCAATTTTTGACATTTCACCCCCTGCAGTTCACTATTCATGCATCCTACTTTTCCTTTTGCATTTTCAACCCTGTAACTTAATATTTGTTACGTTTAAAGAGTTCTTGATATCGCATGCCAGAGTTACACACCAGGGGTACGAAATTAGGGTGTCTACAGAGCCCCTCAACGATGGAGTCTACGGGTAACCCGCAGCTTACTGAGTAGACGAACATCGTTGATAAGAAATAGAATCTCCAATTTCGTGCAATTATAATGCAACAGTTTATAATGCTAACCAAACCTCCATATCCTAGACAAATTTAGTAGGTTATAGCAGGTTATCGTAGTTTTTAAGCAGATATGCAGTAAAATGCTCTAATGGTCGGACCTACTAATGTAGGCTACCTACATATCCCTTAATAAAGGAAATCAGACCAAGACGTAGTTCGGGCCTAGCCAGAACAAGCATGCTGCGGTGCTAACAAACAAGTGCTGCGATGGTCGTGCCTACCAAAGTAGGCTGCCTACGTATCCTTATCCAAGGAATCATACCAAACATAGTTCACCTCTGCTGGGGATCAAGTGCTGTGATGCTAATAAACAAGTGTTGCGCGGAAAGATAGTTGTAATATCCATTACAACCTAGTGAAAATAACGCACATCAAAATGCAATATCCATTGCATCATCGTAGGAAACAGATGCAATATTCATTGCGTCGCCACAAAACTTAATGCAATATCCATTGCATTAACGCAGAAAACAGATGCAATATCCATTGCATCGCAACACTAAACGTAATATCCATTACGTCGCCACAAAACTTAATGCAATATCCATTGCATTAACGCAGAAAACAGATGCAATATCCATTGTGTAGCCACAAAACTTAATGCAATATTCATTGCATTAACGTAGAAAACAGATGCAATATCTATTGCATTGTAACACTCAACGCAATATCCATTGCGTCGCCACAAAACTTAATGCAATATCCATTGCATTAACGCGGAAAACAGATGCAATATCCATTGCATCGCGACACCAAATGCAATATCCATTACGTTGCCACAAAACTTAATGCAATATCCATTGCCTAAACGCAGAAAACATATGCAATATCCATTGCATCGCAACACTAAATGCGATATCCATCGCATTACCAAAAAGATGAATGCAATATCCATTGCATCGCAACGCTAAATGCGATATCCATCGCATTACTAAAAAGACGGATGCAATATCCATTGCATTGCAACGCTAAATGCGATATTCATCGCATTACTAAAAAGACGAATGCAATATCCATTGCATCACAACGCTAAATGCGATATCCATCGCATTACTAAAAAGACGGATGCAATATCCATTGCATCGTAACGCTAAATGCGATATCCATCGCATCAACACAGAAATAAATGCAATATTCATGAAACCTGATGCGGGATCCGATGTAATATGCATTGCTTTTGCTGCTGCTTTTCTTTCTTCTTCGCTTTTCTTTTTCGCTTTTGCCACGCTTTTTTTGCGCGCATTTTACTGCTTTTGCTTTTGCTTTTGCTACTTTTGCGGCGCTTGCCACATTTTGCTGCTTTTGCTGTTTTATGCTGCTTTTGCGGCGCTTGCCGCATTTTGCTGCTTTTGCTTTTGCTGCTTTTTGTTGGGGATTTTTCTTTACTGCATTTTCGGCTTTCGCCGGAAATCTCCCCCCTTTTGATGCTGTAATTTCCGGCCTTAGCTGGAAATTTTCTTCCTTGCTGCTGCATTTTCCGGCTTCAACTGGAAAATTTCCTTTTTGCTGCTATTTCCGGCCTTGGTTAGAAATTTCTTCTTTTGCTGCTGCATTTTCCGGCTTCAACTGGAAAATTTTCTTTTGCTGCTATTTCCGGCCTTGGCTGGAAGATTTTCTTGGCTGCTGCATTTCCGGCTTTAGTTGGAAAATTTTCTTTTGTTGCATGTGCATATTTTTTTTCTTTGTATTTTCCTTATGCATGCATTTTTTCTTTCTTCTCTTTTTTCCTGTAAATGTTTATCCTAACATAGGAGAAGCGATGATTATGAAATGTCGCGATAAAATGTTGTCGATGATCGGCTTATGTAGCTTTTGATGATGCTGCTGAGGATCGTTGGAGGTGGTTCTTAGCGAGATGCCGGTAGAACATTTTTCGAGGGCCGATGCGGTAGAAGACCTGATAAGATGCAGTAAAAGGATGCAAACAAAATATGCCAGCATGCAAATGAAACTTTCTTTTTCTCTTTTTTTTTAAAAAAAAAAATTTGAATGTGCATGTGTATCATCTGTCTCTTAAACATGTTAAGACAAGATAAGGTAAGGTGATGGAAATGTAATATAAGAGCTTGAGATGTGGCTTCTAATTGGCTTTGAAGGGTTATGAGTATAGGAGCTTATTGTGATATTTGAGATGGAGGTGAATGGAGTACTTTTCAGTCTTTTGACTAGTGCATCATTAAAAAAGGAATTTGGTCAGGATTAGTGAGCTCTACTAATCGATGCCTCGGAGGGACCACTTTTTTTTTTCTTTCCCCCCCCCCTTTTTTTTTTGCTTTACTCTTCCCTTTTTTTTTTCTTTTTTTTTTTTTGTGCTCTAATTTTTGTCTAGGCCGCCCTTTCGGGTTTTCAACCTAGCGAGCTTTTACCTCATAGGGAGCCAGTCTTTCAATGCATGCGAAGATAAGCCGCTTATTCTTGAGGGATCACAATTTTGTAGCTTCTTCGTTCTTTCAGGCAGAGATAGAAATGATAGCTGCTTCTGGAGATGAAGATTTTTTATGCATCCAATGAGTTTGGCGGGAGAAATCCCCAGGATGAATTTAATCAACCAAATTTTGCATGACGGGAACGTTCCTGAAGAAATTAACTAGGGACAGCCCCAGACAGACTTGATTTTGAGAGACTTTTGTGGGAGATAGAAATGAGAATGCTTAGAGAGAGAGAGAGGATGACTCTAATGGACAAAAAGAAGAGTCATGATCCATAGTTTATTGCCAAGTATCATGAGTTTTATGGACCCTGCTTAACATTTATCTTCTAATAATTTTATGTGTCTTTAGCAAGGAGTTCTGTCATGGACCCAAATCACGTTGCAACCGATTGAAACAGAGATATATGTTGCAACTAGGTTTGGGTATAGTATTTAGGATGGATTGATTAGCTTCAGGGTTGAGGATTTGATTGGCCTCTTGCTCAAAGGCATTTTGGGATGTGGATTTGGCTATTTTTGGAAAGGCGATCACAAAGCGATCATTGGCTGGCCTTTTAAGCTGTGGGTTTTGGATGAGAATTTGGTTTTTGGATCTGGGGAGATCGACTTTTGGCTTTGGTTGTGGGTCATGGGGTTGTCCAAGAGTGATTGATATATTTCTCTCTTTTTTTTAGGAGAGAGAGATTTTGAGGAAGTTGTTCAAGAGAGGTACTCTTTTTTTTCTTCTCAATTTCCAATCTTGCTTTTTCTTTCTTTCTTTTTTCTTTTTTTGTGATAGAGATTTCTCTTTTTTTTTCTTTTTTTTTAACCTCTCGGAGCAATTTTGGAGAGTGCTTGAAGAGATATATGTCTTCTCTCTCTTGGGGTAAAAAGGTGGTTCCTTTTGATGGATGTATATATATAAGGGTGAAACAGCCCCAGTTTTGGGAGGCTGGGTCTTAGGGATGGTTAGGCTTTGGCATATGGTGGTAGCCCCTAGTGTGCCATTTAATAGTTCGGTTGCAATGGGTCGAAGATGACCTTTCACCAAGACAGAAGGTTGCTTCATCGAGCTTATATTTTTAATGGTTTGTGGGTCCATATTCTTGAAATGACTCATCACCATCTCATGCAGTTTTATCATGTTTTTTCATGAGTTGATTCATCATTTTCATATTTTTTTACAGATATTGCGGCGATATATGGTGCTCAGAGATCAAGAAGAAGACTCGATAAGCTAGTAAGAATTTATCAGATTCGAATATAGATAAATACCTTTTTGGAAAGCTTGATTTGATGACTCGGTTGGGCTTTCGAAATAACGGAGACCAAATGGATTCATGAGCATACTCTGCAAGGATGGGCTGTAGGCATCAATATGGGCAATAGTGACACCCCTGGGGTTTGAAAGCCCCTAGTCCTGAATTGTTGCGCATGATCTTTGAGTTGCCTAACTTTTTTGGATTTCCCGGCTTTCCAAACTTTTCTGCTTTCTTAGCTTTCTCAGCTTTCTTTTCTTCTCTGACTCCCTATCGGTCTCTTTTTTTTTTTTTTTTTTTGGCAGTGATAGCCCCTGACATCTTGAAGTAGGACTCAAAAAAAATTTTGAAAACAAGAATGAATGATGCACTTATCAATTGGTGATGCATTTATGAAAGGTTAAGAGAGAAGATGAATTTGGAGATGGCAATTAAGAATAATGGTAAGGGGATTTCCTGTCTTTTCATGTTTTGGGAAACAAAAGAAAACACATAGAAAAACCTTTCTCTTTTTTTTCTTTTTTTGCAGATTCTTTTTTTTTCGTTTTTCTAGAGAAAACGAAATCCTTTTTTTCTTTGTTTTTAAAATAATCATTTTTTTATCTTTGAAATGAGATGTAATGATTACGTACCTCTGGACAGTCCTCTCAAGAGAGTAAATGATAATACTCAATTTTTTTATTTTTCAGCCCCTGCAAAATTGTTAGTGGTACCAAAAAACAACAATGATCCCAAAATTTATGAAAATTGACGCTGAGTTGAAAAGAGTTGTTTCTTGGTGATTTTATTTGACAAAAGGACATTCAAAGGTACAAAGAGTCTTTTGAGGTGTATATACAAGGGTATTCTAGGGTATTTTTCACTTTTTATTAGAAACAATCATGGGTGCGGCTTCTCAATGATTTGGCCATCAATAAGATCTTGGATGGCACTTCTGAGCTTATAACACTTATCAGTGGGATGGCCACTGCTAGGATGATACTCGCAATACTGAGAGTGGTCCTATGTGTCTGATAGCTTTTCTGGAGGTCGATAATTTCCCATTGGTTTCAAAACCCCTTGTGTCATTAAGCCTTGGAAAATCAGGGGCATTCAATTCATCGTAATGCCTTCTTTTTGCTTGGTAAGGTCCTATGAGGCTCCTGTTGGTATTACTGCTTCCTTCAACACAATTGGAAGATTTATTTGTCTCATATGACCATGGCACATTACTGTACTTACCAGGTGGAATTCTTTCAACCACGTTGATTTCTTCCGAAGATTCTTCATCTGATTCAGAGTTACAGAGTGAAATTGGGGGTGTATGTGTATCAATTTCTAGGGATCCTATACGTATTTCTTCATCAATACGGTTCCCTATTTTAACAATGGTATTGAAATTACCATAGGGAAGATGCCTCATGCGTTCAAGATAAATTGGATGTAGGTTTTTTATAAACAACCGGGCTGATTCAGAAGGATCAGGTCTATCCAAAGTTTGGGCAACTTTATTCTTCCATCTAGCTGCAAATTCTGCGAATGTTTCATTTTCTTTTTGGGTGCATGCCTCAAGTTCCCTTTTATTTTCAGTGGTGGTATTGTCCTTGTATCTTTCTAGAAACCTTTCTGCTATTTGGTCCCAAGTGCCCATGGTGCTATCATCTGCTAGCATTAACCATTGCTTAGCAGCCCCTATCAAGGTAAGGTGAAAATTTGAGGCCATGACTTCGAAACTAGCCCCTCTTGATTGCATGCTCGTAGAGTAAGATTTTAGGTGAGAGATGGGGCATCCAGTCCCATCAAATTTTTCTATGTCGGGCATTTTGAAACTTGGGGGTAGTATGGCTGAAGGTTTTAGTGCTAATGCCTTCGTAGAAAATTTTTCTTTGTCCAAAAATGTGAGCATCATACTTTGCAATTTTTCCACGTCAGCCTCTATTTTGGTGGGTGGGGGGAGTAGGTTTTTGGTACATGCTGGCATGATTAAGGAAAGCTGGGTTAATTTCTGGCTGTGGTATTGGGTAAGGATTTTGGATTGGATATGGATTTTGGAAAGGATTTGGATTTTGGATAGGATTTTGGGTTAGATATGGATTTTGGGCAGGATAAGGATTTTGGGTTGGATAGGGATTTTGGGCTGGTAGGTTATTGGCGGTTTCGGTTTGGCAGCCAGGATCATTAGGAGGTAAATAAGTGGTAACTTGGCCTGGCGAGTTATAACTTCTTGGGTTCATATACGGGCTGTTTTGGAGCGGGTTGCTGATGGGAAAAGGAAGGTTATTTGGAGTCTGGGGAATATTGGTGCTTGGGAAAGGGTATGGAGGATAGGGTAGAAAATGGTTGATATTTGGATAATAGGGATTTGGTGGAGGATTTGGATTTGGGGTAGTGGTGGTATTTGGCGGGTTAGTGTTTGGCTGGGAAATTGGACTTGGAGGAACATGGGAGGTTGATACTTTTTGAGGGACTACAGGGGAAGAGATTATCTCACCACTGGATTTTAAATTTTGCATCAGATTAGCAATTTGGCTTAGCAAGCGATCATTTTGTGCATTCAAATTTTGGTCTAGCCACTGTTGCATAGCTGGAGTCGGAGCGTCCCCTGAAGCCCTTGTATCCGTACCCATAGCGGACTGCTCACTTTCTGCTGCCATAATGCTCAAATTTATACCCTCTGAACTGGCACTGCCCTTTTTCTTTTTTTTTTTATTTTTATTTGAACCTGACACTTTCTGATCTGATTTCTGTGCCCGTATCCCGTATCAACCGGTCAGTAATATCTTTGTCTTTCCAAATTCGGGTCGGGTTTCTAAGGAAAATGGGGTTTGGAGGTATCAGAAGGCTGGCTTAAGGCTTTCTGGGCTAGGAGTACAACGTGCCTTTTATTAGTATATTTTATTATTATTTATTTCCCTTGCAATTGACCGGATAAGCACCTGCTTTATTTTGATAGTCTCAGGACTCTTCCTGAAACAGTGGATTCTTTCTCCAGAGTATAGAACCCTCGTATTTCACATGTCTTTCGACTCCCCAAGATCGGACTGATCCCAGGCGAAGGGTCTATACTCTTTCCGGGATCCACCATTCAAAATGGTCTAAGTCAAACATCAAAGAATAATCAATCAGCCCATGTATATATTTTTTCTTGCGCATTTTTTTTATTTTTTATTTTTTGACTTGCGCATTTTTTATTTTTTTTCATCATCATTTTTTCGTATTTTTTATTTATTTGCGCATTCTTTCATCATAATTTTTTTTTGCAGGGACTGACCCACGATTCAAAGATGCAAAAACCGGTCGGTCTTTGAAGTGTTCTGAAAATCTATATGCATTCTAACGATGGCTTATGCAGGGGGTAAACTGGCCATGGTGTAGGGTAGCAATTTGGAATATATTTACATGCGTGCGCGTGTGTGCGGTATCTAAAAAGCAGTAAAATCTTTTTTTTTCAGATATAATACAGAAAATAAAACAGATATGGCATGTCTTGCTGTTTTTTGTGGATTTTCTCGGCTTTTTTAGTTTGAGCGCAAGCAAGTAATCATATCAAGAAATAGAAAGAAAAAAAATGCGAGGAATCTATCTATCCCTATTAATTACAAATTTGTCCTAATCCCCAAAATAAAATGACAGGATGAATGTACAAATTTTGCGTGATAAAAATAAAACAAAACGGAATAATGATATAGAGCAGAAAATAAAGCAATAAATAAAAATAAGACGATAATAAAAATAAAGCCCCAGCCCTTTCGTTATGCTGCCCGGAAATTTATTGCATATATATTTTTTTATATATATTATTTATTTATTTTTTTGACTTTTTGATTTTTTTTTTTTTGCAAAATACATATTTTTAAACATATATGTAACAGTAACTGGAACGAAACCGCTGCAAGATGGAGGATCATGTCCACAAATATATATATATATATATATATATATATATATATATATATATATATATATATATATATATATATATATATATATATATATATATATATATGAATGTTATAAGAACGCAATATTCAAATGCATAAATTAATATAACAAGCATACTTTAGCCAAAAACAAAAAAAAAATTACGAGTCTAGCTCTCCATTTTTATTTAAAATAAAAACGATCTCCTCAGCAGAGTCGCCACTGTGAGTGCCCGAGATGCGCCCGCGCCCCGCGCGCCCTTGGATAGGGATGCGCGTACGTACGGATGCGGGACACCACTGCTCTCATTCCATCATCTCTTGTTTAGGGGAAGACGAAATTAAAAGTGCGAGAGGAGTGCTGTCTTTAAAAGCGCGTTGAATACGCCTCGGTAACTTCAGTGAATTTTTGGTCTAATATGGGAGCTTTGAGTTTTCTACATCAAGTTATCCTTTTTTAGGAGATACAATGATATAGGAATGCATCACTCTTTCATTCTCATTCACCCTTTTTTAGGGGAAAATGGAAAAGTGCAAGAAAGGATGTTGCGAGGCCCCACTATGGATTTTATTAAATTGTCTTATGGCCTATTTCGGATCACTATGAGTGATTTAGGTTTTCTACATCAAGTTATCCCTTTGTTAGGGGATACCAGGATATAGAAATGCATCACCCTTTCATTCTCATTCTCCCTTTTTTAGGGGGAAACGGAAAAGTGCAAGAAAGGAGTGTTGCGATGCCCCACTGGATCCAAAATGTTTTATAGAGTCGCCATCTTTATTTTAAGGAAGAAATAAAGAAAAACCAAAAAAGAAAAAAAACCAGAGATTGCAAAAACGAATTCGGAGGCTAAGTTACGAGTTGGGAAGGTGATAGGCACCCAACTCGCCCTTTCGATCTCAAAAGCGATTTTTGGTTAAAGTATGTTTTTTGTTATATTTATCTAGCAAATAAATAAAGCATTAACTACCTACAAATACATACATATTTACATTATTTACGGACTTGCATCCGTCTCCTTTCAATAATTACAAATATATTTAAAAATATTTAGCCATAATAATGGCTCTTTTACATGCTATTTTCTAACATAATGGGCAGCACAACGACTTATATTTTTACATTGGGCCGGATGGAAAATAGTTTTTTTTATAAATAAACCCTTAAAAGCTCACATTTAAGAGCGTTGGTGTGCTCGCTCTGTCCTTCAGGGAGAGGGAGTCTTTTTGCTGCTGCTGCGGTTACTGAGGTTCGGGCAGAATAACGGCTTGCAAGAGTTGCTTTTGGGACCCGTAAAACGGGCTGAACAACTGCTTGTTTTTTTTACGCTTGCTTGCTTGCTACTGGGGGAATTTGGGCAGAACAATGGCTTATTTCTGACTAATTTGGCTTTTTTACTCGGGCAGAGCAACGACTCTGTCTGAGGTTTTTGGACCGGGGAAATAGGGTGGATACCTAACTGGGGGACTAGGGATCACTTTGACCGGTTGGTTTTGTGTCTGGAGGAGGTTTGGCAGAGTTTCGAGGCTTTATAGGAGGGGGAACTCATTCTCACTCACTGATTGCTCGCTGTGTAAAAATAACGCAGAGTTTCTTCGGGCTTCAAGCCTTTGTGAAATTTGTGTCTGAAAGTGAGGCCGAGCACTGATATTTATAGTTGGATTTGTGCTTCATCGGCTTGTACCGCTTGATAATTTGCACAATGCGTTAACTCGGGAAGCACTGTTTGGGACTCTGGCGCGGCCTAACAGCACTCTGGGCGCGGCGCCAACTGTTGATTTTCCTTCAATTTTTGACATTTCACCCCCCTGCAGTTCACTATTCATGCATCCTACTTTTCCTTTTGCATTTTCAACCCTATAACTTGACATTTGTTAAGTTTAAACAGTTCTTGATATCACATGCCAGAGTTACACATCAGGGGTACGAAATTGGGGTGTCTACAATATGATTCAAGTTCCTTCACTTTGAAAATTGGGGTTTCCATTTTTTGGGAATCAATTTTGTTTTGAGTGTTAAGTTGTTTGTTGTTCGAGGAGAGGTAGTATGGCGTTGGAATTGAGTGAATATGTGCGTTGGATTATCCGTAGAAGCCCTAGGTCAAGAAGACGAAGACAAGAACTGTTGGAGGGAGAGTTTTGAGTTGGAGTGAATTATGAGCATAAGCTCTAGGTGGGAAAAGCGTTTCAATTCAATATTCAAACACTTTTTTTAAAATTTTAGGGGGAATATGGCATTGGAGGGACTTTTCAAATTTTTGGTCAAAAATAAGAAAAACTTATTACGTATTACCTATTTACGTGCCTAGGTATCAAGCGTTGTCATTTTTTTTAGTTATTTTCATATTATTACATAGTTATCAAAAAATAACTATGAGTTAGAAATTAAATTAAAGATAAGTAACACAACGTTACATAACGTAACTTAAAGTAACATACATTAACATAACGTAACGTATCGTATCGTAACGTAACATACCCGTAACATAACACAACGTAATGTAACATTAGGTCTTATCATAACACAACGTAATGTAACATTACGTTAAGTTAAGGTATGTTAAGTTAAGTTAAGTTAAGTTACGTTACGTTATGTTACGTTAAGTTAAGTTAAGTTAAGTTACGTTACGTTAAGTTAAGGTATGTTAAGTTAAGTTAAGATAAGTTACGTTAAGTTACGTTAAGTTAAGTTAAGTTATGATAAGTTACGTTACGTTACGTTAAGTTAAGGTATGTTAGGTTAAGTTAAGTTACGTTAAGTTATGTTACGCTATGTTAAGTTTTATCATAACACAACGTTATGTCTTATCATAACACAACGTAACGTAACGTTAGGTCTTATCATAACACAACGTTACGTCTTATCATACCACAACATAACGTAACGTTACGTCTTATAATAACACAACGTAACGTAACGTTACGTCTTATCATAACACAATGTCACGTCTTATCATAACACAACGTAACGTAACGTTAGGTCTTATCATAACACAACATTACGTCTTATCATAACACAATGTAACGTAACGTTAGGTCGTATCATAACACAACGTTACGTCTTATCATACCACAACATAACGTAACGTTATGTCTTATCATAACACAACGTTACGTCTTATCATATCACAACGTAACGTAACATTACATCTTATCATAACACAACGTTACGTCTTATCATAAGACAACGTAACGTATCGTTACGTCTTATCATAACATAACTTTACGTCTTATCATAACACAACGTTGCGTCTTATCATAACACAACGTAACGTAACGCTGGGTCTTATCATAACACAACGTTACGTCTTATCATACGACAACGTAACGTAACATTACGTCTTATCATAACACAACGTTACGTCTTATCATAAGACAACGTAACGTAACGTAACGTAACGTTACGTCTTATCATAACACAATGTTACGTCTTATCATAACACAACGTTACATCTTATCATACCACAACGTAACATAACATTACATCTTATCATAACACATTACGTCCTATCATAAGACAACGTAACGTAACGTTACGTCTTATCATAACACAACGTTACGTCTTATCATACCACAACGTAACGTAACGTTACATCTTATCACAACACAACGTTACGTCTTATCATAACACAATGTAACGTAACGTTAGGTCTTATCATAACACAACGTTACGTCTTATCATACCACAATGTAACGTAACATTACGTCTTAACATAAGACAACGTAACATAACGTCTTATCATAGCACAACGTTACGTCTTATCATACCACAACGTAACGTAATGTTACGTCTTATCATAACACAACGTAACGTAACGTTAGGTCTTATCATAACACAACGTTACGTCTTATCATACCACAACGTAACGTAACATTACGTCTTATCATAACACAACATTACGTCTTATCATAAAACAACGTAACGTAACGTTACGTCTTATCATACCACAATGTAAGGTAATGTTACATCTTATCATACCACAACGTAATGTAACGTTACGTCTTATCCTAACACAATGTAACGTAACGTTAGGTCTTATCATAATACAATGTTACGTCTTATCATACCACAACGTAACGTAACATTACGTCTTATCATAACACAACGCTACGTCTTATCATAACACAACGTAACGTAATGCTACGTCTTATCATAACACAACGTAACGTAACGTAACATAACTTAACGTAACGTAACTTAAAGTAACTTAAAGTAATGTAACGTAACTTAACTTAACATAACGTAACATAATGTAACGTAACTTAACTTAACTTAACGTAACGTAACGTAACTTAACTTAACTTAACTTAACTTAACTTAATGTAACATAACGTAACATAACTTAACGTAACGTAACTTAACTTAACTTAACGTAGCGTAACTTAACGTAATGTAACTTAACTTAACTAACTTAACGTAACTTAACGTAACTTAACTTAACTTGACTTAATTTGACTTAAATAAATAATTTCTTAAATACTTTATATAAAATTTTAGTTCCGAAAACGATAATAACTAAAATTATAAATAATTACAAAGACTAATGTTACGTTATTTAATTTACTTCAAAAATTAATGAGGTAACGTTTGATACTTTTGCCAAAGAATCAATAATTATCGGTAGAATTGGAAAAAAAAAGAAAAAAGCTAATTGAAACGTTCTTTTTTCGGTCAAGAGTTGATAACTTTACTCTCTGCAATTAATCCTAATTTAATTATGCCACATACACATGTGCTTTATATCAGCTGAGATGCTGACACATCATGTCTCTAAAACTACTCACCTTCTCAAACTGACGGCAGACTAGACACATTCCACTAAAATTGACAAACTTTAAATGTTGGCGCGAGACCCAAAAACTCCTTACAGTTTCAAGGCAGTTTCGCAGTTTTTTTTATCATTGAAGCCCCCATATCACTTATCCCAAAAGGCTTCTTGATATAACCCCTCAATGATTTTGGGAACTTTTCAAAAACTTAAAAACCAAAAAATCTTCAAAAAGTTTTCTCTCCTCTCTCTCTCTCTTCCTCTTTCTTTGCAACTGCTTTTCGTACTTCGTCTTCTTCCCCAAAACTCTTAAACCCTAGTGTCTTCTTGAACTCGGGTGCAATGGCTGATAGTAACTCCGACCAAGGATGCATTTTGGATGTCACCGCACTAAACAAGCTTGACATTCGCCGGGAATTGGTTACGCTCCTCACAAATTCTGGACTTCTTCTCCTTCTTACCTTCGACATAGGCAACACCTACAGTCAAACTTTAACAGAGTTATTCTTCCACTAGATACAACCCACACCAAATATACCAAACTCCCTTTCTGGAAAGATCAATGAGATAGATGTAGTGTTTGATACCCAAACCATTCTGAATGCCTTTCCCAATATCAACACTGAAGGTTCGTCTCTACCTGAAATTACCAAGGAAATTGTGTCTGGTGGATGGATTGTTATGATGGGAAATGTCTCTGTACCTATAGCTGCAGATAGAAAGAAAAATATCTTCCAGCCCCTTTATTATGCCCTAGCTTCTGTTTTAGACAAATGTCTAATTGTCAAATATGGGGCAAAAGACAAGGTTACAGAACACCAATTGGCACTGATGGTTGTCATTGTGCTGGGAGAAAAAGTCAACTGGACTGCTGTTTTAGTTAAACTCATTTATGAGAATATGAACAGATACAAGAAGAACTCAGCAAAATCCAAAATCACCCACTACCGCATCATTACCCACTTTCTGAGACAGATACCTGTTGTTGTTACGAGTGTGGCACCTATCGATATGACTAAAGGAGTGAGTGGAAGGAAGTATGGTTCAGCAGATATCTCATGGGCCACTAACTCAAGCAAGTTTGTGGTAACTACTGCTCCAAAAAGAAAAAGCAGAAAGGATAAATCTGGCAATAAATGAAGAGGAGAGGGATGAAGAAGTAGCTGTACCAACAACTGCAGATGCTACAGTTGCAACTTGCAAGACCCACTGGTGATGCACGTGCCAAACTCGTTGCCAAAAAGTATGCTAGGAAGAGGCAGGGGACAACTGCTGAATCAAACCATGAAACCTTCATTCCCTTCCCTGCTACTTCTGAACCTCAAAACCAACCACCTTCATCACCTACTACTTTACCTACCTCCAACTGAAAACAAGCTCAGAAACCATACTTCCCACCTATTTTCAACCCAACCTTTCATCCCAGAAATGATCCCTTCTCTGACAATCCTGCTGATATTCCTAATGATTGGGTCTTCCCCATTGATCATCTACCCTACTTCATTCAAGCCTTTTTATCCTTTCATGAGGAGAAGAAGAAGGACAAACCAAGGGTAGATCCCATCAAATATGTGGACTCAAATGTCAAGAGATACTTATGGGTTCCCTACAATGCAAGGATTGACAACTACAGAAGAGATTGACCTCAATTACGGCAAATGTTTTGACCTAATGCCCATTGAATGAAATGCCTTCTATCTTGCATAAGACATGTTTGTGTAAGATGAGCTAATACTGGATGTGTGGGAAATTTTCAACAATGAGTATGGTTTACCAAAGATGACGGTTGATGATCCTTATCTTGTTGGCAGACCTGCTACTGAGGAAGACAGCATCGATAGAAAATCAGGTAGACTACCTCTAATGAACAAGGCCAGAATCAAAAAGATTCAAGATAAAGCCATGGAAAATATCAAGCGTAAGGTTGAAATGGCTACTGCCAAATACATGTCAGTTTTTGGCAGGAAATCATCAAAGGCAGGAGGAGCATCAACATCTGCCCAGTCATCTGCTGAGCCCCACCAAACCCCATCTTCATCTGCTGCACCTGAATCAGAACCTACCATTCCTTTTTCATCTACTTCACCTCAACCAATCAATGCTCAACATATATCCTTCATCCTACCCCCATCTCCCGAACCTGATGTTGACCTACACCCCCTTCACTCCATCTACATCTATTTCAGATACCCAAGAGCCCTCTGTAGCAGCTGGTATAGATGAAGAGGTCAATAGACCTGCTGAAGAAATACCAACAGATGCCACTCCTGCTGAAGATATACCAACAGATGCCACTCCTGCTTTTCCTCTAGAGAATTACAGCTCCAGCTCTTCTGAGCAGGAAGCTGAAGAGGAAGAAGATTCTGAAGATGTGGATGATGATGACAAATCAGATGATGAAAATTCTGATGAAGAATCTGAAGACGTGGATGATGATGAAAATTTTGATGAAGAATCTGAAGATGATGATGATGATAGACAGAAACAACAGGAGATCATTAAGGATGCACTGAACAAGCCAACTGGACAGAAGATCATATTTCCAGATATTACTCCTATATCTTCTCCAGTTGATGAAGGGCATGCTGCACCATCCCCTCCAACTACTCCAACAACAGAACCTATTGCATCAAATCCAGTTGCTCCTACACCAACTGATGTTCCTGATGTTGCTTGTTGGTCCATAATAATGCTCAAATAGGCTAGAGGGGGGGTGAATAGCCTATGATGCCAATTTAAAAACTTTTCTTTGGATATATATAAAGCATAGTTTAAGTGGCAATTGCAGTTTATCAAGTTGAGCATGTCTGCCGGTAGAGGCTATCGGTAGGCTTGCTCTAAGCAGAAGTATCAACTCTGCCGGTAAACTGCTAGTCAAATCAAAAGTCTGTTAAAAAGAGTTTGGGCAGCGGAAAGTAGAGAGGCTATGATTTGGAGAAATCTTAAGTGGTTGTACACGAATATATGTTCAGAACAACAACACACGTAATATTTCTTTCAAATGCAGATTAAGTCAATCAATTAGAGAATATTTTTTCTAAAGATAAATTCATTTGTAAAAAGCTCATAGATATATAAGGACTGAGAGATAAGGTATTTGTAAGAACATATGAATTTCTTCAAAGATAAATTACATATTACATCAGTCTAAATAATCTATGTACAGTTTCTGGCTTTGTCCACCCAAGCCTTAATCCTTACTTAATTATTCATTCATGAATCTTTAAGCAGCAAAGGGCAATAGGAGACCAGAACGAGAAACTGGTATGAGAAGGAAGGGATTTTCAAGGTCGTTCAGATAAAAATTATCTGAACGATTGAGTGCAAAGCACTCGACCTTCGATGATGAATGATTATTGTACAATCAACAACATTTGTATTGGAATACAAATCTGAAGATATGAATACAATATCTATAGACAGCTCTTCATTTTCTTCAGACATAATCTAACATCAATCTTTGAATCTTGATCTCTGTCTATTGAAATTTCTGATCAATCTCTTCTCTTTCTAAGCTTTTCTTCCTAGCAATCCACTGAAGGTGTTTTGCTAAGATTTGGATGAGTTCGCTGCAATCTTTGTAGAGATCTGAGATACGTTGGTAAAGACGATCTCGTTGTAGATCTCTTTTCTTTGAGGCTCTTGAGTAAGTTGAGTTACTCGTTGCTCATCATCTGTTATCTCATCGGGGTGAGTTTTCTCGATGATCTGTTTGTCTTAGGTAAGAGAGAGGATTTATATAGGCAGGAGTCAATATGATCATTGAGAGATGAAGATTTGAAGTTTCTATCCGTTTAGAGATGCATTGATTGAAGTCTATCGGATAGAGATCTTTGTCCATAAGATCTTTGACTATTTTGGGGCAGAGATTTAGTCCTGTAGATCTTGGAACTTGTTGTCTGTCAGACTGTGTTGATAAGTCTCTGAAGAGTAGGTCTGATGTTTGTTGCACTTTATCAGACTACTTGAGTGAGAGAAAGTCTTGTAGCCTTAAGCATGTCAGGCTTTCTGAGGCTTGAACATATTTGTCTTGATTTGAGCTGCTTCTAGACTTTTCTCTGTAGCATGTGCAGATTTTAAGTCTGCCTGTAGAATGCTTCGAGCCAGTGGAAACAAGTCTTCCGATTCAGGAGAACTAATGTCTGCTGGTGCGAACAGTTTAACTTGTAGCATGTCTGCCGGTGGTGAGTCTTCAAGATGTTCTGATCTTTATCACTGAAGGCTTTTTGACATAGCTGCAACTCTTCCGGTACTGAGTGTGTCTAAAGTGCTGGTCTATTTCAATCATCATGTAGGAAGGTAGGACTTGATCAGGTCGCACCTAATCTAAGACCTATGTGATATCACACGAGTTACCACGCTAACTAGTACGCAGACCTTTTAGCCACTCGTGATGACTCACTTGTAAAAGGGGCAAGCAAATCAACATATATAGAATATGCAAGGTGATAACTAAATTATCAAGAAGCATATTCAAACAATCTCCTCCTATTTGCTTGGAACCATTACAAAATGACATATACAAAGCACTAAAGCATTTATCAAGACATAGTAATAACATGCCCACAATGAATGATCATTTTATCACAAGACATGTCCTATGTTGATAATTACATAAGCGATGGCTTTGGTATAGTCTACTATTGTTATTACAGACTCGATAAATCAAAGTACTGAATAGGTAACGCAATAGTAAAAACAATTTAGATCACTTAGAATTTTTTGAAAGAGGTTTGGACAGGATCTAAAAGGTTTTTGGGTGTCTTACTTGCACATAAATATTTATAAACTGAAAGCTTGTTTTGGCAAGTCAGAGTAGCAAATCCTTAAGTAAATGTATGCTTTTTAAGGTGATTCAATAAGGATTGCTTGTAATACCAATTTTTCTTAAAAAAAAACTAATTTTTGAAAACTTTTTATGGTTATGTTGGATATAAAGGATCTCTGTTGAAAGTAAGACTCAACAGAGGGTTTCGTCAACAAGTTTTTCAACAGAAGTGCCACAAAGGCTGAGCATGATTCACTAAGAATCAGCTTAGGGTGAATTGTCACATTTGTGTGTGTTTTCCATTTGCTCTTGGTTTAGTGAAAGCGAAATTTAGTTATGTCATAACTCTCCTTCTTATGATAGGTATGTCATGTCATAACTTTCCTCCTTATGACATAATGCCATAGTGATATGTCATCATTTGATATGTCATCTCTCCTCCTGACTCTCTTCTTTAACTGATATGTCATAACTCTCCTCCTTAATGGTTGCAAGCAATAAGAAGTAACATTGAAGGACAGTTGCAAGCAAGAATAAGGAAAGATACTAGAAGAGATGTAGTATAATAGAGAAGATAACAAAAGAGGAAAGCGTTAAATAACGCAAGAAAGAACTAACAAGTTTTAAATAGTACATACTAATTTGAATCTCCAAAACTATTAGTGCTAGAATCTAGAGAATAGTTTCTATCCTGATCAAAAAAACTTCTATTGCCGAACAATTCTCGAGTGATGAGCAATTCTCCAGTGACAGGAAGGCGTTCGTCCTCGTGAATCATGGAACGAATGGTGTGGTAGGAGCATAGGAAGTAGCTGATAATCCTAGCGTATTTATGAATACCAGACCCATTCACTCGTCTTCGCAAAACAGACCGACAAATGAGAGAGAAGACTACTTCAGACCAGTTGATGATGTGAGAGTCGAGAATAGCAACGGTGAAGTTTCGAAGTCTTCTAGTGTTGCTTCCTGAGCCTGGTTCATGAAACAGAAGACATTGGCTCAGAATTTCACCAACATAGTACATATCCAAGGGATAATTGAACATTTCCCATGTACTGTAGTCATTTCGAGATTGGTAGCCAGTACAGTGCATCCATGATTAGTTGTGAACATAATCATTGATGGAGTCAGGGCCAGCAGAGGGAAGGTTGAAGACTCTTGACAGGCTGTTAGCATTGAGGACGAGATTAGTACCTCGAATGCAATCGTGGAGGCTTTTACCATCTCTTGTCAGCTGCATCCTTGAGTAAAATTCGTCGACCAGTCGAAGGGTAGAATTCTTCGCGAAAAGAAAGGATGGAGACGAGTCCAGAACTGTGGAAAAGATCTATAATCTTTGCTCCAACAGTATTGTCAAGGAGAAATTGTTCTCCTTGAATCGTGCGACCAAGAATGTAGGATTGGCGGCCTACTTTGGTGACGAATGAAGATTCAGGGGGAGCAATTTGGCTAGAGACGCTGTTCGAAGAAGAAGCGGCCATGAAGAATTTCTCAGGGAAAAGAATATGCACTAATAATAATCGTACAGATTGGTTTGGATAACAATAGAGATAAATATTGTATTGTATATATTAATTCAGTACTTTCTGAGAACGAGCAGGAAGAACACACTTTTCAAGAACCGTCGTTTGAGTGTCCACAATAGAGCTGTAAATGACTGAAATGAGAATCGGCGAAGTAATCATTTCAAAGCTCAATTGTGAGTGGACGTGTTTATTGGAGAGGCGGCGATTCATGAAATGAGAATCGGCGAAGTATGAATTTGGACAGTTTAGAGACTTAAATCGAGGATTTCAATACCGAGAAGGACCGATTAATTGAAGGTTTAGGGTATTGAAATGAAGTTGTGTTGATATCGATGAGCAAAAATAATGGAATGAATTTCGTAAAAATAAATTTATGAAATATGATAGGTTTTTAAATATTCCAGATGAATGATTATTGCACAATCAACAACATTTGTATTGGAATACAAATCTAAAGATATGAATGCAATATCTACAGACAGCTCTTGATTTTCTTCAGACATAATCTAACATCAATCTTTGAATCTTGATCTCTGTCTATTGAAATTTCTGATCAATCTCTTCTCTTTCCAAGCTTTTCATCCTAGCAATCCACTGAAGGTGTTTTGCTAAGATCTGGATGAGTTCGCTGCAATTTGTGTAGAGATCTGAGATACGTTGGTAAAGACGATCTCGTTGTAGATCTCTTTTTTTTTAGGCTCTTGAGTAAGTTGAGTTACTCGTTGCTCATCATCTGTTATCTCATCGGGGTGAGTTTTCTCGATGATCTGTTTGTCTTGGGTAAGAGAGAGGATTTATATAGGCGGGAGTCAATATGATCGTTGAGAGATGAAGATTTGAAGTTTCTATCCGTTTAGAGATGTAGTGGTTGAAGTCTATCGGATAGAGATCTTTGTCCATAAGATCTTTGACTATTTTTGGGCAGAGATTTAGTCCTATAGATCTTGGAACTTGTTGTCTGTCTGACTGTTTTGATAAGTCTCTGAAGAGTAGGTCTAATGTCTGTTGCACTTTATCAGACTACTTGAGTGAGAGAAAGTCTTGTAGCCTTAAGTATGTCAGGCTTTCTGAGGCTTGAACATATTTGTCTTGATTTGAGTTGCTTCTAGACTTTTCTCTGTAGCATATGCAGATTTTAAGTCTGCCGGTGGAATGCTTCGAGCCAGTGGTAACAAGTCTTCCGATTAAGGAGAACTGATGTCTGCTGGTGCGAACAGTTTAACTTGTAGCATGTCTGCCGGTGGTGAGTCTTCAAGATGTTCTGATTCTGATTTTTATCACTGAAGGATTTTGACATAGCTGCAAGTCTTCCGGTGCTGAGTGCGTCTGAAGTGCTGGTCTGTTTCAATCATCATGTAGGAAGGTAGGACTTGATCAGGTCACACCTAATCTAATACCTATGTGGTATCACACGAGTTGCCACGCTAGCCGATACGTAGACCTTTTAGCCACTCGTGATGACTCACTTGTAATGGGGGCAAGCAAATCAACATATATAGAATATGCGAGGTGATAACTAAATTATCAAGAAGCATATTCCAACATTGCTACTAATATCCCTTCCACATCAACTCCTGCTGTCACTGCACATGTCTTTCCTGAAGGTTCAAGCTATTATAAAGCCCTGGACATGTTAAAGATCACTCAGATTCATATCAAAGAAGACCTCAAGGAGATGAACCTGCAACTGAATCAACAAATTGAAGGAGTGCAACAGCAGATGAACCAACAGGTTGCAGGATTACAGCAGCAGATTGAAGTTGTTCTACCCTCTATTCAGGACTCCATCTCTGCTACAATTCAAGCTGCATATACTACAAGTGAGTCTACTGCACTGTGGGTTCTAGGGGCAGTAGGTAGGTGGAGTAATATTTTTTTTGTTTTAATTATAAACTTGGTTGGCTTACTGCAGGTGAGTCTACGACACTTAAAGCATACAAGGAGCAGGAAGAGACATATAGAGCAGAACGAGCAGAGCTTAGAGTTGAAGCCTTAGCTCACAAGGAAGAGGAAGAAAAAAAAAGGCAAGAGCTGAAAAGGCTGAAGCAATGGTTGCAGCTTACAAAGAGAAGATTGCATGCCTTAAAGTTAGATTAGGCAGAGCAGCTAAACAACTAGGTGCAGCAACAGAAGCCGCTGCTGAAGCCACTGCAGAAAAATCTTCTGATGACGATGCCGATGAAGCTGCACATGATTGAATTTTTTTAGAGAAACACCAAAAACTCTTTTGTATCTCTTAAACTCAATTACATTGAAGTATTTAAGTTTAATATTTTATCCAAATTGATTATTTTAATAGAATTGCTGCAACTTGAATGATTTAGAATTGATTAGAATTTAGCAAGTGTAAAAGTTCTTCCTGCTGAGTATTAGCAGGTAGGCCTATTTCCTGTTTTATCACTTTAAGCATGAGTCAAGTAACTGAAGTCAGTTACTCGACTCATTTGTTATAATATTGGGTTGAATAATCCACTCTACACTATTCAAAACATAGTTTGGTTATTAATCAAATTGATTAGACTTTAGCAAGTCTAAAAGTTCTTCCTGCTGAATATCAGCAGGTAGGCCTACTTCTTGTTTTATCACTTTAAGCATGAGTCAAGTAACTGAAGTCAGTTACTTGACTCATTTGTTATAATATTGAGTTGAGTAATCCACCCTACACTATTCAAAACATAGTTTGATTATTAATCAAATTGATTAGACTTTAGCAAGTCTAAAAGTTCTTCTTGCTGAATATCAGCAGGTAGACCTACTTTCTGTTTTATCACTTTAAGCATGAGTGAAGTAACTGAAGTCAGTTACTTAACTCATTTGTTATAATATTGGGTTGAGTAATCCACCCTACATTATTCAAAACATAGTTTGGTTATTAATCCAATTGATTAGACTTTAGCAAACCTAAAAGTTCTACCTGTTGAATATCAGCAGGTAGGCCTACTTCTTGTTTTAGCACTTTAAGCATAAGTCAAGTAACTGAAGTCAGTTACTTGACTCATTTGTTATAATATTGGGTTGAGTAATTCACCCTACACTATTCAAAACATAGTTTGGTTATTAATCAAATTGATTAGACTATAGTAAGTCTAAAAGTTATTCCTGCTGAATATCAGCAGGTAAGCCTACTTCATGTTTAATTACTTTAAGCATGAGTCAAGTAACTGAAGTCAGTTACTTGACTCATTTGTTATAATATTGGATTGAGTAATCCACCCTACACTATTCAAAACATAGTTTGGTTATTAATCAAATTGATTAGACTTTAGAAAGTCTAAAAGTTCTTCCTGCTGAGTATCAACATGTAGGCCTACTTCCTGTTTTATCACTTTAAGCATGAGTCAAGTAACTGAAGTCAGTTACTTGACTCATTTGTTATAATATTGGGTTTAGTAATCCACCTTACACTATTCAAAACATAGTTTGGTTATTAATCAAATTGATTAGTCTATAGCAATTGTAAAAGTTCTTCATACTGAATATCAGCAGGTAGTCCTACTTCCTATTTTATCGCTTTAAGCATGAGTCAAGTAACTAATCGAAGTCAGTTACTTGACTCAAGTCAACCATAGGTGTAAACTGATTCATTTACCCTACCCTCTGTAAGTTTAATCTACACTATGCAAATATGAAAGTGATATACAAACTGTCTGAGTAATATACAAACATTTTCAATTGACATATATTTGCAATTACAAACTCATATAAGTAGTACCCAAAATAAAGCAAAAACAGAGCAATTTCATTGCATTAATCAATGTCAGCAAGGATTGTCATTGTCATAAACAAGTGTATTTTACATGACCCCTGTGAAATAAAGAAAATACATGACCAATGTCATCTCCGAATTCCTCATTCAAACAAATACAAGCAGCAACAGCAGTAGCAAGTACATGCACATTTAAAGTATCAAGTTCCTAAAAAATGGCAAACATAAACAACCTTGCCAAAACTAAAGTACCAATCCCCCTGCCATCATCCACCAAACATATACAACCTTCCCAAAAAAATAACTCCATGTTTTACATGTGATCATTGTCAACTAACAAAAACTGACAAACATGTACAACCTTGCCATCATCCACCAAACATCAACAAAACTATCATACCATGCCATCATCCACCAAACATCAACAAAAACAAGAAAAACAACCATACTATTATATGCATTCATCTATCTCTATAGTCATTCCATTTGTTTCCTCACACTTCTTCTTCCAAATGTTCATCTTATTTCTTTCTGATTTTTTTATTTGCTGCCCTTTCTAAATTTTGATTCTTTTTATTAATTGTGTTTCAACAGCCTTCACTTGATGAGTTGTAGTAGGCCTCTCATGCACTGGATTTCCAGCAGCCTTCACTTGAGGCCTCTCTTGCACTGGATTTCCAGCAGCTTTCTGAGTTGCAGCAGGAGTCTCTTGTACTGGATTTCCAACAACTTTCTCAATTGCAGTAGGCCTCTCTTGCACTGCATTTCCAACAGCTTTCTCAGCTGCAACATGTCTCTCTTGCACTGCATTTCCAGCAGCCTTCACTTGATGCCCCTTTTTCGCTCTCACCATTCCCTCATCCAAAATATTTGCAGAATCAATATCTTTTTCTATCCTTTTCCTTTTATATCTATTGGAGGCTAAATCAAATTTATCATTAATAGCATTACATGTATGCTCTGTCCCTTCTTTAGTGGTCTCCCCTATAGCAACCTCCATTGATTTGTTCTTTTCCATACCAGTATCCCCTGTATGCTTCATATGATCTGCCTCTTTCTCAGTGGTCTCCTACGTAGCAGCAGTATTCACCTCCAATGATGTTTGCTGCCTCCTCGCCTCAACTAATTCATTGATCTTCGGGTTCATTTCAATCATATGATCATCAATCTTTCGTATTTGAATACTATGATCATCAATCTTCCGGTTGATTTCAAGGAAGTTATCATTGATCTTTTGTTGCATAGAAGTCACAACATCAAATATTACCCTCGTCAAATCATTAGCAGGGGCAACTTCTTCTTCAGTTGGTTGTTCCTCTAAACTATATGTGTATATTGTACACCAAGTCCCCGGAAACCCATGAACATAACGTAAACAAGATTCCGCATCATTCGGAACCAAAGGAAGAAAAGCAACATCCTGTCAATTCAAAAATAATAAAAACTTCATTAATGAAATGCACAATAAAATAAATCTTTCATTATTGTGGTAGAAATAATGAAAAGATTTTACATGTTGTATATCCAAGATTTGAATAATCTCTTCATAGCTTGGATTTTCCGTCGACTTCCAGTTACACATTATAGGAACTTCTGTTCATATCTTTTCCAGCTGATAAAGATCTTCAAATCCAGGAAAGTTACAAAATAATTCAAATACCCAAACCTAAATAAAGTTATATGTAAGAAACATGTGATGAAAATAATTTATTGTCATTTGATGTATAGTTGAATTCAATGGTTTACCTGTATTGGTAATGGGAAGCCATAGAACATATTGGTTTTAACATCATCCTTATTCGAAAGTTTTTTCAGTGTAGTTAGAAGATTGGGATAAGATCTTCTTCCCCATGGATAATTATTAAACAATTCCAAGTTATCCACGATATTCAAAAAATCAGTGTCAATCGAAGTAGTCATTTCCTTAGCTCTCAGCACAGATTCGTAGAGAACAGCAAGTCCCAATTTGTATATGTCCAACTCATTTTTTGCACTTGAAAAAACTTCCTTTAATTCTTCAGGTCTCACAACCTTTTTCTGTCCCTCAAAGTATTCATTAAGTAATCTTTTTGTTGTAGGGATGTCCTTAGTAAAATCACTCTCATCACCCCCGAATATAAACCAGTAATTAGCGTATAATCTAAGAGCCCAAATCTCACTTTTCGACCCCTAAT
Organism: Codonopsis lanceolata; assembly: GCA_013146195.2. NCBI lineage: Eukaryota > Viridiplantae > Streptophyta > Magnoliopsida > Asterales > Campanulaceae > Codonopsis > Codonopsis lanceolata. The sequence continues at coordinate 105,267,722 of CM028381.1, read as the reverse complement.
ACAAAACCACAACTCATTTTCATCGGGCGACTCAATTCTCAGCATAACTAAAACATGTAGCAACATATTGGAGGGGTTCATATTCTCCTTAATCTCATACAACTTTCCAAATGCATAATCCAAGAACAATTTTTTGTGTTCTTCATCTAATTTTTGATAAATATAATCTACAACTAACAATTTACTTCTACATGACACTTTTGCAGAGTATCTTTCTAATGACGGAGTAATGAATGACATATTCTCTGTAATAGAATTTCAAATTGTAAATATTAATCACAACAATTATGTTTTAAACAGATAGAGCCAAAAAAAAAACATGCAGTTTATGTTTGAAAACAAAAAAAAAGGTTTAAATATCAATTTGGTCACCCTACTTTCGGCTAAAATTCATTAAACTCACTCTACTTTTTTTTCTTCAGTTTAATCACTCTACTTGGACATAAATATCAAGTTCATCACTCCATCCAATTTTTTTTGTTGAAAACTTAAAAAAAATTCTGAAAATCCCAAAATACCCTTACTAATATTTTTAAACATAAAAAAAACCCCAAACCTCAACTTTTACAATCATAATTCCCAACTCTCAGCACTCAACAGTATCAAAAGCAAGCGACTGCAACACCAGCCGGTCCATCACCACTTCATCTCCGACCACTTCAAGCAGTGGCATCCGCTTAAAGCCTGAAATATAGCTCTTCTCACCCGAATTTCAAGCTGGGGCTCACTTTAACTCAGAGAAAATCAAGTTTAGGGCTTCAAAATTCATGGTATCCTCCAGCTCTCTCTATTTCTAGCCTCGTCTCTAGTCGATTCTATCCCAGCTCCAGTCTTCATCTTCGTTTCCGGCAACCTTCTACTGATATCGGTCATATCTCCAGTTCCGGCTACCATATTTCATTTCCAGCCAAAGCAGCGCTAGTTGAGGTTAATTAAGAGAAAATAAGGTGTTGATAGGGAGACGTATTATAAACAATCCGTAGGGTAAGTCGATCGAGGGGAAGAGGCCGGAAGGAGATGGGGAATTGGTCAGCGTTAACTAGGGATTTGCTGATTGCAATAGCCAGACAGCTTGACATGGCGACAGATCGTGCTAGATTCAATGGGATATGCCGGAATTGGTTATCTCTAGCCAAATTGGAGGTCAATTATCTGCCTCGCAATCCCCCACGGCTGATGCTGACTGAGATAGTAGAGTCGGACGACCGTGACTTCGTCGGCACCCATGGAAAGGAACGTTTCGTGCTCGAGTTGCCCAAAAGCAGAGGGAGTCGATGCATCTCGGGTCGAGTGGGTATTGGTTTGTAATGATTGATGCGGCTTGTGATATGTACATTGTAAATCCCTTCTCTCGTGCGAAGATTGATTTGCCGTCGATGCTTTCATTAAACGATTTCATGGTTGATGATCCCGAAGAGAGGACATTTTAGATCTGCGTGACTATTATGTCGATAAGGTGATTCTGTCTTCTACCAAATCCCAATCACCCGGAGAGGAGGATTTCATTGTCGTTGCCATATATTCTTCATTAAGGAAGGTTGTGAAGCTAGCTTATACGAAAAAAAAGGAGCCAAATCATGGCAAATTATTGAATCCATTGACAATCCTTTTTTTGATGTTATATTCTATCAAGATAAACTCTATGCCGTCAATCGTTTTGGGATAATTGTTGAGTTCAATATTCATTTGGAGAAGGAGCTGGATTGTGGGGATTCAGAAAGGGGTCAGTAATGGAGATTCACCGGGTCTGGGGCGGCGTGAGAACAGGATGGAGCAGAGAGATGGAGATGGGTGAAGGGCGGAAGAGAGAGAGAGAGCTTGGGCAGCGCTTGGTTTTGTTTCTGGGCGTGAGAATGGAGATAAGGCTGGCACTGTTTGGGGCTTGTTAAACCCTCAACTTTTAACATTGAGAGTAAAACCCTTCAACTTAATAAGGGTATTTTGGTCTTTTCAATGATTTACATCCAACATAACGGACAAAAATGACTCAAGTGACCTTATTGAATGTCGAAACCAAGTAAAGTGATTAAATTGAGGAAAAAAAAAGTAGAGTGAGCTTAATGACTTTTGGCCGAAAGTAGAGTGACCAAATTGAGATTTAAACCAAAAAAAAAAAAAAATCAGTTCATGTTTGAAAGAGTTCACCCATGTTTGCAAAACCAAACAGATTAACATAAACTATTAAAATAAATTAAAATGCAAATTGTAAACATGAAACACGTAAAAAGCAATAAACATAAACACCAATTATGTTTCTACACATACAGTTGATTGAAATTGTAGTTCAAAATATGTTGATTAATTAAAGCATGAAGCACTCAAACTACAACAGAGGACCAATATATCTAGATTAATTAGACTGTGTGGGAAAAATGTGAGGGTAGAGTAACTTACTATGAATTAGGTCGAGCATTTCAAATAATTACCTTGATAATGTTGATGAAATTGAAAGCAAATCAAGAAGAGATGTTGAGTCGATCCAAATAAGGTCTTCTGGTAGCTGTTAGAGGTAGGGTATTGATTTGATTTTTCTCTCCGAACAAATGAATTGTGAAAAGGGAATTGATTATCTCAGTTGATTATAGGTCGATTATTCGAAGTTGAGGAGTTGATTATTCGAAGTCGATCAGTTACTCGATCTATTGTCCTCTGAATATGAATGAATACTCGACCACTTACTCATTTAAAAAATGGTAGAATAGAAAGTTTCTACCTATAGTTTTTTTGACCCAATCAAAGACTATAAAAAATAAACCAACGGATCTTCTAACCATACTTAATAATTTCCTCAAAAAAATAAATAAAAAATAGAGAATTGGTAATGGGCCTCCATTGTGGATGCTCGATTCGTTAAATAGGCCGGTGAGCTCGACCCCACCTTAGTGCATAGGAATATAGGATCCGTTTGTCAACTAGCCTGCAACTCGCTCCACTCGATTCATCCTTTCGCAATTATCATCCAAAAGTGGATTGCTGTATAAGGTAACAAATTAGGGTTTTATTCCTTCAAAGTAACGTCAAATTTCCCAAAACCTTCTCTCGTTCTCATCTACTTGGTTTTCTTCTCTACACTGGTACTTGTTGATTCATTCCTTTTACTTGTTTGATTACGTATTGCGATGATTGTTTATGTCTTCTGATTGATAGAAAGTTATCGCAGATCTCTTCAGATCTGTAATTATTTTAGCAATTTGATGAATAGATTGGATAAATTAATAGTACGTGATCAACGTATATGTCTAATTGTCAGTTTTAGATTGTAGTGATGAGTAATTGAACGGTTATCAGCTGTTAATGGTTGTCATATTGATATAATCGACTCTGTTAATTTGTTTCTCTATAAGATTGTTCTGTTTTGATCGTAGTTATGAAGTGGTTGTAGAGTAGGACTAAAATTTTGTGGAGATGTCGCAGTTAATTTGGGAGACTTTTTTATGGAGTTGGAGATTTAATTAGTTGAATTGCTAGATTGTGCTGCTTTGATTGTAATTTTGAAACCATATTGACCTATAGTTGAGTTGGAAAAGAGTTAAGTCAAGGTGTGCACACACGATCAGGATCTAGCAACACGTGGTTGGTCTATTAGGAAGATCTATAAACTAATCGTGAATTTGTTTGTCTAGGTTATGTTTGTCTAAATCTGATTCAGGCATGTAGGTATCAAATTACTTCTCAGCCCAATTTGACTTTTTGAAAGTGGATCTGTGGCTTTTTCCAATTCCATCTCCGATACCGTAAAATATGCCCAGACTCCATGAGTTCACATCTGATCACCCAAATACTCTTAGATCTATTGTCTTCGGCCACTTGATTGCACATAGGTGGCATAAATAATTGAAGACGCTGATTCTTGATGAAATTATGCGAATGGGTTCCTAGATTGAAAAGGAGAGTAGGAGGCTGGAAGAAATACAGCAGAGAGTGGACGAGAGGGGTGGCTTGTCATGCTATATTCCCCATCACACGTGAGAGTTACAGATAGTCTTTTTGTCTAAAGCTCTCATGATTGGCAAAACTGGCTCCAGAGAGAAGTGATTACTCTGAAACAGAAGTGTCTTGTATTTAGGGAGATCAGAATGGCTTACTGATGGAAAACGTCTGTATGAAAGGGTGAGTTAATGACTAGACTAAGGTATATCGCAAATGGTGTGCATCATCATAGATACTATCTATAACTTATGGAACACTTATATATTTTCATAGATTGTCCTTTTATAATTTCTCTAATATGTATGTGTTACTCCAGCAATTGCTGGTGTCTTAAGAGTGCTTTATGATTATATGTTTACTTGCTTATACTTGTTTCATTGTAAGGCTTCATATTTAGTTCATCACTAAAACAGGTGTCATGTCTGATGATTATAAATAATTAGTATGGCTGAAGTAGTAGACTGTGATACATTTGTCACTACGTAAATGAGTGACTGTCTCCATCCTATCTAAATACATTACTTGTAGAGCTTCGATATCCGTAACTCCAGTTGGTTCATTTTCATGTTTTTCTTTTTTTCTTTTTTTTTTTAAATCTGGGAATATACAGTTCTAGCAATGTCGGATGATGTGGAATATCGCTGTTTTATTGGTGGCCTCTCGTGGTCAACTTCTGATAGAGCTTTGAAAGAAGCCTTTGAAAAGTTTGGTCATCTTCTTGAGGCAAAGGTAATCATTCATTCAAGTCTTGTTTTCGTTATTTGTTTGATGTTGCAAAAACTGGTTGATTATTAGAAATTTATCCTTATTTTAGACATTTTTAAACACTTCAATTTGGATGTTAGTAGTGGCTAAATCTCTCAAGTAAGCATCGACTACTGATCTATGTTGCAAGTGATTAAAAAAAGTAAAGAAAGAAAGCTTCTTCTGATCTCGTAACAATATCTGTCAATATGCTTCAGCGTCTCCTCAAGTTTATGATTCCATTGATACCGATAGACAAACCTTCTCTAAATTTTAATCTCAAGCATGGAGCTAGCTTCTAGTAAAGCTGCAGGGTTTGGTGGCACATGTTTTGAATAATGTGTGTAGTGGCTTTGTGAAAAATAAGGCTACAGTTGCTTAACATATGTTTATTGTGATACCTTGGTTCTTGCTTGTGAGATCTTAATGGTACTTTTTTTTTCTTCATATAGGTTGTTGTGGACAAGGAGTCTGGGCGCTCTCGTGGATTTGGCTTTGTCACTTTTGATGAGAAGCAAGCAATGGAAGAAGCTATTGAAGCCATGAATGGAATGGACTTAGATGGAAGAAATATAACTGTGGACAAGGCACAGCCTCAACAGGGTTCAGGCCGGGACCGTGATGGTGATCGTGGGAGGGACCGTGGTCGTGATCGCGGACGCGATCGTGATTATGGAGGTGGTCGAGGATCTGGTGGTGGAGAGTGTTTTAAGTGTGGAAAGCCAGGACATTTTGCTCGTGAGTGTCCAGGTGAAGGAGCCAGAGGAGGAAGGTATGGTGGCAGAGATGATCGTTATGGTGGGGGTGGTCGTGGTGGCGGAGGTGGACGATTTGGTCCTGATAGAAATGGAGATCGTAATAGTGGACGCAACAGGGATGGTGGTGGTCATGGGGGAGGCGATCGGTACAGTCGTGACCGTTCTGGACCATATGAGCGCCGGAGTTCGGGAGGTTTCCGCTCAGGATGAAATGACTGCTTGATTCTGTGGTATGCAACACATGCTTAAAGGTTGCAACCTTACTTTCTTGTAAGAGTGTTCCTAATACATCTATTCCATGTTAAATTTCAGATGAAGAAATGGAGGTACCGCTGTTGCTAGGTGCAAATGTTCGAAGTTTCATTCTGAAAGCTGTCTTCTTTCATGATGTGTGGCAAATTGGCTCAATGTAGTGGGATCAAACTTTTGAAAGTGTGAAAACTTGGCACCAGTAATCTACTATTTGTGTCCCTAAACTGTTGGAAATTTGCCGGTGGGGTATTATGCTTGCTTGCTGGTCTTACACTTTTGAATGTCCTTATTGCTGCTGGTTGTCTACTTTCTTGCATAAGAAATTACTACTACTGCCATTACTGCCGCTGGATGCATAATGAGTTTCTCCGTAGGCACTTGCACATCTCAAAGTGTCAGTGGTGATAGATGGATCTATGCGGACTATCTGTGAGCACTTAGTGTTTTCGGTAACAAAATGATTTTTTGGGTCCATGACCGGGGGTCTGATACTTATGGATTGGGATCTTAGTGGCTGTCTTAAAAGCATAGTTCTGTTTCATGTTCTTAAACTCAGTGTCTTAACAAATAATCTGGAAACCTGGTAAAGCTTTTTTCTCTCTGTTTTTACTTATGGATATTATCTACTACTCCACTTTATGTACAAGTTTTTGACGTACTTAACCTTTTGGCAGGCTGCTTGGCTTTTCATGGCCTTATTAGGCACATGATTGCCTTCTTTGTTGCTACTTGCTAGTTGGATGTGTTTAAACATAATAAACTTGAGAAAGAATTTTGGGCAACAAGCAGCCTATCTGCAAAGTCTTTAACCATCAGTTCCTCTTTATCTCCTGAAAGATGCAGTAATGGAAGAGTCCCATCGATTGTTTGTAAACATCTGGCCGTTGTGTGGATGCTCTTGAGTCTTGACAAGTTTAGCAATTGCTGTCCATTATTTTATTCAAGGGCTTTGTTCCACATTGCTATTCGTGGGAGGATGGTTATTTGTGTTCTACACCTGTGAGTGATGTCCTTGTTCACCTTGCCAAGATCTAGATGAGCTGTTCTGTCCCTTGCAAGTCAGCCTCTTGTTCCTTTTCAGCTTGTGGTTCATTTTCACCTTGGGGATGGTTATTATAGATTTCTTATCGGGGAGACTGCTGCCTTCAGTGAGTCGTGAAACGTTGTGGAAGAATAGTTTAATTACATGGATGGTCGGTGCATGTGTTCCTTCTGCTTTTTGTTATTTTCCCTTTTTCTGCCTGCCTAAAGGTTTTGGGAAGTGATTTCTTATGTGGTGGTCATCTGGCAACTGCAAGCTTCGGCTCACATTACCCGTTGAAAGTTCTGCTTCAGGCACCTACCATACTTTTACTTGAAGCATATTTTGCTGCTGCTTCTAGTTCTCCCCCCCCCCCCTCCCCCTACTTTTCCTCTTTACCTTTTGTTTGTTTGTTTTCAGTTGATTCCTTATGAAAGGTTTATTGTTTATCTCTTCCACACGGTGCTCAATTTTCTGAATCGTATGGGCAAATATTCAGCCAGCATGCACCTAGTAGATGGTTGTCAATCTTCGCAGGAGTTGACTGATGTAAGACCTAATGAGTCTTGCGATCAAGGTTTTGCTAATTTCTGGATTTCATACCTATTGCAATCTATATAAGGGTTTTTTTTATAGGAAAAAAGGTTTTATTTTATTGCCGTATTGGTCGTTTCAATTTTTTTTAAGATTTCCTGCCTCATATCTAGGCTAAGGGCTCGTTTGGTGCTGCGTTTTGAAAACGCAGCGTTTTCAAAACGGAGTTTTAGTGCTTGTTTGGTGAAGCGTTTTAGTCAAAACGCTGGTAAAAAACGCAGCGTTTTCTCTTTAAGTGTTTCAATGCAGCGTTTAAAAACGTGGAGCGTTTTAAAACGCTACAAATTTGGAGCGTTTTAAAACACTCCACGTTTTTAAAACGCTGCGTTTTAAAACGCTGCATTGAAACACTTAAAGAGAAAACGTTGCGTATTTTACCAGCGTTTTGACTAAAACGCTCCACCAAACAAGCACTAAAACTCCGTTTTGAAAACGCTGCACCAAACGAGCTCTAAGAATGACCCCGACCATATTACTTTATCAATTCTCGTGTGTTTTCCTTGTTGAGCGTTTAATTCTCATGGGGTCCCAAACATTTGAGTTTCTGGTTTTTTTTTCTTTTCTTTTTGGAGTTGAACACTTATTGAGAAGCCCGTAAGAGGGTGGCCCAGTGGTAGACATAGAGTTTCACAGATTGTGAGGTCTTAGGTTCGATCCCTTCCCATGTCCCCCTTAGGAAAAAAAACACTTATTGAGAAATGTGTTTCCCATTTTATGGTGAATGAAAATCTTGGCTGAGTTTTGTGTCATTTTGTTGCATAAGTGTACATGTAGATGTTTCGAACCACACATGAAGATAAAAGGGTGCATTTGTTAAGAAGTTATTATTTGTAAGAGCAGAGTTAACGGGGTGTCTAACCCAGATCAAAGTGGAATCTTCCTCGTTATGGGTGGATCAAAAAAAATCAAAGTCAAATCTTATTTGATTTGGTTTGATTTGTATAAATATATGTTATAGATCAAATCATATAACAATTTTTTTTTATCTCTTACTTTTTTATTTTTTTTTCATTAAAAAGAGTACATATTTTTATGTATTAATAGAGACTTGGTTTGTTTTATTTAGATATTAAACCGATTTTCAATATAAAGATGTTGGGGTATTTAAATGTGTTAGAGTTGTGTCACTATTAGAAGAGATTTTTTGTTTTTAATTAAATGAGTATCAAAAAGTTTATTTGATTGATTTTTAATGAGTTATGTTTGATTTAGTTGTACTGTTAGTTCTTGCTCTAAGGATCTACCTTGAGAAGTTTGACCAATGATATTTGCAATAAAACACTTTGAGAAATAGTTTATTAATAAGTTGTGCGTGCCTTCTCTCTAGTTACTGATGAAATCTTCGAATTTATCAGAATTTGAGTTTGTGTTGCACGAGGTTAAAGCGTGTATTAGTGGTTTTCTAATACACTAATTTATCTGGATTTGATGATTGATCCAATCGACTAAAAAACTGAAGAAAGAAAAATGCTCATGCAATGATGCAATGTACTCCTCAGTCCTCACCTCTTTCTTGGGGCTCGGGAAAAGCTTGGAGTATTTACTAACAAACTCTCTTCCCGATTAAGCTCATAATGATCACTGATCAGCACAACTTCAAGAATGGTGCACAAGAGTCTCACCTCATGGCTCATGCTAGTATTGAACATGATCTTTAACATAGTGTCTCATAGTGACAGTACCAAGAGCTTCAGCATCGTGTCTCATGGTGAGCCTCGAATTTTTATGTTTTGAGTAATACCGTATAATTATTTAATACGTTGGCATGTATTTGTGTATTTTAACTTCTGTTGGATTATTATATTTGGTCATAAGTATGTTTCATATAAGACGGTCTTATAAATCTTAATATTTAAGACGGAATTATTCATGTTAAATAGGTCAAAGATTCAAAAATTACATCGCCACCTCTTAACTTTTGAAAATTAAATCGCCTCCCATCAGATTTTGTAAATGAAAATTGTGTCATTTTTTTGGTTAATTGTAAGGGAAAGTTTATGGTTAATTGTAACCGAGAGTTTTATAAGAGGATAAATTAGTATTTAGAGTTTATGGTTAATTATAATTTTTTAATAAGAGGATTAATTAGTAATTAAATTTTTAAGTGAATATGTTATTTAGTGTTTTTTGTGTTGTAATTAGAGTCACCCTAATTTTACCATTATTCATACAAGTATTTACCATATAATCTAGGTATATATATGTTAAATGCATAACACTAAAACATTCGCATCATTCTCAATCATGCAAAATTTGCCTCTTAGTCCACTTCATCACTCATGACTTGCTCCTCTTCATCACTCCATAACTTGCACCTTCGACAGACAGTAGAAAATATTCAATCAATCAAACATATTTATATTCATCTACAATAATTGAATAATTGAATTATTGATATCTCAACTAGGCGCTATTGACATCTCAACAAAGTTCGTTTCTCTCACCACATGTTCTCTCAACCGAGAACTATTGATTTTTTTTTATATGTCGACAAACAAGTTTGAGGTAAAAACCGTAAAATTCAATAGGTTTTAAAAGTGACAATTTAGTATATACTTGTTTCGTAAATTGAGTTACTTTCTCATTTACCGGGAAAGATTGTATTATTTAGAAAATTCAAAATAAAGGGAGAATAAAAAGATTCATATTTTAGAAAAGGACAAAAGATAACATGTGCTCTAAAGATACATGTTGGTTAAATGAATATTCATAATATGTTTTGTACAAAAAATTATCCTACTAACATTGGAATTTGTGAATGGATAATTATCAAAATAAAACTTGCTTTTCATTATTTAGATTACAAAAATGCTAGGTTTATCACTAATGTTATAACTTGTTTTGTGAAAGACAAAGTTTAAAAATTAACAATGTATTTCTCAAGACAAATTATAATGCTAGTGGTAAACATATTTTAGATTATTATGTCTTTAACTCTTTATGATACATTTGAGTAAAAAATGATGCATTTGAAAAAAGTTACAGAAAAAGAAGCAGAGGTATACGTAGGGGTGGGCAAACGGGTTTGGGTTTTCGGGTCCCGAATCGATCCGATTGGGTCATATATTTCTGATTAACGAGTTACCTGAACCCGATTTGAAACAAATAGATCGGTTATCGGGTTTTGCTATGGTACCCGAAAAACTCGATCGGGTACTCGATTTTCAGATGGCTAATTATTATTATTTTTAATCTTTTTATTACATTAAACCAACTAGTCAACCATTTATGACTTTAGTCTACTCTTAAATCACATTACCATTACTAATACCAATACCAAACAATTGCAAACCTATCAAACACAAAAAAAAAATGTTTTTTTTAATTAAAAAAAGTGGTTTTAAACATAACGGGTTACCCGAACCCGATTTTGCGGTTACCTTATGAATTCGGGTACCCGAAGTACAGTTACCCGATTTTTTCGGAACGGGTTCGGGTAGTAAAATATCCTATCCGTTTTTTTAGGTACCCGACCCTATGCCCACTCCTAAATATACGTTTAGAGCATGTACAATAGTTAAAAGCTTATTGATATTCTTCTTTATTTCTAAAAATCATATTTAGCACACACATTTAAAAAATTAAATTGACTCTGTTATGAATATTAATAGATGGTGTATTCTTTAAATAAGTTTATGTGGAGTAGGATTAGAGGTGGTAAAATGGGTGTTATGGATAAGCATGAGTTAGGCTATTATTCATGGTTAATAGCCTAACTCATGCTTATCCATAACACCCATTTTACCATCCCTAAGTAGGATGTATTCCCTCTGTTTCAGACAAATATGAGATATTTTACTATAATAGTCTATTAAAAAAATCATGTCTACAATATGCATAACATTTTAACATTATCACACACATTTGATATTAATATATTGATTATGCTCAAATATTATTGTGATTATGATAAACTCTAATGTTAATTGTATACTCCCTTTGTTCCGGACAATGAGTTTATTATATTATTTTGAGATATTTTACATAAAGAGTCAATTTTGAAATGTTAGGTTTGTCATTTTTATAACCTTTTATATTTACCCTCCACTTGTGTTGTAATCATGTTGATTGTAGTTAGGTATTTTTGTAATTATGATCAACTTTAACGACATTAATATATTTCTTAAGGCAAAACACACCTTTGGACCACCCAATTTTCCCAATTCTTGCAATTCGGGCACCGAAACTTTGAAAATGTTATTTGAGCCACTGGACTTTAGTTATGATACAAACGAACCCAATTTTAGACAGACGTTAGCCTAGGACGTTAAATTTAAGTGAAGTCCCTATCTTACCACTATAAATATCAAGGGAGGAATAATTATAATCAGAAAGGGTCCAATTGTAAATAATAGAACTTCTTGGGGGTTTACAAATCTGGGTCCATCTTCATCTTCTCCAATTGAGGGTTACATATCTGGGTTACAATGAGTAGACTCACCGACCCAGTTCAACGAGCAGTTACATAGATCTCAAGCTTCTGAAGAAGCAACGGAAAATGAAGGTCGGCGATTGGCAGAGCTGAAGAAGCTTGGGAGTTGTATTCGCTAGATCTGAACGAAAGAATGAAGATTGAGGTGTTAACAAGATGAAGATGTCGATCGGAGAAGAGATGGTGTGACTGTGGGTATAGATAAAATGTTGGGTGGAGATGAAGTATGAATTGGCTATAGATGAAAAGGCTCGGCTGGATTTGGATGAAAAGAGGGCTAGGGGTTGGCGTGGCTTGGAGCCGCTTGGCCGGACACGAAAAAAAGAGAGACGGGGGAGCTAGCCAGTCTGGTAGTGGAAAAGGCTCGATCGGATCTGAGACTTGATTTGAGGGAGATCGAACTGGAGATGAGAATGAGCCATCAGCGTGCGGAGATGTATGGCTCAAAGGGCGGGGGCTATCTCGTCGTCATCGGCGACGGAACAGATCTGGAAGAGGGAGGAGGAGAGAGTGAGCGTGTGGAGAAGAAGGAAATGTAAGTGGGGAGGTGGCGGATAGGGTGCCATTGTTGTTGCTATCATTCTTTGTTTTTTTCTTTTCTTGGGTCGCTCATGTTTTGTATAGCTCTGATTAATGATAGTTATAACTATGTCAAACCTGTAGATTTTGTGACCACCAATCATATTACTTTCTTAATTAGCAGGTCAGTGCATCAATATTTGAGCCTATTTCGCTAAGATGTCGAATTTAGGGTAATCTTGATATGTAAATCAATTGCTCAATAGAAAACCTAGTCTGAAGTGCTGCTCATATGAATGTTGGAACTCGTGCTTATGTTTTTGATAAGAGTTGCAATGTTGATTGTAGCTTGCAACCTTCAATTTAGAAAGTTGTAGCACTGCCAGCCAGGTTTTCAATTTCCCCCCGAAGCTTTGAGTTGATGAAGATGAACAAATCTGGGAGAAAATGAAGATGAGCATTGTTGACTAACCCTCAAAGTTCTATTATTTTTAGTAGGACCCTTTTTGTATTATAATTATTCCTCCCTTTTGTTTGTGTTTTCAGTTGGACCCCTTTGGATTTCTAATATCACAAAAAATTGTATTTAGAAAGGTAAAATAGATATTTGACATAATTTAACGGTTAAATCTATCGTCCATCCAAAAAATGGACTTGCTTGCATCATAACTAAAATTTGATGGTCCAAATAACATTTTTAAATTTCCGGTGGTCGAATTATAAGAATTGAGTGGCCCAAAGGTATGTCTTACCTATTTCTTAACTATTAAAATTTTCAAACGAGAATTCTTAGAGTGGGACAGAGGAGTACCTGTTACCAAGGTTCTAAAAATCGTTAGGCAGCCGTTAGCCGGCACACTAGCGCCTAGCGCCTAGGGGACTAGTCGAGGCGTAATCGGAGCCTAGGCGGGGCCTAGAATTAAGACATAATTACCTTTTTTTTTATTTATAATTTACATCAAAGATCAACACACATTGACTACAAATTTATATATATTTTTTTATGTTAGTCATTTTATCAAACACTTGTCTATATTTGTAAAATGAACAAAAATATACAAACCTACCATTAATCTCAATTCTCAACAACACCAAAGCAATAAATCAGTCAAGTTTAGAACTAAAAATAAAAAATATATATTAATCCACCTCCATACTGCCCCTACAACCCACGGTTTAACATATCCTCCCTAATCCCTTCTCATTTTAAATTATAAGTCTCAAGACAGCCTCCTTCTTCTTCATCTTTTTTTCTTCTTATTTCCTCTATCTATCTAGCAGACCGACAACCCTTATTACTCCCTTTCTTTTTTTTTCTTCTCTCTCTCCGGCAGACCGACTCTCCTCATTTTTTCATCCCCCAATCTCTTTCCTCCTAGATCTAACCATTTAATCTATCCCCTCTCTCATCCTCCCGAATATCCACAAAATCAAATTCCTTTTCTTTCTACCTTCCTCTCTGCCTCACCATTACCACTCCCCTTCCTTCTCCAGTTCGCCCTCCTTCCTTTTTCGGTTATCGCATGTCACAAAATCAAAGCTACAAAAATAAATTAAGGTCGGCGAGGTTTGATGTAGGCGCCGACTTGGTCAATTAGGCGGCGATTAAAAAAGTCGCGGCGGTAGAGAGGGGCCTAGCGCCTAGGCGGGGAGTTTTAAAACACTGCCTGTTACTAATTAGACATTTTAAACATAGAGTTCGAGTGTGTTAATTAAAGTGAGAAGAGAATTAAAGATTAAAAAAATAAAAATAATTGAATTCACACTTAGAAATGATCTAAAAAGTGAAACTGAATAGTAAACCCGGAAGGAAAGGTTTTTGGGGGTTTGGCCATTTCTGTGAGGGTTTTGGGTTTTCATTCAATTTCCCTCCCGCCCGCAGTCTGTCTAATATACTCCACCAAACAGGTTTCGTGGGCGTCTTCCTCTTCCATGCTCATGCTCTTCCCACAATATTGGTTCAGATAATTCAGTAGAAAAGAAAAACAGGGGGAAGGGTGGGGGAAGCAGCAGGAGGAGAAGTTGAGAAATCTAATAGTAGTATGTGGTATCTGTGCGTGTTCTTCCACAGATTACTGGATTATAGGAAACCCGAATTTGAATCTCTCGCTGACCTCTTCGGCGCCTTTCCTGATTCTGATTCTGATGATAACAAGTCATTAGAATGGAGGCTCCCTCAACATCACCACCCAGACTCCCCTTTCCATTTCGTCAATCTCCCTTCCGAAGACATCGCCCGCCAAATCGCCAACCGCAGTTAGTCCCCTCCTATCTTTGTCTGTCTATGTGTTCCTGTTTTGGGGTAGACTAATACTTTCTCGGTCCAAATAAATAAATAAATCCTATTTCCTTATTGAAAAATCGACGTACGAAAAAATCGTGCCTATTGCTGTAGCTTAATCCTGTTACTTAATAAGGTGAAGTTGTTTGTTACTCTATATGGGATGATTTGTGTGGATACATTACCGGATTTCAGGTTCCTGTGTTATATGTTTATGTGTAATGCCATTCAAGTTTGGTACGCCTCTCTGTTGATTAATTATTGCAAATAGTATGACACAAGTTGAAACAAGTGCTGAGGGAGGTTTTTTCTCTCTCTCTCTTCATTTTAGGGTTTAAGGTGAATGCTCAATGCTCATATGGACATCCATCACTCATGTTGGAGGTTTGTCCTGTACCTCCATGTATCTTGTCTTGTATCGGACATGGGTGGATTCTGTTTTGTTAGAAATTACTATCTATGTCCCAACATAAGTCTCCATTTTTGAATTTTCACAAAATTAAGGAAGTTGACTGCGAAGCCATTTTTAGTAACATAAATACCCGTGTTGTCTACCATTTAGCATTAAAGACGCTCATTCCGGGCCGGATGGAGTGTTAACGTCTACAAAAATGAACAAGTGTTATTTATTTTTCGATTAACTGCTTCCTTGTTAATGTTTAACTACACTTCCACCCCTCCCCGAAACCCTCCCAAACAAAAAAGAAATAGAACGAGTACAGAATCATGAAAGGATTAGAGAAAGTGGATTTTCTTACTGTCTCATCCTATGTACATAATGGAGGGTATAATGGGGGTGAGGGTAGGGGCACTGCCACAGGTGATATACCTTTTGGCACGATTCTCAATGGTCTTAATATTTGATGTGCCAAGAGGTGGTGGTGGTTTGCAGAAGGTTGACCAAGTTCAGCTTATAAGAAAGCTGCTAACCAAGTGGAGATGTAGACGAGAAAATGGTCTGAAATGTATGCAGGGCATGATAAGGAGCCTGGAGGCCCTGGATAGTTCATTGTGGGTCATGGGATCTAAGTGCACGTTCCCAAATGTATGAGAAGTTCAGGAGCCTGAATGTAGTTCAATAGTAACTGGTTGGGCTATCAAGCATAAAAACCTACAGGTTTGAGTGACTGAGTCTACGAGTAGCCTCATTATAGGAAAATGTCAAATATTAGGTTTGTATTCAATCAACATCTTGCATGTTCTTGTGTTGGATGCCATTGTTTTGCAGAATCTGTCATACCGATTGGACTTCTAAAATTTCTTTTATAACTTCTAAGCTTAAATATCTCTTTGCCCATAAGTTTGTTGTATTAGTTTTGCCCTATTGGTACATATGCATTTTGTCCTGGAGCATATCTTGCTCCCATCAGTTTTGACTTATTATTTTGCCTCAACTTAAATGTTATTCTGATTTGAAAACTCAACTTTTTAGGATACCAACTATTGGAACTAAGGTTGAGTTGAATTTTGGAATGCAAATCGATTAATAAAAGTAAGATTTGTCCAAGTTAAGAGTCTTTTGCAGAGACATTCTGCTTTTTCCAAGAGGGAGTCTCATTTGGGAATGGCGGTGGCAATTCTTAAGTAACTCCATCATGTTGTGTTTCCTAAAGACTTATCCTGCTAACACACAAATATGCAGGTATTCTTGTGAAAGGGCTTTATGAAATATGGGGAGAAGGAAGTTCCTACGAGGAACTGGAAGAAGCGATAAAAAGCTATCCAGATGAGCGCAAGTTGCCGTACCTGACTTCTGAAAGCACTTTTAAGATCAACGTAGATAGTTTTGGCAAGGCTAACAGCTTCAGGGAGCAAAATCATCGCATTCGGGGGCTCTCTTACATCCCATTCAAGGTCTTTGTTTCCTTTTTCTGATTTCGTGCTTGTTGTGGGGCTTTAAAACTGCCTGAAATCTATATAGTTTCATCATTTGTTGACCAACTAGAAAATTTATGCGCTTGAAGTAGGTATGACTATGAAGTATATTGAATACTATTACCAGCACCACAATACCAGAACTTGCATCAATATTCTCTTTGTTCAAACGAGGTCTTCCTCTAGTCTTGTTTTATGGCTGTTTTCTTGGTTCAAATGTTCTACCGCAATTTAACTGTTCCATTACAGGCTTTATTAGTTGTTGTAGGATGTGAGTGACCCCTGACACATTTCAATAAAGGGCCTTGGGAGTTAGAGGTTGGGTTGGTAGCCGAGACTGGCCAAGTAAAGAGAAAGGGGGAAAAGGCGGAAACAAAGTTTAATCCCTGTAAGTTTGAAAATTAGATATGATGGCCTTTGCGTAAAGATTATATTGCCTCCAATTTTATGAAATACAAGATGCTCATTTTATGGTAAAACACTAATAGGTTCAAGGCTATGTTTAAGATTAAACATAGGAATTGAGGTCTTATTTGTATTCTATAATGCACGGATACGCTCTGAAGGCAGCGTCTCGCGTATCGGATACGGATAGGCTGCAGATATGCGGGATACGCCCCTAGATACGTCTACGGGGCAAAGTGTCACTTTTCTAAACACTGGATACTTGACTCAGATACGCGACCCGAATCCAGATACGCCCCTCAAAACTCGGTCGTTTTGTCTTGATGAAGAGGGGGATAAATCAGATTTTCACAAACCCAACATACCTCATACATACGCTTTCTATGCTTCTTCCTCGCCCTCACCGTCGCCTCTGGCCCTCGAGCCCTAGCCGCTGCCGTCACCGTTGACCCTCGAACCCTAGCCGCCGCCCCTGCTTAAAGTTCGAGCCTTCTTCTTCAGTTGAGCCTTCCTCTTCGTTGAGCCTTCTTCCTCGGTCGAAGTCGAAGCTTTCTTTTTCATTTTGGCTTCTTCGTTTTGTCGGCATATTAATATCTCCTTATCTATATAATAATATGTATGTTAGTATCCCTGTAGGCTGTAAGGCTATATCTATATAATATATGTATATATTATTATTAGTATTATAGTATATTAATATTAGTATATACTATTTATTTGTATATAATATATGTATATTATATATGTTGTTTATTTATATCTAAATGATATATGTATATTAATATTATAATAATAATATATGTATATTTATATTTTGGTCCTTATAGTTTGAATACGTATCCGTATCTGGGATTTTTCAAAAATCTCGTATCCCCGTATCTCATATCTACGAATCCGTATCCGTGCAACCTAGTTTGTATTCATGGATAGGATAAAGAAAAAGACTTGCTTGAGGTTCCCAAAGCTGACCCGACGCAGTGCTTAGATGGTGTGATCCTAGGGCCAAAGATTGGCACTCTACAAATGGAGGGGCTCAAGTGTCATGTTTGGGAAGCTAGAAGACCTTTTGGTCGCAGCAAAAGGCTTGGAATCAAAACAATTCTCAAGAAATCAGCAACTGAAGAATCTGTCCCTTGCAATCCTGAAGTTGGACATCCCTGAACCTGGACAGCCTGAACAGAACTTGGACAGTCTTTCTTGTTTTCTTCTCCGAAGTTGGACCAGCTTTGAGCTTGATTAATCCCTTAGTAATTGTTTCATTTTTAAGCCTATAAAAGGCAGATCTAAACTCTTTGTAGGGACAACTTGGTTGATATAATAAAGCATAAGTTTTGTTTAAGTGTTCTTATACACTTGTGGTTCTCTACAATTGAGTTTGTGAGATTATTAGAGTTTCTTGGATTAGAAACCACCTTGAACTTATCAATCTTCACGAGTCGGAAGATTGTGGCGTTCCGTGGTCGTGGGTCTCCAGCAATCGCGTCGAAGGTTCTCTACCGCACCCCAAGGTTCCTAGTCAATCGCGACTAGCGGGTCGAGGGAGACTCCCTATCCTTTTCATTCCGCGTTCTTTGTCCGTCTGCAAGGGTCCGTTAATCTTCGAATCGATCTTGGCTCGAATCCGAACCCGGATTCACATCATTAGAGTAGATCACCCCATAGTGGCCAAGGCTGGAGAACCTTAAGGGATGTGATCACTAGTGCTAGTGGTAGGTTGTTGCCTCCTTACTCTTGGGCGTTGGGGCGATTCCTTGTGATCCTTAATTTTAGGAGGTCAATCTCAAGATCTACCAACCTTTAAGAGGCTGTTAAGAGTTTTTCCTCGGAACCCCTAATGGATGGGGAGGTCAGGGCTCTAGGGCTGGCTCAACCTCCTAGGCCATACAACAATTCCTCCATGCTAAGCACCTTTTCTTCAAGTTGGCTTGCTTGTGGAGGCTCTTGATAGTCAGATAGTGCCAGCGTGCTGCCATGGAAACCTAAGTGGCTAAATGTCATTACCGTTGGGCTAGCGCACTTGATCTAGGTCCATCTCTTAGCTATCTTTGGAGGCCTAGTACGTTCTCGAAGGCCAGGTCTTGGTCCTAGGAGGCAATCGGGCGCTTGCGTGGCAATCATGGGGATGTGACATGGTATCTTAGTAGCAAACAATGTTATGTGATATTGTATGTAGAAGGCTCCTGGTTCTGCACCCTTTAATTGCTTTCTCATTTGAGGATCCATAGTATATATTCCAGTCATATATTTTC
The DNA here is from genome assembly GCA_013146195.2 of Codonopsis lanceolata. Lineage (NCBI taxonomy): Eukaryota > Viridiplantae > Streptophyta > Magnoliopsida > Asterales > Campanulaceae > Codonopsis > Codonopsis lanceolata. The sequence goes on along the minus strand of CM028381.1, from coordinate 105,248,662 downwards.
TTATGAGGGGGCAAAACATGGGGCTTTTGAGTTTTTTTTTTTTGTTGGGGGGGGGGCTGCGTTAAGTTACAATATCTTCATACGGATCAATCACCAAAAGCATCATCAAATTGTGTGATGATTAGTTGTGGAAGGAACGAAATCGTAGAGTTTTTGATAATGAAGAGGGTCTGTTTCGCTCTTGAAGTACACACTGCTTGGCACTCTTTCGTACTGGTGTTCAGATAGTTTGAATTCTGATTTGGGCCCAGATGGAGATAATTTCTCTGTTGTAGAGTTTGTTGATAATTTTGCTATTTCTTAATCTCTGTGTTTGGGTATACCTCTAGTGTGCACAGGACGCAACACGGTTTGGCGCAATTCTTTTGGATATATATACATCTTACTTATCAAAAAAAAGTTGTGGTAAGAACTTACGTATATTGATATGAGAAGTGCATCTGTGGAAGAAACCATACTCTCCCATACAGTCGCTCTCTTCCGGAGCGAACTGTTGCGTCTTAAGGAGTAAACTCTTCTAGAGCCCAAGTATGTTCGAAGTTCAGATCTTGCAGCTTCAGGCCACATGAGGAGGTCACGCGCCACACAGAAGGGTTCGCCTGCCGGAGGCGAGTTCGGCGGTACCATTGTCGTTGCCAGAAAACCTCTCTGTCGCCAGAGCTCCAATTGCTGGCCGGCGTGCCCGCCTGAATGTGATCTGAATTTTTGGGTCGTTAGCCTCGTATTGGTGTGTAGTTTCATGTTAGCTGGAGGAATTTTTTATTTCAGGTTTGGTTGAAGAAGGAAGGAGGTCTTTTGGGGATGGCTGCCGAGGAACTTTTGGGTGAAGAAAGGACAAATTTTCAGTGCGGTACGAAGACAATCAAGGTTTTGAGATGTTTCAAGGACCGAATAGAATTTCGGCTAGCAGAGAGATACATAGGTAGACCACATGTGATCTTCCTATCTTTTAGTGAGTTTGAGTGGGTATGTAAGCTGTTGGGCAGATTCTCAAGCTTCAGGAATTTATGCTGGAAGAAGAGACAAGCAAGATGGCGTGAGTTAGTGGTGGCCAAGGAGGAAAATGCCTCAGGGTTATTTATAAAAAAATGCTGTTAAGGGAAGAGGGAGATCGGGCATGATTTGTTTCCCTGAGAGTGCTGAAAACTTGGGGTGGGTGATGGTGGCTGAGAAACTCCAAAGATTTTCAGGTTTCAGGAAAACAGAAGATTACAGTGCTCCTGAATCGTATAAGGAGGCGTCAGAGATTCCTCCTTGGCCTTGACTTAGTTCGTAGCTCTGAACCAGGTCCGTGAAAGCAGATTTTGCGGTGGATGAAGGTTTGTGCAGTGGAGCTATGGTTTTTCTGGAAAGATGCTTGGTGGGGAGTGTTGGAATTCTAGAATGCCCTAAACCTGAAGTAAGTGAGATGCAATATTGGGTTGACCAGAGGTGGAAGACACTAGGGGGTGTGAGTTGTTGATATGCATGGTGTATTCTTTCTTTTCGAGTTTCCCTCGAAGGTGGAAGCGAATCAGATTCACAAAGAAAAGATCTGGAAGTTTAATCAGATGGAATTGTTCTTGGATTGCTGGAATCCCACAGTTTGTTGTCATCGAGAAGATTCAGTGTGGGTTAGGGTTCTAGGCCTGCCTCATTTATGGGGGACAAAGGTGTATCACGAGATTGGGAAGGCTTGTGGTGAATACATAAGTGTAGATGCAAACACAATTGCGAGAAAGGATATAAGATGGGCGAGAATTCTAGTGCGGTATAAGGACAATATTCTGAGTACGGTGCGTATTAGACTGGGGGAAAGGCTTTATATTGTCCCCATGGGTGGAGACAGCTACTGTCTCCAAATCTTGGAGGATGAACGACGGTGAAGGAGGTGAAAATTTTACTGGTAGGAAGCAAGTTAGGGCGGAGAAGACAAGTGAGCCTCACGCGAGGGGGAGGGAGGCGAAAGGATAGTGGGCAGGGAAGTCACGTGGAACCCGGATGGAAAAAGAGCAAGTAAGGAGCACGTGGGTCATCAGAAATTAAAAACTCAAAAACAATTCTTCAAACGGGGTCGTTTCTAGTGGCAGTTCCTTTTTGGTCAATTTGGGCCAAGATCAGGGGGAAAAACAGCAGATTTAAGGGTGGACTTGGTGAAAGCCCAACTGTGTTTAATATGAAAGATAAGGGGGAAAGCAGTTCTCATAATGGTGGGCCTGTTGAAAGCCCAACTATGTCTAACTTGAAAGATGGACTGAGCACACAAGAAGGGGGGTGGGTACCTTAAGTGGCCCATTTCCTTCTGAATTTGAGGACCAAGAAATCCAGAGGGATGCGTTGACTCCTCTAATTGATGGTGTGATAACGGATGTCGAATCGGAGATCAAAGAGAGATCGATAATGAAGAAGATAGTTTTAGTCACAGAGGAGAGGAAGGAATTGACAGGAAGGTCAACTTAGGTGAAGAAGATGCGACTCAGTCTATGACTGTGAATTCAGAGTCTATAGTTCCGGTCATGGAGGAGTGTATGGAAAATTTGGAAGAACCCTTAGAGTGCTCACCTTTGTCTTTGACAGTGATCTGAATATATGCAAGGTTTTGAGTAGTTGATGGACGCGAATGAAAAGGAAGATATTTCGCTGTGGGTTAAGTGGAGGGTGAAGGGTTTCGGGAAGCTGCTTGTGTGCAGGTTACGAAGAAAAAATTCTGAATTTACTAAAGGTAATGGATAGAGAGCATGGGGGAAGAAAAATAGTATTAGCAGCAAGAGGCTACGCTCAAGGAGTAACAGGGAGCTCAAAAATTTGAGATGTAGTCTTAATTTTGATATTGTTGACGGCAGGGGTGGGAAGGGTGAGGAATCAAATCTGAATGTTTAATTATGCATATTCTTATTATTTCATGGAATGTTAGGGGTATAAATGATGAGTCGAAGCGAACAGTGCTAAGTGCAGCGATTTGTAAATGGAATCCTCAGGTAGTTTGTTTACAGGAGACTAAGGTGGTTCGTATGGACAGAAAAATGGTTATGAGTGTTGGTGGTGATAGGTGGACGTAGTGGGACCATCTAGATGCTATTGGGTCGGCGGGGGTATCGTGGTAATGTGGGATTCTAGGGTGGTTTCCAGAAAGGATACAGTGATCGGTTCTCACTCAGTTTCTTGCATTTTCGAGGGACTGGAAATGACTTCACATGGGTTTTTACTGGGGTTTATGGTCCTTGTGCTGATTCGGTTCGCCAAGGTTTATGGGATGAAGTCAAAGCCGTATCTGCTAGGGGGAAACTTCCATGGTGCATTGGAGGAAATTTAACGTTGTCAGATTTCCCGAAGATCATAAAGGGGCAATAGTATATACACAAGCTATAGTGGAGTTCAATGAATTCTTAAATGTGGACCTTCCCTAGAAATAGTGAGGGGGCCCAATGCTCGAGGATAGATCGCTTTAGTGTCACCTTCTTGGATGGAGAAATTTGGGGGAATATCTCAATCTTGCCTTCCAAGGGTGTGTTCGGATCATGTTCCGTTGCGTTTGGAATGTGGTGGACTGAATAAAGGGAAATCTCCCTTTCGGTTTGAACTGATGTGGTTAGAAGAACTTGGATTTATGGATTGGTTTAAGGAGAAATGGGCAGCTTATGAAGTGGACGGTAATCCTTGTTTTCGATTAGCCAAAAAGTTAAAGATGCTGACGGAAGATTTGAAGAAGTGGAATAAGGAGACTGTTGGTAATGTTTGGAAGCCGCAAATGAAGCCATCCTTACGGGAGACAATTTGAGGAGGATGATATATGTAAATAGGTGTTTCATGTGTAAAAGGGAGGAAGAAACTGCGAATCACCTTCTGCTACACTGTCCAATGGCAAAGGAAATTTGGAATTTTGTTCTCTGTTTATTCCAGGTGGCCTGTGTGACTCCTCTTTCTGTCAAAGAGATGTTAATGAGCTGGGCTTTCTTCAAACGTAAGACGAAACCCTGCAGTTTTTGGATGGCTGCGCCGGCAGCAATTTGCTGGACTATTTGGAGAGAACGTAATTCCAAGGCGTTTGACAATACAGAGAGGAGCTGCGAGAATCTTAAAGAGCAAATCATCCTGTATTTTTGGTGCCACAATGTGGTCTCACAGGGGCTAAGCTCCTTTGTAGAGCTTGTGGATAATAGTTCTGTACGGTTGTAGGAATTCTCTTTCCTACTACTGTAAATAGGACGCGTCACCTTTTTTGGCGCCCTTTCTTTATATATACTCTTTACTTATCAAAAAAAAGATTGAAGTTGGATAGACTGATGGAGGAGGTCAAGGAGCTGGATATTCAGGATGGGTCGGGTGTTTGGAGGGATGAGGATTTGGCCAGATGGAAACTTCTTCAACTACTAAATTCAGAGGCTGCTTCGATGTGAAGAGATCTGTTGGAGGCAAAAGGCTCGCATCAAATGGTTGAAGGAAGGTGATAACAATACCAGATTATTCCATCAGACTGCAAAGGCTCACAAACATGCAAATCAGATTTCTAAGGCTCGTATTAATGGTGAACTGTTGGTTGACGATTCTGATATTAGAGGTGGGATTGCAGACGTTTATAAGGGTTTATTTACGGAAGAAAACAATTGGCATCCCCAACAGGAAGGCATTCAATTCAATCATCTTGATCCAGTGGATACAGATTTACCTTTTCACTGAAGAAGAGGTTAAAGCAGCAGTTTTCAGGTTGAAAGGGGATAAGGCTCCGGGTCCGGATGGTTTTCCGATGGCCTTTTTTCAGCATTGCTGGTAATTGATTAAGGGGGATTTGATGGAGCTTTTTCTGTTTTTCTTTGAACACAAGAGGTTTGAGAGAAGTCTCAATTCTACATTTATAACCCTCATCCCTAAACGTATCGGGGTGGAGGACTTAAGAGATTTTAGGCTGATTAGTCTCATAGGGGGGATATACAAGATCATAGCAAAGGTTCTTGCAAGTCGTTTGAGGAAAGTTCTTGATAAGGTTATATCAATTTCTCAACTTGCGTTTGTGGGAGGTAGGCAAATTACAGACGCACCCACTGAAAGCTAATGAAATTGTGGATTGGAGGATTCGCAACAGTGAAGCAGGATTGCTTTGCAAATTGGATATAGAAAAGGCCTACGATCACGTTAATTGGGACTTTTTGTTGTATATTATGCGCAAGATGGGTTTTGGGCAGCCATGGAGGGACTGGATTTTGTTTTGTATATCTTCGCCTAAATTTTCCGTTCTAGTTAATGGGGAGCCAACAGTGTTTTTTGCTAGTACGAGAGGTTTGCGCCAAGGAGACCCTATTCCTCCATTTTTGTTCAGCATTGTTATGGAAGCTCTTAGTAGGATCATAGAGACTGCCCATCACAAATGACTTAATTCGAGGATTTTCTGTAGGGAGGGAGGAGGTTGGCTCTCAGGTGTTGGTCTCTCATTTGCTTTTCGCAGATGACACCCTGTTTTTTTGCAAGGCTAAGGCAGCTCAACTAGGTTACTAAGGTTGATCCTGTTATTCTTCAAGCGGCTTCAGGTTTGAAGGTGAACATTATGAAGAGTGAGCTGTTGGCCGTGGGTGAGGTGGAGAATATGGATGAACTGGCTGCGTTTTTTGGTTGTAAGGTAGGAGCTTTCCCAACGACTTATCTTGGGCTCCCTTTAGGTGCTAATCCTAGAAATAAAGAGTCGTGGAACCCGATTATAGCAAGATTCGAACGCAGGTTTGGGGGTTGGAAAAAATAGTATCTTTCAAAAGTACCCTCTCAAGCTTGCCTACTTATTTTATGTCGATGTTTGCTATGCCGATTTCAGTGGTGCTGAGGATCGAAAAGTTGGAGAGAGACTTTTTGAGGGAGGGCCAAGCGGTGGCATTGATGGGTAAATAGCTTTGGAGATTTAAAAGGTAGGTGGCATGTTCGAGCTTGATAGATGGTGGATTGGGGATTAAAAGGTTAAAATTGTTCAATGTGGCATTGATGGGTAAATAGCTTTGGAGATTTTTGCGCGAAAAAAGATTCACTTTGGAAGAAGGTTGCGTTGAGCAAATATGGAGTTGGAGACCATGTGTGGAATCCAATTGAGGTTAACTTTTCTTATGGGGTGGGGATGTGGAAAGGTATTAGAAGGAAGTGGGATATTATGAAGAGATACATAGCTTTTGATGTGGGTATTGGTAACTTAGATTTTGGAGTGACAATTGGTGTGGTGGTACGGAGCTTCGGAGGTTTTCCTGTTGTTGTATAGCCTTGCTACACATAAGGAGGAAACAGTCAATTACATTTCAATGGAGAAAGTGCTACTTGGAACCCCACTTTTAGAAGGAATTGTTGGACTTTCTTGGGCGTCTCTTCGAGTTGCTTTATAGACAGAAAGTGGATAGACATAGAGAAGATTTAGTTTTGTGGGAAGGAGGGAAGTGTAAGGATTTCTCAGTTAAATCCTTTTATCACAAGATCTCAAATAATATTGTTTCGTTCCCGTAGAAGAGTGTGTGGAAGACTAAGCCCCCTACAAGGATGGGTGTTTTTATGTGGGAAGCTGTAAATGAACCCTTGTTAACACGCGACAACCTCCAGCGTCGTGGTAAAATTTTAGTCAACAGGTGCTGCTTGTGTAAAAGTGATGGGGAAAGTGTCAAGTGTCAACCATTTATTGCTACATTGCCCTTTTACCAGGAAGTGTTGGGACTTTGTGTTTAATTGTTTCAAAGTGGTGTGGGTGATGCCTAATTAGGTGAAAGAGATGATGAGATGTTGGTCCCGGTCTGAACGGAGGAGGAATTTTTTATTGGGGGTGCCCCCATTGGCGATTTGCTGGACTAGATGGTTGGAAAGGAATGCTAGAATTTTTGAGAATGCCGAGCGAAGCGTAGAGAAGATCAAAGAGATTATCATGCATACTCTGCACTTTTGGTGCCATGAGTCGATTTCTTTTGACGCAAACCCTTTTGTAGAGTTTGTGGATAACATAACATAATGTAATTATTACTTATGTATAGAGGACACATCACCTGTTTTGACGTTCTCATATTTATAACATTTTCTTAACAAAGAAAATCAACATATTTTGAAGTGATTGCTGATAGAGATTTTTGTTCTTAATGTCAAGTGTTTGAACCATAGTTTTTTGAACAAGATGTAACATATGGTAAGTTATTATTCCAATTGTAAAAGATAAATGTGATGAAGCCCTACTATATTCTTTTATTTTACGAATTATATTTTTGAAAACGAACGAAAAACAGATGAAAGCATGAAATTAGGTTACATACTCTTGGGAGCAAACATAGTTATCGTGAAATTTTATTGTTGAATGTTATAGACTCAAGTGTGTTTTGTTATTTAATGAAATGGTTAGGTGAATGTTCCTTTCAGCCAGGCAGCATTGTTTATGAGCCCTATAACTATAAGTTTGATCTTATTGGGATGAATAATGCCCTTCTACTCTTTTACTCTCTTCATTCTCATAAATTTGAATACAGTTTTATGTAATTAAGGTCCTTTCGGAAAATATAGCAGCTTCTTCGTTCAGCTTATGTCATCTAGCTCATGAAATACAAAAAAAGTAATACTTCCTTTGTTCCGGGCAAAGAATCCCCGTTTGAAAGTTAAACTTTTTTTTAAAATGACACATTTAGGGCTCGTTTGTTGTAGCTGATGACTTATAACTTATAGCTGATAATTTAAGCTGGTGGCCGAATGACTTGTGTCTGATTGCAGACTGTTTGTTACAGCCTGTTGAAAAGCTGCTTATGAGTTGTTATAATTATTTGTTAAAAAAAACTTGAAAATTAGTATTCATATTTTTATGTATATTTCATAAAAGGATGAAATGAGGATAATCAAATATTTATTAATGAATAGTTGTCTTCATGTTTAAAAAAAAACCAAAAAAACTTAAAATTTTAGCTTTTTGGCGTTGACTCTTCAATGCATAAAGGGTGTTGTACCTTACTTATTGGTTTTTGACGTATAAGCTGAAACAAACACTCTAAATATGACTTTTTAAAAGCCAAAAGCCACTCCAAATAAGCTGCAACAAACGAGCACTTAGTAGCTCATTAGTAATAAAATGAAACTTTTATGCCTTAATTTTTTAAAGTGGACTCTTTAAGTAAAACATCTCAAAATAGAATAGTGGACTCTTTACCCGGAACGGAGGGAGTATAAGTTTAATGACTAGTAATTTTCATACTTGTTTGAGAGTTAATATATCAATAAATTTCAGGGTCGGGTCGATTTACGGAATCCAGAGCACAAGTTCTGGCTTATGGAAACTGATGATTATGGTTCTTGCAATGGACTTCCTCCTGTTGTCCAAAAGACAATCTTTTTTGGGCGAGAGGTCGGTGCTGCTGATAGGAAGCTCTTGCCAACATATGAATTGAAAAGTCGCACTTATCTTGGGCCAACAGCTATGGATGCAGAAGTGGCTTTCTTGATGGCCAACCAAGCGCAGGCCATGCCTGGAAAATTTGTCTATGACCCTTTTGTTGGCACTGGGAGCATTCTGGTTGCTGCAGCTCATTTTGGTGCCATGACAATGGTTTGTGATTTTTTTCTATTTGGTGAATCTGTTCACTTATTTGGAGGACATATTCCCTGCCCATGTTTTCACTTTGAATAATCATGTATCATTGATTGATGCTGATATTTCTTTCCGTATCCACTAATCTAAAATTTTCAGGGTGCAGACATCGACATTCGGGTAGTACGGGATGGCCGTGGCCCTGATTGCAATGTTTGGAGCAATTTTAAGCAGGTCAGTTTAGCTATACTTTTTTCTTTCCATTGCTTCTTTGGGTTTGAGTTATTAAATTTGTTTTGACAGGATGATTCCTGAAGTATTACGGCTTACCCCACATCATTGCCAACATTTTTAATTATCTTATCTAAATGTTGTTATCACTGCACCCTGTGTGAGCCTATTTTGTTAACTAATATTTAGATGTATTCATTTCTGAAAACAACACTGTTGAATGGAACTTCATATTTATCTCTTTGATCTATAGCTTATCAAAGAAAAGAATGATTCTCTTTTATGTTGCAAACCTCACACAATTGACTGATCTACTTATTCTATTTTTCAGTATGGGTTGCCTATGCCAATTGCTCTTTTAAGGGCAGATAATAACCTTCCTCCTTGGCGTCCTGGATTAAATGAGGTATTTTATGGTTCACAGCAGTAGACTTGGACTTTTCCCTCCTTCGTTGTATATACAGTGTTTTTTTTCTTTCTAGTTTCTTGTGTTATCTAGTTATTTTTACTGTAAATATTTCCTATTGTTTTAGATGTTTGATGCAATTATATGTGACCCTCCATACGGGGTCCGTGCGGGAGGACGCAAATCTGGTGGTCGGAAACTGTTGAAAGGGGTTGTGGATCCTTACACCGTTCCTGATGACAAGAGGAGAGATCACATACCATCAACAGGTGCTTACAGCTTAGCTGAGTGTGTCCATGATTTACTTGACTTAGCTGCAAAGATGCTAGTAATGGGCGGTCGCCTTGTTTACTTTTATCCTGTATTAAGAGACAACGATTCAGAAGATGTCAAGTTCCCAGAGCACCCTTGTTTCAAATTGGTTGCTGATTGTGAACAGATCCTAAGCTTACGTTACAGCAGGGTGTTACTGACCATGGTGAAGATAGCACCATACAGTGATGAAATTGCAGATTTGGCCAGGATCAAACATTTGGAATTCAAGGAAAACCATTTAAAGTGGTTGGAAGAAGGAAATCTGCATTCTGCTGTTTTTGGTGCTGTGGACCATCAGTTAGGTGAGACAGGTTATACTAAGCTTGGTAAGGATTCGAAACCAAAATATAGGGGAAAGTATGTCTAGTCTAGGTATTGTATTGCATTATGTTGTTCCCTGTGGTTGTTGTTGTTAGGCTTAACTTCCATTTTGGTGACTTGACATTGGACCATATGCATATTTTGATTCGCTTAGTGTATTCTCAACACTCTATGTAATGCGATGACCAAATTTCCTTGAACCCTAATACTTGGGAATATTGGAAATACATGGAATGTAGCAAATTTTGTACATTCTCCCAAGTCCTAACGTAAGAAAGTTATAGTTTAGTTGGGGGATGTTATCTGTCCTTGAGAGGTTTCATTGAAAACGTATTTGTTTGAAAAGTAGACATAGGAAATTGTTGTTTACGTCGATTTTCTGGAATTGACTCTACCAAGTTGACATGCTTATCAGTACTTAAAAAAAATATGGTTTCCTATTCCTAGGAAGGGAAAGTTAAAACGGTTAGATTTGGACTGATATAAAAGATGAGTATTCGGCGTGAATAATGTGTTGTATTGGAATCAGCGTGATTACTGATTAATACTTGAGTCGCCAGTCGGTGTGCTTTTTGCCTTTTAAAGGTGATAACGTAAAAGGTTGATTTTTGTATGAAAATGACAAAAACGTAAGTCATGTGACTATGCATTAAGTGGTAAGTTTTGCTACAAGCGTTAAGACATGGCCTAGCCTAGCGTGTTAAAAAGTTTTTAATAATTTGAGATATCAAGAACTTTTCTACACCCTAAAAGCCTCAAGTATTTTCATATTTACTTTTTTATACTCCACTCAAACAGTCCTCCTTTAAATTATCTAATTATTAATTGATATATTAATGTCATTAAAATTAGTCATAATTATAAAAATAGTTAAACACAAATAATCTACTTACAACACAAGTGAAGGGTAAAGATGGAATATTATAGAAATTGTAAGCATAATTTTTGAAAATAGACTCTTATAGTGAAACATCCTAAAATAATATAGTCGACTCTTTGCTTGAAACAGATGGACTATTAACTTAGAATCACTTGATATGAAAATATGGTTTTTTTTTTCTTTCTCAAATTGCTCTCACACCTGCTCCATGCCCACGGCCACTTCCGGTGAAATCCAAACGTCCATACCGCTGTAGCTATGCAACCCCCCCCTCCCTCGAGACGACGAGATCAACTGACAAAGCTAAGAATTAAACAGACATAAGCAATAAAAATTATAGTCACATAACAATAAAATTTTATTTTTGCTTGAAATATTGATATTATATACCCAATGATTATTATAATTGTATGTATATTTCAATTTGAGTTATTGTTGTTTTTTTGACCCAGATAAAAAAATTGATGATCAACTAACTTTTTTGGATAAGTAAATTTAGCGAACAAAAAATAAAATTAAGATTGAATAACTCTACTAGAGTCGAATACAAAATATTTATCTTTTTATCGTAACTCTTTATCTATTAGGTTCCGAAATAAATTAAAACATATATAAGTGTATTGAAGTTGGTAAGAAATAAATAAAAATACTTAACCACAACTATTGTATTTACAATGCAATTGGAGGATAAAGATGAAAGATTATGAAAAAATTATAAGCATAATTTTTTGAAATTGATTATTTATGTAAACAAAATAGTATATGAGATTATTTACCAAAAACGGGAAAGTATATGATATAATATGCATATAAATAAAATTTAATAATTAACCGTACACTCATAATAAAAAAATTACTAAAATGAAGTTGGTAGGACTTGAACCAAATGCTTCTACTTAATTATCACTACCAATCCATTCGGTCAAAAGAACAATTTGTATATTATTGTTACATTATTTATTTTATATATAATAAAAACTAGCTTACATTTATAAAATTAATCCTTCTTACATTAGGACCCCTGTTCGGCTGTTCTGTTTGTTGAACCCCCAAAACCGAGCCTGTATATACAATAAGTTTTTATTTTAAAAATAATCAGATTGACTCAAAAAATTAAATATGACACTAATTTAAGACCTAAGGAGTACATCTTTATAAATTTAATGTAGATGAACTTATTTTTAACGGGTCCAAAAGAAAAAAAAATAAAGACAAAATGACTGGCAGGGAAGGGCGTATAAATCGAAATAGTAACGGACAACAACTCAACAGAAAAACAAAGAAAAAAGAGAAAATAAAAACAAAGTAAAAGGAGCAAGGAGCAAGGAGCTAGCATGCAACGTTGACACATAAGCCATATCTTCCTTTAATTGCTGCCACTTTTAAATATAGCTAGAGAGAGGTCATGTATGTGTAAAATACTAAAATATGGTAGACTTATTTTATCAATTGAGTTTATTGTTGTGTTTTTTCTTGATAATAAGTAGTTATTATATTTAAATATTTTTAAAAACTCTGAAAAGTCCATATTTAAACTTGACTAAATTTTTGGTAAGATCTTTAATTTTAATGAAAAACCTATTTTTGGAAACTAATTTCTTGGAAACTAATTCTTTTTATTTCCTAATTATATGTTTCCTTGGAGTATTTGATTTTTTGTTGTTTGAGGACTCCCAACTCGAGTATATATATAAGAGCAAGTTCGTGCAAAAGATACACATCTCGAGATATTTAGAGAGATATTCTAAAAAGAGAGTAAGCTGAGAGCTTACGGAGTATTCGTTGCAGCTGTGAATGCAGTAACATTAAAAGTTGGATTTGCTGTTTGATTGTTTGTTTTTTCTAGTTTATATTTTTTAATCTCATATTTGTTTTATTCATGTTTTTGTGGGTTTCCTCTACAGACTTTATAATCTTGTTATATGTTTTGCTATTTTGTTGATTTTCACTATTTTTATTATAAAACTCATAATCTTTTTAGTGAATTTTTTTTAATCATAAGTCTGAATCTATAAGCATTATTTGTGGATTATTATATATATATATATATATATATATATTTATTTATTTATTTTTTGTTTTATTACTACTTTATTAGAATAAAATCTTCCACAGTTTATTGATAAATACAATCTTAGAGCATCTCCAACGTGTTGTTTGTAAGCTTCTTAGGTCTGGAGAATTGTGCAAATTTGACCAAGTAGAAAAGAAACAAATCCACCTAGGAGAGAGAATCTCCATTTGCTTCCAAATTAAAAACCTGCCAAATGCATAGGTAATGGAGAAAAACTTGAAGGGACATCAACTACTAACACGAGTGTGAGTGGGGGTGGGGGTGGGGGGTTTTGTTTTTTTTTGATAATGTTAAATTTAATATTTTTTTTTTGTGTAAGAAGTTCTGTAAGAATATTATATAATGGGAAGATATATTTTTAAGTGGATAATAAGATAAAAATGTGTAGGTGGCAGTGGGACCCAGTTAAGAAGTTGTATAAAAATTTTAACATTGGGGATGCTCTTAGCTACTACTCTGTTCCTAAATTATCATCATCATTTCTTTTTCGTCCGTCCTAAAATAATTGTCCACTTTGAAACTTATTTTATTAGAATATCACTTTTATCCTTACTTTTTCATCTTATTTTAATTATGGGTCACATACACATGAGCTTTACAGAAAACTACATATTAAACCAATATAAATAATCAAGTCATTGTTTTTTCTTAATCTGTGTCTTGGATCAATTAAGACGATAATTTAGGAAAACGCGAGTAGTATTTAACTTTCGGCCTACCTTCTTTAACTTCCCCGGTCCCCACCACCCGTCAGTCCGTCACCACCACTCCCATCTCTCTCTCCAAACATACTACTGCAGTATATATAAGGAATTGGGACAACTCTTCGATCCCTCTCTTTCATTATCGTCTTCATCATCTATTTTCTCCTCTTGGGGCACATAGTATATATAATGGCACAACAAATTATAGGATTGGTTTTAGTGTTAATAATTAGTAATCTAATAGCAACATCGGAAGCCCAACTCAGAGTTGGTTTCTATGTCAACGCCTGTCCCGATGCCGAGTCCATCGTCGGTGGGTTCGTCCGAGACGCCGTAAAATCTGACCCAAATATGGCCGCTGTTTTGCTCAGGCTTCACTTCCATGATTGCTTTGTTGAGGTCCCACATATCACATATCACATATCACATTTCACATACGGTTCTTCTTTTTTTTCATCGATCGATTGTATTCATTTATTGAAAATTGAATTGACAATAATCACTGTATCACTCTACTCAGGGATGTGATGGGTCGATACTGGTGGACAATGGGGAAGCTTCAGAGAAAAACGCGTTCGCACATCAAGGGGTTAGAGGTTTTGAGATTATAGAGAATGCAAAGGCGAGGTTGGAGACTGTATGTCCTGGCATTGTTTCCTGTGCCGACATTGTTGCCTTGGCTGCTAGAGACGCCGTTTTTGCTGTACGTACGCCTCAATCGGTCCCTTTTCTAATTTCTTTATTTTTCAAAATGAAATTAAGTCTTTATAAATTTATATATTGACCGATGGACAGAGTAATGGGCCGACATACGAAGTTGAAACAGGGAGAAGAGATGGGTTTGTTTCGAATTTAACGCTGGCCGATGACATGCCAGACGTTAGAGATTCAATAGAGCAGCTCAAGAACAAGTTCTTGGAGAAAGGGATGTCCGACAAAGACCTCGTCCTCCTTAGTGGTACTATTACTATACGCTCTCACACACGCATGCAGGTTGGGTGGGTTTTTATTTTTTAAGTTGGTACGCATTGCATTTAAGGTGGTATGAGCTATGCATATCCACGCAGGCTCCACCTCCATAATCCCATCTTGACACCGTAGTTGGGTTGAGTTAAAATGGGTAACGAGTTAAAATAGGTTGTAATCCATTATAACTCAAATAATAAACAAGTTAAATGAATTGAGTTAAAAAAGTAGATCCGTTTTAACCCCCGTTACATATGATATATAAATCTTTTCTTTAAAACAAATGTTGGTTCGTCCAATTTGTAGTAATAAAAGTTATTTCATCGTTTTTGAATTTCTTCAAGTACAAAATAAATATGCATTAGCATATTAGTATTTAGCAAAGGTTTCTAAGAGCTATTTTACCAAATTTCAGCTGCGCATACCATTGGTACAACAGCATGCTTTTTTATGAACCAACGGCTATACAATTTTGTTCCTGGTGGTGGTCCCGATCCGACTATAAACCCTAATTTCCTGCCGAAACTCAAAGCGACTTGCCCTGAGAATGGAGATGTTAATGTTAGATTAGACATGGATCGTGGAAGTGGACAGATGTTTGACAAGCAAATTTTGCAGAACATTAGGAGTGGGTTTGCAGTGCTACAATCCGATGCAGCGCTCTACCAAGATCTGGGGACTAGGAGTGTGATCGATTCGTATTTTGGTTTGCTAAGCCCATTGTTTGGACCATCATTCGAAGCTGATTTTGCGACTTCTATGGTGAAAATGGGAAGGATTGATGTCAAGATCGGGTCCCAAGGAATGATTAGGCGTGTTTGTGGAGCCTTTAAGTGATTTATGTGGTATTAATATTTTGAAGACTGTCTACTTAGAAACAAAAAATGCAAAAAAAAAAAAAAAAGAGACAAAAACTTAGCTAAGACGTCTTATGGTTATTTTTTGTAAGATGAATCATTTTTATTCAACCCACCGTTTATCAGTAGGTTAAACTGTAAGAGCATGCCTCCATTTTATGAATTAAGATTCGTATGACCGTCTTACAAAAGATTTACTTCGAAAAAAAAAAAAAAAAAGTTTGTGAAATATTGATAATAGCAAATATATATGCTGGTCAATTAATTATATGGATCGTAAACATAACTCGTTTGGATTAATAATACGCTTTCATCACCATTTGACTTTATTTTCTTGAAATGCATTCAATGCCAGCTTCCAAATCGGTAGCATGTCTATAATTTTTTATTTTTATTTTTTCCTTTTTGTTTCTCAAAATGAAAAGCAAGTCAAAATTAAAGACTTTGGAACCCTACTACATCCCGCCCAGCTTTATGACTGACTCAAATAGATTAAAGGCAGTGGGGTCATTTTACGTTTTAATATTTATACCAGATTTAATAGTTTAGTACTATTCATTTTATTTATTTACTTGAAAAAATATATATTACAGTATATTTTTAAAAAATACGTATGTTTGTTCGAAACTGAAGCGAGTCTCGGTCAATGATTTGATGACTTGGCAACATAATTCATCAACCAAATTGGTCTACAAAAAAGCTTCGAGGTGTTGTATTAGTGTATAACTTAGCAAGACATCAATAGTTGTACCGTACAACAATACTATGCATACTCAAAATCAAATCTATAATTTATAAATAAATTCCCTTGCTTTAACATTTTTCTTCATAGAAACTCCAACTTCGCGCATTGCAAATGGAGGTAGACAAAATGTTGAAGCTTTTTTTCTTGTCAAGTGACCAGACACCTAAATGTCGTCGCTCTAGTATGGTTGGTTACTCTCTATAAATGGAAAATGCAAGGGTTTTTATTAATTTGACTTATCTAAATGTCTTTATTGCTTATTATAAATTGTGTTTGAAGCGTTTGATTTCATTTATGGTAAGATAATTCATAAGTCATGTACAAATTATTTAAAACACATGTAAGACTATAAGCTGTAAACACTAAGTCTAGTGCTTATTTTGATTTTTAAAAAACACACAAGTCGTCCTCTTTATTGAAATTTTATTTATTTCAAGATTACCTTTTTTAATAATAGTATTAATAATAATAATGAATAATTATTATTATTATAAAATAATAATAAAATGAATAATAATAATAATAATACTTCAAATAATAATAATAATAATAATAATAATAATACTAATAATAATAATAATAATAATAATAATAATGTAAATCACATTTTGTGGTGAGGTTATTTTAGTCTTCATATTTGAATTCAATATTTTTTCAACTTATTAATCAACACACTAACTTATAAAAATTAATCAGCACTTTCAAAAATCTCAATCAAACAACATCAGTTATTAATCGTCAGTCATAAGTAATAAATAATCAATAATCAATTTTAAATAATAAATTATTAATACATATCAATAAACTAAACCAAATATACGCTAACTGATTAATAAACGTTTTGGGATAAACTTGGAAAATTAGACCAAATCAATCAGGTGCATTCAGGTAAGCATGGTGGTAGCGGCAGAAATTTGGCAACTTAAGAAAAATCCAATTTAAGCAGGCGAGGCAGAGAAGGCTAGGGGCCAAAGTTTTCCAGGTGACTCATGTGACCGACTACTTTGTTGCTGTTATCTTTTGGCCGGTTCACTTTGAACAATTTTTAATCGTTAAAAAATTTTTTTTGAAGGGAAATTTGAGTCGGTCTTTTTTTAAAAATTGTCCATCGCTACAGTTTATTATCTTCTTTTTTTTTTTTTTTGGTGATAACTAGGTCAGTACCTTTTGAATAAATTATAGGAAAAATTGCGGATCGATCCACTTTTTGAAGTTTATAACCCTTTCAGTCTTTTTTTTCAACCAGAAAAAGTCACTTTTTGAGGCAAAATTACTACGATACCCTTAATAAATCGAAGGCGTACTACGGTACCTAAAATTGTTACACCGTGATTCATCAATTTAATTACATAATCAAAATTTGTACTGCGATACATAAGTTTTAATTACCTAATCTAATTTTGTACCGCGATAAATTAATTTTGTATCGCAATACATAAAATATTATCTAATCAAATTTTGCACCGTGATACAAAATCATAATGAACCAGACTCCATAATCAAATTTTGCACCGCGGTGAAACAATTTTAGCACTGCGCTACATAAGTTTTAATTACCTAATATAATTTTGTACCGCGATAAATTAATTTTTGCACTTCGATACAAAATGATAATGAACCTGATGTGCATATTTTGGATCCACCTCAGTAACGTTTGTGTCTCGTTTAATGACCCACTGTATTTTGCATGATGCCCGAAGGATTGGGCCGGGCCCATGCACAACAAGCTAAATCCATTCCCTCAAGTATAAATAACCTCCTGTAGTTCATAAAGTGAGGGGCTCTCTTTTCTTCTGATTGAGAATCACACACGCACTTAGGGGCTACACGACCTCTCTTTCATGCGTGTACTAATAAACACGTCGGAGGGTTTTAGGCGGGAGCCCTCCCTGCTAACTCCTGGTGTTTATTTTACAGAGAATATAACCAGATATTCACCACCGACGATAAGATGACCGTCGGATGGCAACTCCGGCGACCCACGTCTAACGCTACCTTCGGCACCCCTGGTATGATACTTTTTTGGATACATCAGTTGGTTCAAATTGCCGGGAAACGAAACAATGAAAAAAATTGAGTGGCTGAAGGGGAACGAAAATCGAGACAAAGCTTAAGGAAAGAATTATGACAAAACAAAGAGGATCATTTGAGGAAAGTCGTTGACATCGCTGAAGGATTTCTCTTACTTTTGAAGAGCATGGAGCAGCAAACCAAAACCGACATCACATATGGCTTCGTCTCGTCGGAGCAATGCCGGGGATACCACAACTACCGTTGTTCGACCTCACGCGTGTCGCCATTAGAGGTTGTGATGGGCGGAAGAACATCTCAACATTTTTCACCCTGTGCAAACCCATATCATAATATTGCAACGGAGCATGGATGAATTTGAAGTTTCAACAACAAATTATGAGTTGAAAGGGAGAGCAAACAAAATTTCAATTTCGTGGTCTTATTTCCTGAAAATTAATAGAAGATGGCGACGGTGTCTTCTCCTCCACTCATTGTGTAGTTTATAGAGCCTCGCTCATAACTAAAAATTGTTAGCAATGTGAGAATCGCTGTCGAAAGAACCAATGGTACTTACACGCGCTACCAACGATAGTGGTAGTAGTTGGCCCCTCACGCGCCAGTCACACATTGGAGACACGCCCTACGTAATCCCTACATCATGCGTCGGTTACGATGCATTAAAGGGCGTAACAGTATGCATGCGAGATCTAAGCGATTAGAATGAGCATACCATATGTTGGCTTCTACCCGAGAGCCAACAGTACTGATTAGCGATACTTCTCAACTTCAAGATAAACCCTCGCATTCAAGAAGTGGGGCTACACCAAGGAAGATCAAGCATAATATGCTCCTTCCTGGAAGCTACTCTGTACTTTGTGTCCGAGCACGCTATTATTGTGCCCGAGCCACACTATCAGATTTTACTCTTATGTACGCAAGCACTCTTTGCTTGCCGCTCAGTTATCTCGATTATACTCTTTTTCACGAGTAAGGGGTATCTCTGCTCGTGAAAAAATGTTGGTGTTCGAGTCTATTTTCTCGATTATTCTCTTTTTCACGAGTAAGAGGTATCTCTGCTCGCGAAAAAGGGCTGGTGTTCGAGCCTGTTATCTCGATTATTATCTTTTTCACGAGTAAGTGGTATCTCTGCTCGTGAAAAAATGTTGGTATTCGAGCATGTTATCTCGATTATTCTTTTTTTCACAAGTAAGAGATATCTCTGCTCGTGAAAAAGGGTTGGTGTTCGAGCCCGTTATCTCGATTATTCTTTTTTTCATGAGTAGGAGGTATCTCTGCTCGTAAAAAAGGGTTGATATTCAAGCCTGTTTTCTCGATTATTCTTTTTTTCACGAGTAAGAGTTATCTCTGCTCGTGAAAAGGGGTTGGTGTTCGAGCCTGTTATCTCGATTATTGTCTTTTTCATGAGTAAGAGGTATCTCTGCTCGTGAAAAAAATATTGGTGTTCGAGCATGTTATCTCGATTTTTTTTACAAGTACGAGGTATCTCTGCTCGTGAAAAAGGGTTGGTGTTCGAGCTTGTTATCTCGATTATTCTATTTTTTACGAGTAAGAGGTATCTCTGCTCGTGAAAAAAGGTTGGTGTTCGAGCCCATTATTTCGATTATTCCCTTTTTCATGAGTATGAGGTATCTCTGCTCGTAGATAATTAGATACGTGTATTTGTATGTAAAGTTGTGAATCAAAGTAGTAGATATGTCATGCCCCTCAGGGCATATAAAGATATAGTAGGTTTCTTATGAAATCGCTTTACGAGTTTTAATTTGTACTCACATGTCAGCTCACCAATAATATAGTGGGTTGGATCAAGGTAACATGTCCTACAAAAAATACATATAAGATGATTTTTTCTAATTTTTTTTGTCTAAAAGATAATATAAAAACTAATAATAAAATTATGCATTAGACGTATTATTTCGTTTGTGGAATTTTTTACGTACTTTTTGGAACCCTTTAAATAATTGAATCTAAAAATAAAAAAATATATAAAGTAGTGGGAGAGAGGGATAATATAGAAACATAGTAAAACCAATGAGAAAAGAAAAATTAAATGAATTTTAAAAACTCAAATAATTTTATCGTCAAACTGGGTCATTGTTTCATGAGTGAAATTTGGGTCGGTCTCCTGTAGAAAAAATATAACTGCAAAAATTTACAATAATTTTTTTAAACAACTACAGTACACTTTTGGGGAGTAATTGATGAAGATACCTTTAGGCTCCGTTTGTTTCACGGAAAATGATTTCCAGAAAATGATCTCCGGAAAATGATTTCTGAAAAATGAAAAGATTTCATTTTCAAGTGTTTGGTAAATCTTTTGAAAATATGACGGAAAACATTTTCAGATGTTTGACAAATATGCGGAAAATGTTACAGAAAACAATATATGAATAGATACAAAAAATATATTCTAATATTAATACACTTATTGAATATAAAATAGTGTTGAAGTTTAAGTAATTTTCTTTTAATAACCCTCAATCTATCATTAATGGTGTCAAATTAATAAGTTTCATCTTTTTTCAAGCTCACAAATATTTTTTATTAATCATTGATAAGAAAAATTGTTTTTAAAAATAAAATAAATAATGTTTGGGATATCCTTAATTAATAATATAATATAGCGGATACTAATTTTAGGACGTAGTGAATATACCTTAAAATTATAATTTATAAGTAATGTGCACAAGCTCCATTTATATTTCTAAACAATTTATTTGTTGGGTGAAATATTGTGCGCATATGTAAATATGTGTAATTTTGGAAGACGCGGAGGGTTGCTCGAACTTACGGAAAATAAATCCGTAAGTCATTTTCCGGAAAAGAAAGCTTCATTTTCCGTTGACTCGGAAAAGCTTTTTCGTTGACTACATTTTCCTAAGGTTACCAAACACCGGAAAATGAGGAAAACGTTTTCTGGAAGTCATTTTCCGTGAAACAAACGGAGCCTTAATGAAGGAAAGACGCACAGACAAAGACACTGTTTAAATTTGGGCATCGTAATTCAAATATTGGGCTTCACAATTCAAATTTGGGCATCGTAATACGAAAATTGGGCATCACATTGTAAATTTGGACATCACAATACAAAATTTGTACATCATGGTGTACAAATTAAATATTGCAAACGGGAAAGCATCGTTTCTCACTCCTCAATCCTCATTAATGTCTCTCTCTCTCTCTCTCTCTCTCTCTCTCTCTCTCTCCTCAATTACACACACGCCACTTTCTCTCCCTCCTTAATTACATCAACTTTATTAAAGGTCAAAATTGTTCAACCCAGTATTACTATAGCACAAGACCCACTCAACTTGCATCGATGTTTGTTACTGCCATTAACATAATAATACTTGTGCTGCTGCTGCCATTACATTCACTGTCAAGCAAGATTCTTTAAAAAATGAAAGCTCAAATTTGTTCAACATGAGAAGTTCATAAATTAGAAATTGGCTTTGCTTGACATCTCTAGACATGATAATAACAATCTTCGGCTCCATTTCTGGCTACAATACGTGAACAATCTTGTTCAATGGTGGTGGAGGAGATGGGCGAAGATTACGATGTGGGCATCGTTACCTCCGATGTGGGTGTCGTTGCCTATAATGTGGGTGTTGTCGCCTCCGATGTGGGCGCCGTTGCCTTCGATGTGTGTGTTGTTGCCTCCAATCGAAAATGCAAATACTTTTACTTTGAATCATCTGCTTCTCTTATCTGATTTTGATTAAGATGGAAAGGTTTTCAATTTTGCCATAGTCCTCAAATCCATAAATCATGTTTCAGACATTTGAACCAGTCAAACTCTATTTGCCGACACCGCCAATGGTATGAGAATGAAATCTATTATGAAATGGAATATGACTATTTTGCATAATAGATAAACATTGATTAAGAAAAAGTGGTATTTTGCCTAATAGATAAACATTGAATGGGGGAAAAGTGGAGTGTCATATAGCAGCAGTGAGATTTTTTCTTCCATTAGACCCAGTTCAGTCAGATGAGTTCCATACTTGACTGAAAAAGTATATAAGTTTCGTTCAGTACACGTCAGAGAGAGAAGACGATGACTTGATGTGCATTTTATGAAGAAATTAACGAAAATGAACTTATGCAGTTGGAAAAAAAATCGGGGAGTAGAGCAGTTATAATTTCCAAAAAAGAGACCGACCCGTAATTATTCCTTGTTTCTTCCAAATATCAAGTGTGCGTGTATTGTTAAAATTAAGTGAAGTATTTAAAGTAAGATGATCGTAAGTAATCCAGAAATACACATATTTAAGCTTCATTGATTTAAACTTAGTGCTTGTTTGGTGGAACATTTTGATCAAATCGTTTGTAAAAAATGCAACATTTTTTTTAAGTGTTTCAATGCAGCGTTCTAAAAATGTGTTTTATTTATAATCGTTTCAATTTAGAGCGTTTTAAAAATGTGCTACAGTTATAACTACTCTATTTATGAAAATAACGTTTTAAAATATTTTCACAAACGTGTTTACAAGAAAAAAAAACTGCGTTTTGAAAACATTATGTTCTAAAAATGATGTGTTTTGAAAAAGTTGTGTTTTCAAAACCCTACACTAAATGAGGCCTATATAAGCGAAGTGGATTTGTGATTATTGTTAATTCCATCCATTAACTTATTATACATATTTACTTAATTTAATGCAGTCTGATAATCCATACTATGTTGTATATTTCATGTGTCCACTACGCCTGCAGCTTGCAATCTAAGTTTCCCACATTATGTAGTATTGCTCCTTTTCAGATTAAGGAAGATTATAAAAAAACTGATTCATCTGTATTTAGATTTAACTAGTTTTTTTAATCTGTGCGTTAAACGTACGTCAACTAAATCGTATATAAACAAAATAAAGAAGATCGGTTTATTAATAATTATACATAAATATATCACTAATCATTATAAATTCTAAAAAAAATTCTTATACATAACATTTGTTATTTTATTAGTTGGTTTTTTATCTTTACCACATATCAATATCTTCAAACCAAAATAATTTGTTACTCTAGAAACTACGACATATAATTATCTATGACTAAATACTACTCCCTCCGTCCCTTAATAATCGTCCTGCTTGACCCAGCGCACAGTTTAAGAAAAAACAATTGACTTGATTATTTATATTGGTTTAATGTGTAGTTTCCTTTAAAGTCCATGTATATGTGGCCCATAATTAAAGTAGAATGAAAAAGTAAGGGTAAAGTGGTAAAAGTGATGTTCTAAAAAGGTAAGTTTCAAAGTGGACAATTATTTTGGGACGGACGAAAAAGGAAAGGAGGACGATAATTTAGGGACGGAGGGAGTATTATTTTTTTTCAAATAGAGACCAACGTACAATTATTGACTTTGACTTGTTGATTGTCATTGCATATAATACCAACAATATAAATTATCTTCTCTAGAACTTGAAACACAGTCTTACATCGGATAGAGTTAATGACAATCTTGGGATAAAAATATTTTCTCCAACATTGCTTCATTTCAAAAATTTTGTTTCAACAATATGATCCCCAAGATTTATAATGATTAATCTTGTTTCATTGCACAATCCTGCAGCATGGTCAATGTTTCTCAATAGCATTACTAGAACACTAATTTTAAGTGTCAATTCATGGCCTGACAGCCTCGAACACTTTATACTATTAAAAAACTCTGTATAATAAATATTTTCGAACAAACTTGATTTTTTTTTCGCCCTTCAAATAGAATATGAACTCAAATAAGTTATTCCTTTTGAATGATTACTTTTATGAAATTATATTTATATTTCATGAATAAAGAAATTTCTGAAAATAAAATAAGCTAAAATCAAAATAACGAAATTATTTTTACCATTAACTATTATTTTTGTTTTGTATATTATTTTGATTTTAATAACTTCCATTATATATTTTTGTTTTATTGACTTCATAACTATTATTTTTGTTTTATTTTTTAAGAATTATTTTCACAAAAAAAATTTGTTCCATAATTTTTTATTATTATTTTACTAACCTCGGTTTAAACTATTTTGTTTTATTGACTTTGTAACTGTTATTTTTGTTCCATCAAATATTTTTATTTTACTAACATATTTTTATTTTACATAACTATTTTTAAGAATTTTTTTTAATTTTTGTTCAATAAATTATTTTTATAATTTTACTAACCTCGGTTTAAATTATTTTTGTTTTATTAATTTCGTAACTATTATTTTTCTCCCATCAAATATTTTTATTTAACTAATGTATTTTTGTTTTAGATAGTTATTTTTAAGAATTTGTTTTAAAATTTTGTTCCGTGAATTATTTTTATTATTTTAGTAACCCCAGTTTAAATTGTTTTTGTTTTTATTGACTATGTAACTATTATTTTTGTTCCATCAAATATTTTTATTTTGCTAACGTATTTTTGTTTTACATATATATTTTAAGAATTTGTTTTAAACTTTTGTTCCGTAAATTATTTTATTTTACTAACCTTCGCATTAAATTATTTTTGTTTTATTGATTCTGTAACTTTTATTTTTATAGTGGCTTGTTCCATAAATTGTTTTTATTTTACTAACCTCTTATATTTTTGTTTTCTTAACTCCAGAATTATTATTGTTGTTTTAGTTACTATTTTTTATGTTTAAAGAGATAAAAATGTTTAAATATAATTAAAAGAGAATAGATGATGGTGATGAGAAAAAAAAGAGAAGAAGACAGGAGAGATAAAAAGAAATATAATCAGAGAAGAGAGAAAGAGTGAAATGGTAACTGAAAAGTTAATAATTCAAAAATAAAATTTTGAAGGGAGAAATCTATATATATATATATATATATATATATATATATATATATATATATATATATATATATATATATATATATAGATTATTGTAGTCAAGTTATACAAGTGTTTTTCTTTTTTTCACTTAATACCTCTTTTCCACTCGTCCTATCGTTTCTCAAAATATTTAACAACATATCTTAACTTATCTCACTTTCTCTCAAAATTCATGTGTAGGAGAATATTTTTTATATATAAAACTATTATATTTTCACTGCATAAATGATTGAATATACATTCACTAAAGATTAAAGTGTCGTTTATGCGTCAGATACAAATGTTTTATCCTTCTCAATACTCTCTTTATATAAAATTTAATTTGAAAGTTTTGGCAGTTTTGGTAAAATATAGACAAATATTTTTAAAATCTCATAACAACACTTATTTTGGGATAAAAACACGTTATTAAAATGACTTTCATTTTGAAATGGATGTAGTATGTTCCTTATCACATTTTATGAGAGCTTAAAAGTAGCACTACCTACTTTCCTTAAAAGTATTATTTTTAATTTGTCATACAAATTTTAAAAAAAAATATTTAATTTTGGGGAAAGACTATTTCCACTATATTTTTTTTCTTACCTACTACATCATGAGTTATTGCATTAAGTTATTGTATTTTTGGACATAATTGTCCTTTCTATACTTGTTATTTGAAGTAAAGTACTCCTATATATGTTTTATTTCCAAATTAATTTTTAATTCACAACAAACAAGACAGTTGTTCTTTTTCTAGTTATATCTTTTCTCAAATACATTTTAAATCACAACAAACAAGGTATTTTTGTTTATAATAAATATGTTTAATCAATTTTGTTTATGATTCGTGATACTCCATTATCGTAAAAATAATATTATCAGGACATTTGTCTACCAAAACTCTAGAGAATATTAATTGTATATTTATCATCAAAATAAATAATTTAATTTAATTAAAAAATATTACTTTAAAAATCAATTCAATAATAACAATATGATAAGTATTATATTTAATATTGGTTTCACTCAATTCAATAATTAAACAGTCAAATCATTTTTATTGGTAGACAAAAAGTTTTAAAATTTCACGATATTATTTCACACTATTATTTTACTATTGGACAAAAATATTTTACTATTATATCCTTTAAATCTCACTTTTACAATTTTCCTTTAATAACCAAATAGTACACATTTTTCTCAAAGTTTGGTAAACAAATGATCTTGTTAAGATATTAATTTATTATTTATGCAAGATAACTTTAGTCATAAGATTAATTGATCAAAAATTTAATAAAAAGTGAAAATAAAAATATTCTAAATATATTATTCATTAAAAAAATAATGTTAGAAAGTAATTAATTAAAAAAGTAACTTTATTAGTCAATTTAATATGAGTAAGTAATTATGGGTAGATTTGTTCAAACATGTCATTAATTAATAGAATAACTAATTATGTAGTAGATAAATAAAAACTGTAGTGGAGATAGTCTCTCCCTAATTTTATCACACATATTAGTATGTAATATTTTTTTCCTCTGAAACCCACGTGCAAGTGAGACTTATCATTAAAATACTAAGGAAAACAAAAGTAAATTGGTAAGATTAATTTCCAAAAAAAGAAAATATTAGAAAGTGAGCGCATTTTTTTTTTTTAACGAAGGGAAAGAATATACTCTTTTTTTAACGGAGGGAGTATGTTTTGTGTCATGAATTACTCCCTTCGTTCTACTTGGATGATGTACATTTGAAAAGTCTAATATATATATTAGTTGATCATAATTACAAAAATATTTAAGTACGATCAATATATTTATCACACAAGTTGAGGGTAAAGATGGAATTTTTAAAATATTGTAAACATATTTTTTTGAATATAAACTCTTTAAATAATACTCTCTCTATTTCAACAAAAGGTCCACCGTACTATTTTGAAATGTTTTACTTTAAGAGTTTGCTAATAAAAATTATGCATACCAGCTGTATAACATTTCATTTATGTCATCCACTTTATTATAAACACATTATCTATACTTAAATATTTTTGTAATTATAATTAGTTCTAATAACATTAATATACCTACTTAATAATTAAAAAAGGATTATTTGGGTGGTACAAATGGACAACGTTATAAAATAAAATTAGTTTTACACCAGTGTGTTAAACGCACGAACAAAAATATTTTTTTTAATTATATAATACTCAAGCAAACAAATAAGAAAATCAAAATCAAAAGAATAAATTAAGAAAAGTAATGTTTGAGGCAACTACTTAAATATAAATACATCATTTTATTGGTAATATTATATATTTTTAAAAATTTCTTTATACACAACATTTGTTGTTTTATTTGTCGGCTTTCCATCTTCATCAGTATTAATATCTTCAAGCCAAAACGGTTTGTTACCCTAGAACCTGTAACATACAACTGACCATAACTGAATATTGGTTTCTTCAAGAAGAGTCCTACATGCGAAAGAAATTGACCTTAACTTTTGTTAATTGTCATGACATACGATACTACCAATGAAAATTATCTTTTCTAGAAATTTAAAAGACAACCTCATATCTAATGGAGACAATGACATTCTTGGTATAAACATTTTGTCTCCAACATTGCTTCCATTCAAAAAAATTACTTCAACAGCGTGATTCTCAAGCATGGTAATAATTAGTCTTATTCTATTGCACAACCTTGCAGCAGGGTTAATGTTTCTCAACAACATCACCGAAACACCAACCTTAAGCGTTAATTCATGGTTAGACAATGTTTGACACTTTATATTATTCAAAAACTCTGTAGAATGATTGTCTTCAAACAAACTTGTGTTGGTCTCTGTCCTGTACATATAATTTGAACTCAAATAAGTTATTTCTTCTAAGTGATTGTTAGATATCATGTACTCATTTATGGTGTCAAAAACATTAAGGGTCGGGGCAAATATAACAATTCCTTGCAAATATGACACGTCATAAAAGACTCGTCGATTAAGGAAGGAAAAAAAAAGTATTTTTGCGGTTAAAAAAATAGAGTATTTCAACGGTTAACATTTTAGAAAAAAAGAGATCGGCCCGTAATTATTCCTTACCAAAATGAGAAATAAAAAAACTCATCCCATTGAAAAACACTAAAAGGCCTACTATATATAAAACCTAACACATTAAAATCTCACATCCACCCTTAAGCTTCATGTCATGTAAGTTGTCCCTTTTAACCTATTAATATAAAATAAAAACTTAGAAAAAAAATAATATTACATGCATTTTATATAAGACGTATCTCCTTAACTCGACCCACCGTGTGTCGGTGAGTTGCGTTGTGAGATAGTGGGGATCCCTCTTACGAATTAAAACTCGTAAGACGATCTTACCGGAGAACTACTCTTAATAAAGTAATACACGACCTCAACACCTAACCAAATTCAATATCTGCCGTCTAACAAATACAACCCTTCAGTTAGAACCCTTCATCTAGAATCCTTAATTTGACGTATATTCTTTCTTTTCAAAATTTCATTCACCTAACATTCTGTAAGAAATCGTAGCGATCTCTCCCCAGATTATTCAAATCCTTTTAATTTTTCATTGAGCTGAAAATTAAGCATATATCATTTTGTTTTACATTCTATTTCCTTGTACAACTTTTAAAGTTTTTTTAAAATACAAATATAATAACCTGAGACTTCAATATTTAAAATAAAGTCAAGTATTCAGTAAAAATATTGTTTAATGATAAATATTTTATTTTACTGTCCGAGATTTATTATATTCTAAATTTTTAAATATACTAGTACTTCTTAAGGTTATTTTGAAAAGAATACATAGCTCAAATTTTGAGATTTGAATTTATAACTGATGAATTTATCTGTTACATTTCTTAATATTTTTTATTTAACCATTCTTCATGCTTATAAAAAAATATATAACTTTATAGTTAGACTATGTCAACAACTTCATTGTTTATTTCAGGTGGAACTAAATATTTCCTTGCAACTCTGACTTTGAGAATTCATTCGAATCTTTGTTTGTGGACGTCTCTTAGGACGGATGGTATGGAAGCCATAATAGTTGCAGTAAAAATTTTGGGTTCAAAATGTTTAAAGTTTATTTCGTGACGGATTTTTTTTAAGACTTTGCAGAAGATTGGTTGAACATCCGCAAAGAACATTCACAGACTTTATATAAATGTGATGGAAAATAAAAGGTCAAACATGATATTGTGAATCGTGCTGAGAATATCAATAGTTTGGGTGTATTCAAAGTTTCTAGAAATGTATACATATATTTATGTCAACTTATATAAGAATATTAAATATTTAGTATAAAAGAAAAAGAAAAAAAAACAAAGTGATTTAGTTTATAATATTTCTATTTATAGAAATCAGTTTTAGGTGAAAAAATCAAGTTTGTCATTATATATACTAGACTATTTAACATCTCATTGACATATAAATACTATAAATATAATTATTACTAGTAGTAAAAAATAGTGAACATTCTTAAACTTTTACAGTAAAATATTAAACCGACCCTTTATATATCCATCTTCGTTGTGTTTACACGTGATCCCACACACTATCAATGCTTCAAAACGAAAATGGCCCTACCTTTTAACCTTCATGGAGGACACGTGTACGGGCACAGGTGATTACCTCGTTTCCTTCCAAGCGTCAGTTCATAATCATTTTACCCTTTCAATTCCTCAACCTCATTCCCATCGTCATCCTCCAATCCCATATATCCGACGGCTTTCATCTAGGCCTCACCAAAAATATCATAAGGGCGTCACATTGAACCCGTGTTTATGATCAAAAACGCAAAAGTATTAATGCTCAAACTTGCTAAATTAACTGTGGGGCTCATTAAAAACAAGCTTTCAAAGAATATTACTTTCTCTTTCTTGTCGAAAAACAAGTACCCATGTCCCCGACCCCATTCTCTCTCCTCTGCGCCCTTCTCCTCACCTTACCCCTCGCCATTGTCTTCACCATCACCACCCCTCCCACCACCAAAACCGGCGGCGCCACCACTCTCCCCACCCCCACCCCCACCCCTACTTCTACAACCATCAACAAATCATTTCTGGATCCATTAGTCACATTACCACCCAATCAACAAAAAACCTTTAACAAGACCACCTCGATTTTACCACCGGCACTGGCGCAGCTACAAAATGACGAAGACGATAACTCCCTCTTTCGACTCGCTTCCCGAGTCAACCCCTATCCGAACTCACCCAGAAAATTAGCTTTCTTGTTCCTTACCACGACGTCGCTTCCGTTGGCGCCACTGTGGGAGCTCTACTTCAACCAAACCAGCAAGAATCTGTACAACGTTTACATACACGCTGACCCGACCTCTCATTACGACGCGCCGTTCTCGGGGGTGTTTTACAACCGCTCCATTCCTTCGAAACCCACCCAACGCCACTCGCCGAGTCTCATTGCCGCGCATCGCCGCTTGCTAGCCCAAGCGCTCCTTGATGACCCTGCTAATTACATGTTTGCACTAGTCTCCTCCTCCTGCATTCCCATCCACTCCTTCAGCTTCACGTACAAGTATTTGATCAGGTCGAGGAAGAGCTTCATCGAGATTCTCAAAAACGAGAAGGGCACATATGGAAGGTGGGTGGCGCGTGGCGAAGACGCGATGCTGCCGGAGGTGAAGCTGGAGAGCTTCCGAATTGGATCACAATTCTCTGTGCTGACACGTAGGCACGCGAGGATTGTTATAAGTGACACGCGAATTTGGTCAAAGTTCAACCAGCCATGTGTAAAAGAGCACCTGAACAAGTGTTACCCTGAAGAGAATTACTTCCCTACGCTCATCAGCATGGTGGACCCGCGTAGTTCCGTGCCAGCTACATTAACACACGTGGACTGGAGCGGCCATCACGACGGTCACCCGCACACATACCACGCGCCGGACGTGGGACCGGAACTGATCATGTCTCTCCGGAACGACAAGCCTAGATACGGCGATGATGGAATCAATGGCTCTGATTCGTCGGGGCCGAAAAGGCGAGTGACGTTCCTTTTTGCGAGAAAATTCGGTGGTGATTCGGTGAAGCGGTTGTTGGAAATAGGAAACGACGTCATAGTGGAAGATTAGCGGGGGTTAGTTTTGTAATTTAGACGTAACTTTGTAGGGAGTAGGGACTGGGGAGTAGAGAGGGTAATAAATAAAAGTCAAAAGTGTAAAGTAAAGGAAAGGGCGGGACAAACCCGTGCTTTTTGTTGTTGCTTCTTTTGTATACATTGCTCATCATTACTTAATGAGGTGGTCTCCTGTAAGACGGTCTTACCATAAGACGGAGTCCCATTTAAAAATTCGCAGGTTATAATAAATAAATAATACGTTATTAAAAATCTTAAAAACCAAATTGGCTTAGTTGGTCCGCAGCAGTCTGTTTAAGGCTTAGTGAATTAGTGAATAGTGAATTGAGCATGGGTCTGGGGTTCGAAACCCTTTAGCATTTTTTTCAGTTTTATTGTTATGTGTCATTTTTGCTCCGGTGCCCCTGCACTTTCAAGGTTTGTTCTTATGTTTCCCACGCCTTATTGTTTAATCCTTTGTCAGCTCCGTTAGCATCAATTGCCTTAAAATACTTGACAGATCTTAATAGACTTTAACGATTTTCAGTTTTATTGTTATGTGTCATTTTTGCTCCGGTGCCCCTGCACTTTCAAGGTTTGTTCTTATGTTTTCCACGCCTTATTGTTTAATCCTTTGTCAGCTCCGTTAGCATCAATTGCCTTAAGATACTTGACAGATCTTAATAGACTTTAACGAAATACTAAATGACACGTTTAAAGTCAAACGTGACACATTTTAAGGTTGTAAGTGACACAATAAAGAGAAATTTATTATAATTCTCATTAAAATTCAAAGGAATACTCTTAATGTGTAACTTTTTAGTATTAAAGTGTCACTTTTTAGTATTAAATGTGTAACTTTTTAGTATTAAAAGTGACACTCTTAATACTAAAAAGTAACACTATTAACACTAAAAAGTGACACTCTTAATACTAAAAAGTGATACATTTAATACTAAAAAGTGACACATTTAATACTTGACGGACCTTAATGGACTTTAACGAAATGCTAAATGACACGTTTAAAGCCAAACGTGACACCTTAAAAAGACAAAAGTGACACATTTTAAGATTGAAAGTGACACTATAAAGGGAAATTTATTATAATTCTCATTAAAATTCAAAGTAATACTCTTAATGCTAAAAAGTGACACTCTTAATACTAAAAAGTAACACTCTTAATACTAAAAAGTGACAATAAAGAGAAATTTATTATAATTCTCATTAAAATTCAAAGGGATACTCTTAATGTGTAACTTTTTAGTATTAAAGTGTCACTTTTTAGTATTAAATGTGTAACTTTTTAGTATTAAAAGTGACACTCTTAATACTAAAAAGTTACACATTTAATACTAAAAAGTGACACTCTTAATACTAAAAAGTGATACCTTTAATACTAAAAAGTGACACATTTAATACTTGACGGACCTTAATGGACTTTAACGAAATGTTAAATGACACGTTTAAAGACAAAAGTGACACATTTTAAGGTTGAAAGTGACACTATAAAGGGAAATTTATTATAATTCTCATTAAAATTCAAAGTAATACTCTTAATGTTAAAAAGTGACACTCTTAATACTAAAAAGTAACACTCTTAATACTAAAAAGTGACATTCTTAATACTAAAAAGTGACACTCTTAATACTAAAAAGTGACACGTTTAATACTAAAAAGTGACACGTTTAATACTAAAAACTGACACTCTTAATACTAAAAAGTAACATATTTAATACTAAAAAATATTTTTTAAAATTAAATGTATTACTTTTTAGCATTGAAAATATCAAGTTTTAGTATTGAATGTGTCACTTTTTAATATTTAATGTGTCACTTTTTAGTATTAAGAGTGTCTCTTTTTAGTATAAAATGTATCACTTTTTAGTATTAAGAGTGTCACTTTTTATTTTGATAAGAATTATAATAAATTTTCATTTATAGTGTCACTTTTAACATTAAAATGTGTCACGTTAGTTTTAAATGTGTCATTTAGCATTTCATCAAAGTTCGTTAGGATCTGTCAAGTATACCAAGGCAATTGATGCTAACGGAGCTGACAAAGGATTAAATTGCAAGGCGTGGGAATTCGGCGGCAAACATTGAAAGTGGAGGGGCACCGGAGCAAATAGAGAAAATAAGCATTAAAACAACAAAATGTTGAAGCTGGGGGGGATCAAACCACAAACCTGCTCGGACAAAATCCCTAACTTCCGCCTATAACCAACTCGGCTAGCTTGTTTTTGTGATAATTATTAACAGGTTTTGTTATTAAGCTCCGAATTTGTAAATGGGGCTCCGTCTTACGGATTGAGATCCGTAAGACGGTCTTACACAAGTTTTTGCCTTACTTAATAGCACTCTACGGCTACAGCCTACGTGGTCATTGTGTTAAGAATGTTCTCATTCGCAACCTCAATCATTGTATATTCTTATATAACTTTTTAACTGGGTCTCATTATCATTTACACATTTTTATTTTCTTATTCACTTAAAAATATATCTTCCTATTGTATATATAATCTTCTTACACATCTTCATACAGAAAAAAATATTAAATTTAACATCATACCATATAATAAATACAAAACACTCCCCCATCCCTACCCACCACCCACACACAAAATAATAGTGTCAGCGGTTAGGCCCCCCCTCCCCCTCACAACTCCATTTCCTAAAACCAATGATATGCGCGGCCCAAGCCGAGTCACGAGTAGGGCACGCGCGCCCACCACGTGCAGGACATATGACTAAATAATATGGGTCCCGCCAATCGGGCGGACATGGTAATCAAGATATCAAGTAGCGAGCAGCGTGGTTCCTGTCAGAGCCTAGCCGGGCACTGGCCTTGCCTGTCCGACCAGGGCCCATGCCCGGGGATCTCACTCCCACAAAGTAAAGAACCAGAATCATCCCGTCCAAACCTGATCAAGCATCGGCCTTGCCTGCTCGACCAGGGGCCAGGCCCTGGACCTGTACTTGCCTCGAGTCAATATATACCAAGCAGCCAGACAGAGCCTTGCTCTCCCAGGCCTATACCGAGCAGGAAACTTCAAAAACTTGTTCTCCAAGATTAGTGAAAGGTTATCATATTTGGGCAGGACACTTGCCTTATATGTTCCAGCATTCACGCGGCTAACCGCGTATCACGCCTAAAATCAAGGGATTCTCTCCTAATTGAACAAGGTATCTAAGGAAACAAAATCCTAGATGGATTCAATGACAATGGGGCCTATAAATACTCATCCGTAACCCACAAATAAGGTACATACACTTTCTTGAGCCTTGGCACTCTGTCGAATTGCTTTCATACCCATATTCGATACTTACTCTTACGCCGGAGGGGTTTCGCGAGGCCCTGCCTTGCACTTCTACTCATGTTTTCTCTATTCTCTACCAGGTTCAAGGAAGCAGATTCAAGCCCAGATATCCTACCCAGCATACGGACGGAGCAATCACCAAGCTGGTAGTCAGTTGGTCGGGGACCTGCCACCAAAGGCACCCCAAGGGGTGCAAACGAGGAATCAGAAGATTGCTGCTTGGCATGCAACCCATGGCAAAGACGTGTCATATGTTGAGGAGCAGCCGTCTCAACGTGCTAGCCAGAGTCATGCTAGCAAACGTGATGCTAGATAAATTATCAATGAGCAGCACAATGCCTGCGAGTTGGATCTCAGGACACAACTAAGTCGTCAGCGAGAGAATGGCCAGGGTAGCCACGTGAATCTGCCCGAGCAAGCCCCCGATCAACAGGTCGATGCTCTCCAAGTCCAGGCGGACTACTATAGCAAAATGTACATGCTTAACCAGCAATTGCTCGCTTTGGGCCATGCCCCGGTTCCGGTTGCAAATTTGATGTTGCCAGCTCTCAGCAATCTCGCACTTGTTGGTGATGGTCATGCCTCACAACATTTGCCCGCTCCCAGCAAACGGATTCTGTCTGTCATTCACGTGCCTTCGGAGAGAGCTGATGAGGTAAAACGAGCAGATGACCAGGGGGAAAACAGATATAGCCGCCAAAATTTTTCACACCGACACCAGCGAGGGCAAGACCACCATGCTCGCAGTGAAAGTCACAGTCGTCGCAGAGCTCGCGAGTACGCTGAGAGAGAGGCACAACGGCCTAAGTGTAGGCCACGAGTTAATAGAGAAGTAGGAGTTTCGTATGCACCGACCCTCTGCCCGCCTCCCACGCATAGCCAGCAGTCGGACCATGCCCGCTCGTCAGGACTTACTTTAGATGCTAAGAAACGTGTGTCCGAACGTATGGAGGCTATGAAGCGTTGTTGGGAATATTAACGAGAATAATTATTTAAAACCATTTTGTGAATATTCCTTTAATATATTAGATTTGCTTGTAACCATTACTTAAGTCTTAGTAGCTGAATGAATAGTAGCTGAATGAATAGTAACTGAATGAATAGTGACCACTGATGAATAGTGTCTTCTTGTTTTGGTCAGTTGGAAGAAGCGACTGATATTTGTTTAGTAAATTGTTCGAGCAGACATTTGTTTTATCCTATAAGCTGACATTTGCCTTGTCCCAGAAGATGACATTTTCTTTGTTCCAGAAGCAGCTGACATTTGCTTTATCAAAGGAGTTGATGTTTGCCTTAGCAAAATACATGAGCTGATGTTTTGCCATACTTTTACCAGTTACGCAGGTTACCAAAAACCAAGCACATGGTTTTGGAGCTCAATTCAACTCTATGCATTTAATGCATTGTTGCCTCCAGCTGTATCCACTAAGACAAAATCCAACGGCTACAATTTATTGACTTGTGTTCTAAACAGTAATCAGCAACTTCTAGCTGCTGATCCTATTTAAGTGTCAGGAATCTTACTTTTTTTGTTAAAACATTTCATTACTGACACTTTCCTCATTTGTGCTTTGACAGATCTTAATATCTTATATCTCTCACACAGGATCCCTATGATCTTGTGAAGAGATACTCTTCCGAATTATCAGCACAATTCAAATTCAAACTTGCTTCTAACGGATTGGAATTCTCGACCTCTATATAAGGACATTGAAGCAAGGATTGAAGACACTGGAGCATTCTTTCATCCTCAAGCGATTATTTCTTCAAAGTGCTCCAGCCTTAAACATTTACTAGATGACCTTTCATTTCAATTCCCTTTCTAGTTCTTGTTTAGACAATCAATGTATTGTTGTTCCTTTATTCTTCCAAATCTTTAAGGAACCTTTGATTGTCCCTCGAGATTGATTGTTTCTCAGTCATACTCCCAAACACCCGGTCAAAATAATTTTTGTACACGATCCATTAGTGTTCAAGTTTATACTTGTGATTGATGGAAAAAATAGTGCACAGTTTGAAATCCAAGGTTGACCATCTTGGTAGTGGACGTAGCACTATTTATAGTGTGAACCACTTCAAATACTTGTCTTCTTACTTAACTGTTTTTGGTATTGCTTTTATTAAGTTATTGTGTTTTTATCAATGTTTGCAAAATCTATAGAAAACTTTGTTGGGCTTCAATCTTACACAATAACTTAAGAAAAGCCTACTGATACTTTTTATATATTATATCATTTATTAATCAGTTAAGTACTTTACATTTTTTGCCAAATAGCTTGTTTGCCTAGCTGATGTGTCATTTATCAAAGTCTACTGTTTCAGTAATAATCTTTGTTGTATTATATATATTTGCATCAGCTAGCTGAAGCTTGTTCACTCTTTTATTTGTTTATCTTTTGGCAATATTTGTTAAAACCACAAATTGCATCTTCTCACAAAGTGTGCTTGTACAACTTTGTCTATTTTTACAAGCAGCTTTGTGATACACACTTTCCAACCATTCCGCTGCCCCAACTAATTTAATAGTTGGTTACTTTGATTATATATGGAAAGTGAATCAATTTATTTTAAATTGGAAACGATTTAATTTTAATTGGTAAATAGGCTATTCACCCCCCCCCCTCTAGCCTATTTCTGAGCCTTTATAAGACTTACAAGCGTGATATGGACAAACAAATGGCTAACCTAGCTGTGGCCAAGCCCGGTTACGGTGCCACCAAGCCCCTGGAGCGCAGCCGGTTCACGCCAGAGATCGAAAACGCACCACCTGCGCAAGGAGTCATATTCCCGCAATTTGAAAAATACTTTGGGAAGACGCGGGCAAGTGACTGGCTCAGATCGTTTGAGGCACAGATCCGAATGGTCACTGATGTGGAGGCCTTGAAGATACAAGCATTCGAGGGGGCTCTCCAGGGGAAGGCACAAGCATGGCTGGGAAGAGTTCCCCGCGGATCTATCGGTAGCTGGGATATGTTACGGGAAAAATTCTTGGAAGAATTTGGCACTGCTGGACCAACGCCCAAGAACCGGTTTGATCTCGCCAAAATCAAGTAAGGTGAACATGAGTCCTATGGCAGTCATTTGAAAAGGTTTGAGGAGATGCTCGATCAAGTGACCGCTACCAGCGACCCGAAAATTACATTCTGCTACCTGAACAACATGAAAGCAGGGCCGTTAAAGACAATGTTGGCCATGAATCCGGGGGCCTCAAAAGCTGAGTTGCTAGCAAGTTCCCACCTATTCTGCTCGACTGAAATTGCCAAAGCAGACAAGGGAAAAAACAAAGACAAGACTCAGGACAGCTCGGCCACGCCAGCTGACCAGAGCCCGGAGGGCAACAACCGCTCGCGCATTGATAGGAGGAGATCGTCTACCCCCGGAGAGAGATTATTCAGGGAAGCACAGTTCGCCCCGCTGAACACTTCGCGGGAAGACATCATGTTCCAAGTGGGAGATGCGCTACCAGTTCCTTATCCACTTGACCCCGAGCTCGCTCACACCAGGGACAACACGAAGTACTGTGATTACCATCATGGTATCAGACACACCACAGAGGAATGCTTTGTGTTAAAGCGAGAAATACAGAAGTTGATCAGCGCGAGCAAACTGGATCGCTTCAAGAGAGATCAGGGTGATGGAAACAATGCAAACAGTGATAGACAGGGAAGACCTCCAAGGGGAAGAGGTGGCCAGGCCCCTCAAATTCGAGGAGTGGTCAATGTGATCCAGGAAGAGCTTCCGTCCAACACTCAAATTGGGAAGCACATATATTCCCTTTCTAAGGCCGTAAATTCTCCAGTAGTGCAGCGGGCAGGAGAGCCTAATATTTTCTTTACTCGCACTAAGCTGGCAAGTACACCCTTTGCTTCCGAGCAGCCGTTGGTCATCTCATGCCTGGTAAATGAATGGCAAGTTCATAGAGTATTACTTGCTACTGGAGTGTGCAGAGACATCATGTATTAATCCTGCTTCAAAGAATTGGAGTTATCAGATGCCCGGCTCAAGCCTTACCTAGGAAAGCTTGAAGGATTCACCAACCATCAAGTGGGCGTCAAAGGCACCATTGAGCTCGAAGTCTTCATGGGGGACGGGGCACAAACCCGAACAGAGATGATCAATTTTCTGGCGATCGATCTCAAATCAACATACAACTGCATCCTGGGTGCACCGGTCATGGCCAAGTTCCAGATGGTGACTTCTATACCGCACCAGAAGGCCAAGTTTTATACCGAGGATGGAGTGGGTATCCTGAACAGCAAGCCCCGGGCAATGTGGGAATATGTCTGAGATTCCTAATGGAAAAAGTAGAAACTGATCGTGGACATTCCTGATCAGACTGCAACAGCTCCAGAGAAAGAGATGCCCGACACTGCAACAACCTCTGTTCCCATAAACAGCATTGAGATCGGACAAACTTCTGGAGCGGGGGATCCCATGGAAACAGAGGACCTCGGACAAGCCTCGGCTCCAGCACCTTCTAGGCGCAAGACTAAACGCCTTGAGCCATAAGATATCGAAGTGGATACCCTGCAAGCGCGGGACGAGCCCGATATTCAGCCAGAAGACGAGCTGGAAGAAATAGTCATCAATCCCGCCTACCCCAAGCAGAAAATTAAAATCAGGAAGGCCATGCCTCCTGAAGCTCGGGAGAGGCTGATCGAGCTGCTGAAGAACAGTCTGGATGTATTTGTCTGGACTACCAAGGATATGCAAGGCATTAGTAAGAACGTTGCACGCCACGACTTAAACGTTGATCTGACCTTTCGGCCTATTCCGCAGCGCCCAAGACAGTACTCCCCTGAGAAAAGTTCAGCCATCAGGGCAGAGGTTGAAAAGCTTTTGAAGGCAGATATCATCGAAGAGATCCAGTACCCGACCTGGCTGGCCAACGTAGTGATGGTTAAGAAGGCCAATGACAAGTGGCGGATGTGCGTCGATTTCACAAGCCTCAACAAAGCCTGCTCGAAAGACTGCTACCTGCTGTCTGGCATAGATGTGCTTGTAGACTTCATAGCCAGGTTCGAAATGCTAAGCTTTCTGGATGCATATTCGGGATACCACCAGGTCAGGATGAATGAGCAAGACAAGGCAAGAACAGCTTTCCGAGCAACGGGAAGCCTCTACTGTTACAAGATAATGTCATTCGGGCTGAAGAATGCAGGGGCTACGTATCAGCGCATGGTAAACAAGGTCTTCGGTTCGCAGCTCGGCAGGAATATGGAAACGTACATAGATGACATTGTCATCAAAACAAAAGGTCGTCATCACACTCTTGACCTGGCAGAAACATTTGCCAATCTGCGAAAACATAATATGAAGCTGAATCCGGGCAAGTGCGCCTTTGGAGTCCGAGCAGGGAAGTTCCTCGGTTTCATGGTTAACCAGCGTGGGATAGAGGCAAACCCGGAGAAGATCTAGGCCTTACTTGACATGGAACAACCCTACTGTATTAAGCACATACAATGGTTGAACGACAGAATCATTGCCCTTGGCCGCTTTATCTCCCGATCAGCGGAGAAATGCCACCCATTTTTCAAAGTCCTGCGCGGCAACAAGGGATTCGAGTGGAATGCAGACTGTGCCAAAGCCCTCGAGCAGCTCAGGAAATACCTTGGCAAGTCACCCCTCCTTAGCAGCCCTATAACTGGTGAGCCTTTATATGTATATCTAGCAGCCACAGACCAGGAGGTGGCCACTGTTTTGGTTAGAGAAGAGTTAGACATTCAAAAGCTTATGTACTATGTATCCAAGGCCCTTAGTCCTGTTGAGGGTCGTTATTTTAATGCAGAGAAATTAGCTTACCCACTTGTCATAGCTGCCCAAAAATTAAGGGCTTATTTTTCTGCACATGTAATCATAGTATACACAGACGTACCACTGTGCAAAATCCCTCACAAGCCTGATTCGTCGGGCAGACTACTCAACTGGGAAATCGAGCTCACCGAATTCCACATAGACTACTTGCCCAGGCAAACAATCAAGGCTCAAGCTTTGGCCGATTTTTTGGTAGAGACAAGCTTCATTCAGCATGTAGGAACACGAAACCCAGCCTAGCGAGCAGAGCAACTACTACAGCCTCAGCACATGCCTGCTGTTGGGATCTTTTATATAGATAGGGCAACGAGCAAAGTCGGGAGCGGAGCTGGCATCTTTCTCATAGCTCCCGACCAGGTTACAGAGTTCGAGCTAGCACTACGGTTTAAGTTCCCTGCATCCAACAACGTTGCCGAGTACGAAGCAGTGATCACTGGCCTCGAACTTGCAGCGGACATGGGCGTCGAAATGATCACCGTGTACTTGGATTCACA
Source organism: Codonopsis lanceolata (assembly GCA_013146195.2). NCBI lineage: Eukaryota > Viridiplantae > Streptophyta > Magnoliopsida > Asterales > Campanulaceae > Codonopsis > Codonopsis lanceolata. The sequence goes on along the minus strand of CM028381.1, from coordinate 105,208,109 downwards.
ATTAGTAGTGAACCAAGTCCAGGGGGAATATATGGTACATCACCCCTCACTGGTCAGATACTGCGAACTTGTCAAAGAAATTTTGAAAATTTTCAAATTCTGTGAGATCATCAGAATTGATCGTGCTAACAACATGTGGGCAGATTACTTGTCCAAGATCGTTGAGGCAAACTTGGCATTGCTGAATCCTTCAGTAATTATCGAGCACTTGGAAACTCCAGCCATTGATAGACCGGTGATAATGGACATTGAGCCAGCGACCAAAAGCTAGATTGATGATTATTACAAGGATTACATCAAGCAGGGGATCCCGCCCGCAGACAAAGTTAAGGCCACCACAGTTAGAAGCCAGGCTTGTCGTTACTCGGTAGTAAGGGAATCTTGTACAAGCGATCTCAGGTCAGACCTATGCTTCGCTGTGTACCCCCAGAGTTAACTGAAGGCGTTTTGTATGAAGTACACGAGGGAGAATGTGGCGGCCACCCGGGCACCCGCGTTCTAGCAGAAAGGGTGTTGCGCGCATGATATTACTGGATAACCCTCAGAAGGGATGCAAAGAAGTATGTCCGCGAATGTGATAAGTTCCAGAGATATCCACCTTACAAACTCCAGTCGTTGCGGCCTGGCCCTTCGACATGTGGGGAATTGATTTGATCGACCCGTTCCCGCTAGCACAAGGCAAGTACAAATATGTAGTAGTCACCATCAATTACTTTACAAAATGGATAGAAGCAAAGCCTCTGGCCAAAATTTCAGAAGTAAATGTCATCAAGTTCGTTCATGACCAAGTATGGTGCAGATTCGGCCTTCCGCGGGCAATCATATCCGACCACGGCACTCAGTTCTCAGAAAAGTTCACTGCAGAGTGTGTTCGCTTGGGTGTCAAGCATTGACAGTCATCTGTAGCTTATCCCCAAGGAAACGGTCAAGCCGAAGCCGAAAACAAGCAAGTCCTGCACGCACTCAAGAGAAACCTAGAGGGGCGAGCTGGGAAATGGGTCCAAGAGCTACCATCAGCCCTATGGGCAGTTAGAACTACTGTGTGTGGCCCAACAGGGGAAACTCCGTTTGCACTTACTTATGGATCTGAGGCAATGATCCCGGTAAAAATGGCCTTGCCTAGCTATCGAGTTTCCCATTCTGAGCGAACAACCCGGCTTGCCGGCAATAGACCTTGATCTCTGGAGGAAAGAAACCTGGATGCACGACTTCGGAATGGTCAAGCGGCGAGCAAAGGCTCATCATGACAAAAGGGTCGAGGTAAATTTGTCATGGTCGAGGCGGGTACTCAAAAGATTGAGGTGACAGTCAGCAGGCGGTAATGGGGAAGCTATCACCTAACTGGAAAGGGCCTTTTCAAGTTACTGGTATAATTAGAGAGGGCACCTACACGCTTCGGACTCGGGAAGGGAAAGACTTGAAGCATCCGTGGCATGCTGATCATTTGAAAAAGTACTACCCGTAAGTCATTCTTCAATACACAAACGGGCAGGACCCTCAGCCCTGTTGAGGGTCATCGATGTTTTTTTAATAAAGGCAAGTTTTTATTATTTGTTCGTTCAGATTTCGTTGGCATCTATTGATTGCTTACAGTTTTCTTGACAAAGTTGCTCGTCTGACGAGCAGTTAGGGCCAGGCCCGATCAACCTCCCTTAAACACCCGAGTATTAGTGAACTTAACTTCTCCGTGGGTGAAATGCAGCCATGCCCGGTTCACATACTAGGATGCCCGCCAGGCGGTAGGGGTCATGCCCATTAGATAGCGGCTAGCTACCTCGGATTCCTATAGTGACCGAGCAACACTGTTAGTTATATATCTCTACACCCAGTTGATATACTAACAACTGCTTCGAGATACCCACATCGAACAAGGGTCGTGCCCGGTTGTTGGTTGCCGCTCAGAGTAGGGCCCTGCCCGCTAGGCAATCTTCTGAAGCTCGCCCAAGGCGATAGGGGCCCTACCCACTCAAAAGCCTTGGCCTGAACCAAGCAATCAAGACGGGAGGTCACGATCTTCATGCGTGGAAGGAGCCTTGGCCAGTACCAGGCACGCAGATCGGACTCCTGCCCGTAAGGTCTCAACCTTAGAAATATACATGCTTAGTTAGCCTTATTATTTCTGAGTTAATATTCGCACAATCTTTCATGCACGGTACATTACAGTTATCTTTGCTCGACATATTTTTGGGGACCACCCCGCATACAAATGTGTTGGTACTAATCAAATGCAGGAAAAACACGAGTAAAAAAACAATTACCGAGCAAGATGATAATGAAAAGGAACGAATACAACCTATCATCTACCAAAATCCAGTTCCCATTAAAATCAAAAGAGGTTACAAGCAAAGATCAAAAAGGCTCGGAGGCCGAGCAAAATACAAAATATCTAAATTATCTCCGGGGGTATTTGGCTCGTGGCCGCAACATCCTCGGCAGTAGGAGCTTCTAATTCTACTTGCAGTTGGGCGGCTTGGTCCCTTACTCAGCTCTTCTTCTCTGCCCTCTTGGCCTCGATCAAGCTGCACACGTTGACAGTCAGTGGGGTGGGGGGATCCCACGGCTCCAGGCCATCATCAGCATCATCTCGATCCAGGGCCTCCAGCTCGCCCTGAGTGTATGGCACCAAGTGGTGCAGGCTACGAGCCTCCGGGCAGTAGGGGTCGAGCAACGCCCAATCGGCCATAGTCGACATGTCAACAGCCCAAGTACCGACGAGTAGACGCAGAATATGGTTGGTGCCCATCGCATAGTACGGGAATATTGCCTTGCGCACCTGGGAGGCATAGGCCGGCGAAGCTTCAAAATCTCTCACGGCTTGCTCTTTAGTTGCAGCCAGCTGCTCTTAGAAAGAGGCTATGGCCGTTGCATCCTTTGCCGCCTGAGCCTTCAAAGCTTCTAGCTCGGACTGAAGCTGTGCCCGCTGCGCAACCAGAGCTTCCTCGGCGGCCTGGGACTTCTTCTGCTGGGCAACAAGGGCAGTTTTTTCCTCAGCCAGCGATTTTTTATCGGCTTCAAGTTTTTTGACCGAGGTCGCGCTCTCCTTCAGCGTCTTGTCCAGGGCAGCCACCTGTTCGGCCTTATTCTTCACTAAGCTCGCCAGCTCGTCCTTTTCTAACTCAACTTTCTTGCAAGCATCAATCTCCTCGGTATAGCGATTGTAGATGTTGGTGCAGGAGGAAGCAATCTGCAGCACAATCACGAGTAAAGTCAACATAACTCAACAAATGTAAACAGTCAAGGCAAAATACTACAGGCATACCTCGCTCAAGTTGAGCCATATGTGTCCGAGCAGGACGTGGCCGACTGTGTCCCGGTCATTGGTGACATCTTCTTGTAGCAGCCGCTTCATTATGCCCTTTCCCACCAACCTGGCAGGACTGTCACGGACGGACAAATCTATATGCCCGATATTGGGGACTTCAGACAGCCCGCTCACTATGGCCCGGGCAGCAGGGACGGTCGTCGGCATTTCAAAGCCAGGAAGCAGCCACGACTTAGATGAGTCACGGGCAGCGTGCTCGGAACCCGTGCCTCGGGGACGAGTAGACCGGTCAGCGGTTGAGCAAGGATGTCTCTTTCTTTTGCCGCCTTGGCGTATACGATGCCTCGGCCCATTTGAGGAGGAGTCTCAGTCGGCTTCTTGGCCATTGGAGGTTTCTTGGCCGATGGATCGAACGGAACAGTAGGCACGGCCTGGGCTGGTTTGCTCGCCAGAGCGGCCACCCTCCGGCTCTCCTCGGCTTCTAGTTTCTGTAACTGCCTTAGGGTTATCATCGCTGCATATAGAAGAAAAAGAATCAGCACGACAGTTATAAGGGAAACAATTGTTAATCAAACAGATAGAAGAAAAATAAAAGGACGAGCAAAAGTAAAAGTCGGACAGGGGCGGCAGTGTAGGCGGGTGTACAATCATGCCCGAGCTTACGGCATTCAAGGCAGCCTTGGCGAAAATTCTGCCTGTGGTAGTTACCCCAGTAAACATGGGCCTCTTCAGCATCAAACGTGCACAAGGGCTCTACACCGGGAATGGCAGCCCGGAGCACTCTGGCCAAACACAGATTTCTTGGATTGCAGACCAGCTCCTTCCAGTTGAACAAGCTTTCCTGGCTAATCCGCTTCTCCCCATCCATCACGCAACCTAGGGCAGCCCGGATAACAGCCAGGCGACCAGAGTCACCAGTAGTGAAGCTGCCGCGATGAAGCTTAGGGATGTTGATGCTCGCTTGGCTCATGGACATTATTGGCCACCCTGTCCGGGACTCGATCAAGACGGCTCTTCTATCCCAGGCCTCGACCTTACCCGGAACATCTGATAGAATCCTGAGGAAGCTGGAGTTGGACCGGAGGTTCACCCGGCCATAGGCGTCGACGCTTAGGATAAACAGTCGTCGAAATATTTTCAGGGTTGGTTCTATCCGTAGCAGTCAGCATGCCACAGTGTACGCCATCAGGGCCCGAACGGTATTCAACATCAAGTCACCAGGCATCGGGCAGAATTCCTTGAGGAATCGGAGAAAGAAAGGGTCTAGGGGCAAACGCAGTCCTACCCGGAAAAAGTCCACGAAAAAATAACAGTTTCCCATCCTACTCGCGGGGGAACTCTCCGTCAATTATAGCGGCTTTCTCTACCCGGTAATCCTGAGGATCTACTCCTAACGAGGTGAACCAGGTAGTGAGTTTGGCCGGAGTGTCTAAGGACGCCCAATGGGCAGCGTAAAAGGTTTCATCGGCCTCACTCATCCAATCGGGTGTGGGGGCCGAAGTAGTAGCCTCGTCTCCGACACGGGCAAGTTGTCTCCTCCTCCGTGCTATGGGAATGTTGTCAGAATCATCCTCTCCTGAGTGGCAGACCTCATTGACCGCAACAGTATCCACAGCATCGGGCAATGTCCTTTCACCAGCCCTCTCTCCGACTACAAGCTCCTTCTGTTCGGGCAGCTGTGATGGGACCTGCCCGCTGGGTGCCACACGTATCTGTTCCACCTCTCCGTCAGACAAGCTGTGCTCGTTGGAAGAGTTAGTAAGCGTGATCATGGGCACGCGAGCTCTCGCCACAACGGCCTCTCCGGCCACGGACTCATCTCCCTCTTCAACATCAGCGTCTAGGAAGGGACTTCTCGCTGCTTAACGGGTCATTCTGCCCGTCGTAGCTGAAAGCCTCTCTATCATTCTCCGAGTACTCTCCGTCAGACATCTACATAGAGATCGAGGAAAACAAGGGTCAGACTCTGCTCGCGGAACAGAACAGTTAAAGAAGGGAGAAAAAACCCTAAGTCTAGGTATATCCAGGGGCCATGTCCGCCTAGCAGGCAGAACACAATGGATGATTCTCCTCGATCTCAGCCTATGGTCTCCCCTAATCCCATTGATTCTACCTAGAAATTTAGGGGATGAAGAAGAAACCCAGAAAACTCAAAGAACGAAAAAGCAGGCCCAGCACAAATAGGAAATGAAGTAGGAAACTTACTATCGAGGTCGGAATAGAGCTTTCTTTTGGGAATTTCGTTCTGAACAGGGAGCAAAAACCGTTGGGAGACAGTAGCAATAGCACCGGTGACTGGAAAACTTCAGGGAGCCGGCGGCAAGAGCTGCAGAATCTCTCTCTCTCTCTCTAGAAATCACAAGGAGGGTAAAGATTGAAATGAGTGGGGTTTCGGTTTTTTTATAGGTGAGTTCCAGGAATTTTTGGGGGCGCCGAAGAGAGAAGTCGAAAAGACAGCTCACTGTCATCAGCCCACACGCGCATTTAATGCGTTGCACCAAGATTCGCGCCACCATCACTTCACTCACCTTCCTGACGGCTCACACGCTCCGTTCTCACTCGCCTGAAGGTACTCACAGCGAAAAGCTTTTCCAGCATGCGTCAGCTGTTTTCCAACGAAAAGTTCCAGAGTCTTCCACCGGTGCACTTGGCCCATTCACAAATGTTGAAGCTCGTATCCCGAGCAACACCATCTTAGCACATTCGCTCCCCGCTCCGAGCATGAAATACTCGCGAGGCTGGGAGCTAGGGGCCACTGATATGCCCGGCCCAAGCCGGGTCACGAGCAGGGCACGCGCACCCACCACGTGCAGGACACGTGACTAAATAATATGGGTCCCGCCAATCGGGCGAACAGTGTAATCAAGATATCAAGTAGTGGCGGTGTGGTTCTGTCGAGCCTAGGCAGCGGCCTTACTCAGGTCCGGGACCCATGCCCGGGGATCTCACTCCCACAAAGTAAAGAACCAGAATCATCCCGTCCAAACCTGGTCGAGCATCGGCCTTGCCTGCTCGACCAGGGGCCAGGCTCTGGACCTGTACTCGCCTCGAGTCAATATATACCAAGCAGACGGACAGAGCCTTGCTCGCCCGGGCCTATACCGACAGGAAACTCCAGAAACTTGTTTTCCAAGATAAGTCAAAGGTTACCATATTTGGGCAGGACACTTGTCTTATATGTTCCAGTATTCACGCGGCTAACCGCGTATCACGCCTAAAATCAAGGGATTCTCTCCTAATTGAACAAGATATCTAAGGAAACTAAATCTTAGACGGATTCAATGACAATGGGGCCTATAAATATTCCTTCGTAACCCATAAATAAGTTACATACACTTTCTTGAGCCTTGACACTCTGTCGAATTGCTTTCATACCCATATTCGATACTTACTCTCACGCCGGAGGGGTTTCGTGAGGCCATGCCTTGCACTTCCACTCAGGTTATCTCCGTTCTTTGTCAGGTTCAAGGAAACAGATTCAAGCCCAGATATCCTACCCAGCATACGGACAGCCCAAGCTGAGATTTTGTCGCATCAACCAACTTCCTATTTAGGAAGTAAAATTCATTTCTTTCTCCTAGTTGGCTCCTAGGTGGCCACTCAACCCAATTCTCAATACATAAGAAGTTGGATCAAAACTACATTGGGGATGCTCTAAGAGGTTAAATAACTTAAATTTGTGGATTAAGATAGATTGTATTGGAATTTTATAAACAACCAAGCTTTATAAACTGAAATTCGAAAAATATACCACTATTTTTTTGTTCGTTTCAAAATAATTATTCTATTTTAAAATTTTCATTGTTAGTCAAATATTTTAGCCATTATATTTTTTACCTACTTTAATTATAGGTGCATGCTCAAGGGTATTAAAGAAAATTATATATTCACAAATAATTGAATTAAATACAGTCAAATTTTATTTCTTTTAATGGTAAGTCTAATTAAAGTTGATGATTATTTGAAAACTGAGAGATTATGTAATTTCAAACTTGGGAATGGTATTATTGGCTAGAACCCGGCTCATTCTTCCCTCTTCAATTCTCATTCTCAATGATTTGATCATGATGATGTTCTACCTAGAAATATCGTCTATATATCAAGTATTTGAACTAGACTTCATATAAAGAATTAAAAAGGGGTATTTTTTGTACAAAACTTCTTAAAAGTTGTGAGTAGAGTTTAATATGATGATTTTTATTTATATTTAAGTTTATCAAAATTTGGTATTTTTCACTTATATATAATGTCGGAGGGAGTATTTTGAAACATAAATACTTTGTTAAAACGACACTTATTTTGAGAGATAGATAGTAATAAGTAATAACTATAAACGTTGAGAAATGAATGTACAAAGTAAAATTTTCAAATTTTATAACATTGAGTAGTTTGACAGTCAATTGTGAATTTGTCATCAACAAAAAAGAGTTTAATTATGAATTGGTATTTATAAAAATAAGGAAAAATTACAAGCCAGTACATTTTTGAAAACATGTTTTCAAATGAATCCACCTATTTTTTACACATTTCTTTTAGGTACAATTTTTGGGCAAAAGTACTTGTCTATCCTTCTATGTACTCAGTACATCGTTTTGGACTGTGTGCTCGAAACAAGCGACGAAAGCAGGAGGCGGGAGAAGACGAAGGAGTGTGGCAAAGGGATATCCCGATCTTCTCTCTCCTCGATATCTCTCTCCCCGATATCTCTCTCTTCCTTTATCCATTGAAGCCGCCCACGACAACAGGCCCAAACTAGACTTGACAACACTCCAAATTGTATTTCCTACGTCTTCTCCAGATCGATAGCCGGCATCGGAGGAAGGGGTGGGAGAGGTAGCGGTTTGATGCATCGAGCTAGTGGGCTCAGCATCTGATAAAGCACCGATAGCGGAGTTAGCTGTCCCATTGGCGAAGCGATCGACCCCTTCATAGGATATTCGTGCTACTCCGAACACTTCCCAAGCAGAGTGAAGAGTTATGCATAAGATGATTTCGAAATTTTCACCAATGACACGCGCGTGGGAACGAGTTAGAGGAATATCCTGTGTTGGCCATGGCAGCAAGGTGAACAGGAGGAATTGAAGAAACCAATAAAGGCACCTGCGCAATAGGGATAATCATGATATCTGGGCAGAAAATGAAATGGTAGATTTTTGGCATCAGCAACCTGATGTCTGGCATCAGGTTGATTTTTGGCATCAGGTTGCTTTTTGATGCCTGGCATCAGGTTGATTTCTGATGTCTGGCATCAAGTTGATTTTGGCATCAGGTTGATTTTTGGCATCAGGATGATTTCTGATGCCTGGCATCAGGTTGATTTCTGATGCTTGGCATCAGGTTGATTTTTGGCATCAGGTTGATTTCTGATTGCCTTTCTCTTTTAGCCGCCCATATGAAAAAATGTCTCCTTGACATTACATTGAGTTAATAATTGTGTACCATCATTACTTGTCATAATCAAGCCATCACCTTTGAATTTCTCTCCCTTAAAGTTTCGTCCACATTACTTTTCAGGTTAACTTTGTTTTCATGTATGTTGTTAAAGTAAGGTGTGAGAGTGTTTTTCCATTTACTTGTATGGAGATTCATGTATCACATTTCCCAGCAATGAAGCAACATAATGTTTTTGCTCATTCTCTCGTTGTATGCTTGTCTCAACTGAAGGTCATTTTCCTTGTGAACAAACCTTCTGGGCAATTTCCTCGTACTAATCTCACTGGGCCTTTGTCTTGTTTCCATGTTGCATTTAGATTTTATAACATGACGTGATGATCTTTTTCCCGTCAATAGTTGTTGTTTGCAATCTCAACATAATTGTGAAATATGCTAACAACCGAAACAGGTTTACTAATTGGAACTATAAATGGTTTGCCCAGAGACCCTGGAACTTGATGCGATTAATATAAATCGAAAGTGGTTTTAAGCTTTATGGTTGGAGCTCGATGATATGGTAAAGAAACTCTTGTAGTGCTTAGAAAGTAAAATAAAATAAAAAGCGTGTTAGCCTTAATAATACCCAAATGTGTAATATGTTTAAATGTAAGATGCCTAACATCTTTCTTTTTACATATTTTAATCTTTTCTATTTGACATGTATGGTATCTTATCCTCTCTGATTTTGTTACTTGTAGGGTAGAAAATTTTCTATCAATGGTCTCCTGGGGAATGAATTGTGCTCTAATTCTTTCATTGGAGGAACCTTGGTGATATTCCGCTTGGCACCACAGGTATATTAGTTGTGGGAATTCCCTTTGTTATAAAGCAGAAAAAAGTTTCTTTGATAATTGACATTGATTGCCAGTTACCTGTTTTGAAGTTCAACATGTACAAATAATGGCAGGATTATCATCGTTTCCATTTTCCAGTTTCGGAACTATTGAGTATTTTTAGATATACCGGGATGCTTATATACGGTACATAGCGCTGAAATTTTTCCTCTGTTGCACCCTGTATATATATATATATATATATATATATATATATATATATATATATATATATATATATATATGTATGTATTGTTTTTTCTTTCTATTCTCCTGATTGTTCTGCTGATTTTATTCTCTAGGCCAATCCTATTGCTGTAAATAGCAAATACTGCAATGTGTTTACTGAGAACAAACGAACTGTTTCCATTATTTCAACGACAGATTTTGGGAAGGTGTGTTATGTTCAGTCACTAGACTACTTAGTAGCTTTATTTGCATCTGCTAATTGAATATTGAGTTGCCGCTTTGGCTTTCTACATTATAAATTCCTCGTCGCTTCAACTCCGCCAACATATATCTAAATGACAAATAGAATGTGATGAGTCTGATGTTTTAAGTGTTATAATCCTATTTACTCTTTCTGGTGCTGCATATCTCTCTCCTAGATTGCAACTAACCAGATTTTTTTATTTCAATATTAACATCATAAACAAGATTATGAGAATCCATTTCTACCATCATACACATTTTATTTCTGATGCGTATGCGGTATGCCCCTTGAACTCATGGCCTAAAGCAAGAAAAGGAACTGCAGGGGAAATTCCAGAGCCAATAACCTGAGGTATTGTGGCAGAGCCCTGAGGTACTAACTCGTTTTGCTATTTGGGCCGATATAAATAAGAACGGATCCCGTGGATGGGGCTCCCCACATTGCGGGGTCTGGGAAGGGTCTAACGTACGCAGTCTTACCAACCTCTCAGCACAGACTGTTTTGGTAGTTTGAACCCATGACCTCGAGGTTTATATATATGTGTTTGTGTGTGTGCACACACACATACACATATATATAACCTACTCTTGTTGAAGGGTGAAGCACATACACGTGTTTCAGTTTGGCTGTTTATCTATTTTTCCATTGTTTGTCGTAAGAGGCAGCATGATGCATAGTTTGGCAACGGTTTAGTTTAAGTTACTAACTCATTTAAGTACTTAAGCTTTGTTATCGAAGAAAAGGCCAAAACAATTTTGATGAAGCCATTAACTGTAAATCAGTTCGGGAACCAATATATATGAACATAAGTTACATCGAGGTCCCTACAAATATAAAAATATACAATATAACCCTAAATATACATAAAACTATATTCTAACACTCCCCCTCAAGCTGGAGCAAAAATATCATGCATGCCCAGCTTGTTACAAATATAACCAATTCTATTCCCATTTAATGACTTAGTAAATACATCCGCGAGTTGATCCACGGTTCTAACATAACTCGTGACAATCACCTTTTCTTGAAGTTTCTCTCGAACAAAATGACAATCAATCTCTATGCGTTTTGTTCGTTCATGGAACACTTGATTTGAGGCAATATGAATGGCTGCCTGGTTATCACACCATAACTACATAGATAATGAGTTACCAATACCAATCTCACCAAGGAGCTTACGAATCCACACAAGTTCACACATGGCATTAGCCATAGCCCTATATTCAAACTCCGCACCAGATCTTGACACCACCGGTTGTTTCTTACTCTTCCAAGATACCAAATTACCCCCAACAAATACACAGTATCCTGAAGTAGATCTCTTATCTGGAGAACCTGCCCAATCAGCATTGGCAAACCCTTCAATCCTCATATGTCCATGATCACGATATAGTACACCTTGCCCTGGAGCCTGTTTAAGATATCTTAGAATCCAGCATCCCAATGAGTAGTTAGTGGTGAGGACATAAACTGACTGACAACACTAACTGCAAAAGCAATATCTGACCTGGTTACAGCTAGGTAATTCAATTTCCCAACAAATTCTTCACCATCTTCAGTCCTAAGTTTTAGACTTGGCTCCATAGGACTAACCGAAGGTTTTGCTCCTAACATTTCTGTCTCACACAACAAATCAAGCACATACTTCCTTTGAGACAAGAAGATACCTTGCTTGCAACGAGCAACCTCAATACCCAAGAAATATTTCAAACTACCTAAATCCCTAGTTTGAAATTTCATTTGAAGAAACTCCTTAAGTGTACTAATGACTGTGTTGTCACTACCAGTAATAACAATATCATCCACATACACAACTAATAAAACAATACCTACACTACTGTGTCGATAAAATACAGAATGATTACTGTGACATCTCATAAGACCGAACTCTATCACCACATCACTAAATCTGCCAAACCACGCACATGGAGATTGTTTCAAACCATACAACGACCACTTTAATTTGCAAACCATACCAGATAACTCCTCTTGAGCAACAAACCCTCGTGGTTGCTCCATATACACCTCTAAGTGTAAATCACCACGAAGAAAAGCATTCTTCACATCAAGCTGATGAAGTGGCCAATGATAAGATGCAGCAAGTGATATAAGTAAGTGAATAAAAGCACGTTTAGCAACCGGAGAAAATGTATCAGAATAATCTTCACCATATGTTTGAGCATATCCTTTTTCAACAAGACAAGCCAAAGTGCGATCTGGATTTACCTTAACCGTATACACCCATTTACACCCAATAGCATGTTTACCAGTAGGTAGAGAAACCATCCCAAGTCTGATTATGCATAAGAGCACTCATCTCTTCTTCCATAGCTACCCGCCATCCAGGACCCACTGCTTCACAGACTTTGGAATAGAATAAGACTCAAGAAGACCAATAAACGCACAATGTTCGGGAGATAACCCATTATAGTTAACAAAGTCAGAAACAGAATATAAAGTACAAGTACATTTACCTTTGCGATGAGCAATAGGAGCATCAAGATCCGAAGAAGAATCAACCATAGTAGGATCAAGCGACGAACGAACTAGCTCGGTAGGAGCAGAATCAGGAGGCGAATTCTTTGAAAGGCACGTGCGACGAGAATAAACATGATGAATAGGAGGCCGAACCATCGGTGGAACAGGAGTAGATACCATGTTATCGAAGAAAAGGCAAAAACAATTTTGATGAAGCCATTAACTGTAAATCAGTTTGGCAACCAAGTTACATCAAGGTCCCTACAAATATAATAATATATAATATAACCCTAAATATACATAAAACTATATTCTAACAAGCTTTTTGATTGGGTCCCAACAATATATACTAAGTTTAACACTCTCCCTGATGTGTGACCCACTCACTTGTGGAGAGATAAATGAAGATTCCTTACCAGGGGCATCACAAACTAAACAGAGTGCCAACATGTGCACTCACGGTACTTCGGGTACCAAATGCAAGCACGATGACTTGAACAAGACCTTGCCAAATAAGAGCTTTGATACCGTGTAGATTTAACAGCAATTATGAAGAGGAAAACTGAGATAGAGATGAAAAGAGGAATACAAGAAAAATAGTCTTCTTATTATTCCTGTACGACAATCCATTAACTTTTTATATGTAGCTACATACTCAAGTCTAATTACGTAAATAACCCTTGTAGACTAACTGTTTACTACTCAATAATGAACGAGAATTTTGACACTCGATTAAGTGCTTCAACAACTGGGAACAACATCCTATATCCCCTCATAGCCTCATAAACAATAGTAAAAAATAATCAGGCACCGGAATATTTCTACTGCCGGTCCAATCAATCAGCTCTTGCTCGCATGATGTGACATCCTTTGAAGTTGAATCTCGGATTGACGCTTGTATTGCTTCTGTCTCATCAGTAATTATCAATGACTATTCAGCTTTCCTTTTACTGGGAGAATAATAGCAGATTGATTTTAGTTTACCTGTCTTACAACCCGACTGTAGGTAGCATTTGTTGCAATTGGAGCAACTATGGTTGGCAGCATCGCTTTCACCAAGAAGAGGGGAGACTGTGTCCGCAAAGGAGATGAGGTTCATCATTTACAATGTCATGCCTTTTTTCCTTTTCTTTTCTCTTCATCATGCAATTGCTGATTTCCTTTCTACCTCCATTCATTTGTTTTACAGTTTGGATATTTTTCCTTTGGTGGGAGTACTGTCATTTGTGTCTTTGAAAAGGTTAGCATTTTAATACTCCCTTGAATCAACAAATTTTGACAGTGCTAAATTATGATTTTTACCGGTATACTGAAAGAAGAAAATCCCCGACGTTTTGAGCGTCTACATGTCTGGTTTGCTAATTTAATCATTAACAGGGATGTACTTATTTGACTGCTAACTGTGGTGCTAGCCTCATTCAGCCTTTTACGGCATCTTGAAACATCTATCCAGTTCAATATTTGTTCTATCAAAAGTCCTCGTAAGGTTTTTTTTTCCTTCGATGAGAGCAAGTAGGATTTTTATTTGTTTCATTTTTTGCTTTTGAGTTGGTATTCTCGTACTCTCATGGATCAACAATGTGCAGAAATGATGTCATCTTTTAAATATTTCGAAACTTTCTTTCCTTGATGATTAAAGGATCGGTGTAGTGATAATATGATCTGAAGAGTCCGTTTTTCAGCTTTTCATATATCCAAAGAAAGGAATGCTACCTAAAATGGCGCTCGTTTCAGTTTGCTAAAATTATGTGATCAAATGCCGTTTGACAGAACTGCTCAATATGAGAAATCCATTCCAAATAGTATTGATCAAGAATTACTTTTAACCTCTTTTAGAAAATGAAGCGTAAAATCATTCTATGCTTGATCCTATCCAAGTAGAACATTTGGTCCAATCCAAGTAAATAAGAATAAATGAGAGCCTGCTGGATGCGCTGAAAGATCTGTAACCAGTTCCTCGATTCTCATTGAAGATGTTCTCAGTCCGGTTTATGGCTTGGTTCCAGATGGAAGATCAAGAAAAAATCATTCGACAAGTTTGTTGTTTTTTAAATGAGCATGCACAAGATTATTACTTTTTAGCATCTTACATTTTTTTATGTATCGACAGTTGTGCTACTAAAGAGAAACCATGAAAAGGTTTTAGAGTACTAAATTTAGTGTACGTTATTTTGAAACAAAACGTGATTAACTGGGGAATGGTACCTTAGGAGAGCATCTCTCCTAGAAAATTTCTCATAAATGATGTACATATGTGATTTTATATCACAAATTGTAAGCTATTCAGGAATGATATGCGATTTTGGAAACCTTCATCAAACTTTGTTTTAATATTTGTCAAAATTCCGCAGGACATGATTGAAATTGATGAGGACCTTTTGGCAAATAGCGCAAGATCACTCGAGACACTTGTTTCTGTTGGAATGACATTGGGTGTCTCCATAAAGAAATGAACTGAGATTTGATTGCCAGACAACGAGAACTGCATTTCAAAGGCTTGAACAATTGCACTAACAATTTACACCATGTGGATTATTCAGCAGTCTTAGTAAGCTCTTAAATTTCGTGTAGATGATAATTGATAGGAAAAAATTGTTCTATACTAATACAATCACTGTTTGCATGAACAACATGAGTAGTTGCCTATGGTTGAAGGCCGGAGTATCCCCAGTCCTAGTCATGTGGAAACAATTGTAGTCATTACAATGTTAGTGCTAATTCTCTTTCTGATACAAATGTACTAGGTTGTCAATCGTGGAATCGCTAGAATCCATTATGATACTTTTGTACCCTTGTATATAACATTAATATGGTCTAATACAGGTTTGAGTTTTTTTTGGTAATTTTCCTTTCACCTTATTGATGTGGTACATGTCAAAAAAAAAAAGAGGCATAAAGAAACAAGAAACGAATGAAAATAGCTTTCAAAAATTTATTCAAGTATCATTGACACTGTTAATTACAAGTAATTTCTACAGGTATCCTCGTGCAGTTTTTCCTACCTTTAGTTTGAATGTAACAGAGGAGTGACACCCATCTATAAATAGAACTTGCTAATCCAGACATAGACAGTTAGACACCAAATGGATGTGGCTTCTCTGCTCTCCATATTCAAGCACCCTGGCATCATTCTCTGTTTCTTCGGGTGCACTAAGGTACCTCTTACCTCTAAAATAAATCATGGTACATCTGTTACCTCTGCTCAAATCCTCAATAGGGATGTGTGTAACCTCCCTTGTTGTATGGATATGAGTTTGGTTGTACTTTCGCTAATCCTACTTGTCCCTGCATCCCATCTCTTTGGTATTGTTGCCACATCATTTGCTCTTCCACTAATAACCTCTGTTTCTTCTCCATCTCCGACATCTGCACATATGACGGTGGTGCCACTGCAAGTGAGGCGGCAAAAGGGTCTCCACCGGGGCCTGGAGCAGTTCCACCTTCTGCTGTTGGAGGTGCTGGTAATGCTAGCATCGCTGGCCTACCAGCGGACCCAAAGGCAACACTACTAGCACTTCCGGTGGCTATCAAACCAGAGTTGATCACTGCAGTCTGTGTAGCTCCTTGTTGATACATACCGTCCAGAAGCAGAGTATCAAACCCCCCTGGAAGGTCTGGCTTCTGGTTTGATAAATGGCTCGCTGATTGAACAAGAGCTGTCTCCCAATCTCCTGTATCATTGAAGGCTTCCCATGCCGGAGTACCATCAGACGGAGCAGTAGTTGCTGGACCACCGTCAAATAAAGCCAAGGCCAATTTATCTGCATGTTCTTCTGTTGTTGGAGCATCTTCGCCCAAGTTCAGTAAATCACCAACGTCTTGTGTTTTCTTCTCTTCTTTCTTCTCCTCTTTTTTCTCTTCTTTCTCAGTTTCTTCAACAAATCCCTCCGGTGGTGGTAATGCTTTGATTGCATTCATGTCCTCTTCAGGCTCGAGCTCGGGCTCGGGCTCTTGCTCTGTCTCCTCTTCTACCGAATCTTCCTTTGGTTCTGGGCTAGGGAGCCTCAGGGTTTGTCCCGACATTGCTTTGTCTCTTATATACTCATCCATAACCTCAAGTTTCTTATGGGAAATTCTATCAACATCTGGATACTCAGAAGATCGTGCGATGCCAACACTCTTGCTCCACTCATAAAAGGTATCAAGCTCATCATACTGCTTTGCGACACGGCAGAAGATCTCATAAACCTTCACAGAGTCCGCGACATCAAGCTCCACAAACCGGTCGATTAGGACACCCAGTATTTCTGTAATGTCATAATATAGCTGGAAACTTTCTTTCACAATCGGGTATAATGCCACAATCACAATCCTGTTACTCTTTGCTAGACCTGTTTCAGACATACAATATCTTAACCTTATAGGCATACAAATTTTGCCTATTAAGTTCCTTTCGCTACCATAGCTATTTGATCTGGTAATATATGAAGCCAAGGAAGGGAAAGGAAAAGAAAATGTACCTGTAGGCCGGCATGCAAGAAAACGTTCAAGGAGTTGCATCAGGTGCTGAATCCTGGAAAATACTATTTCATTCTTCATATCGTGCACTGGTGTGGTTCTTACAACCATTGCACCTGGATCTGGCTCTTCATCTTCCTCGTCATAGGAAACCGCACTACGCCTTCCCCGTCGTCCTTGCATCCTATACTCAAGCTGTTCATCGAGATACAATGAATACGTTCGCACAAATGCTGAATAATCCCAAGAATCAGACCTCGAGGTGTCACGGAAATCGGACATATTCAGGAGTCGGGTTCCGCGCCTTGTTGAGAAGAAAATCTCTTGTTCGTATGCAGGGTCTCCATCGCTGAGGAGTCTTTGGATCAAAATGAGTGACTTTAGGCCTACAACCCAATTCTTGGTCTTGCTGAGGCGTTTGGAGATGGTGTTTACACATGAACCAACGTATGCGCGTGAGTAGCAAGTTAAGCTCAGGATTTCTCGAATGTGTCTTTCTTCCGCCGGGTATTCTTCATGGCGGGTGGCCTTGACGATGGCAACATCGAGGTCGGAGAGAGAGGTGCTGCTACCAACTTTGGCTAGGCTTATGCTGGTCTGATCTTTCACCGCGCCAATGGCCTTTCTGAACTTACTTGGAGCCATGGACATATATAGCGCTTCTTTTGGAAATTGTATATTAATAACTTTTTTTGAGGATTAGTATTTTGAAGATATTCTTCTATGTATGAAATCAGAAATGTGAAACCTGAAACATATACGGAGAAATTTGTTTACTAGGAAAAGAGAGTAATTTTCTGAATGAATGCGTACATGCTTATATCTATATACAAACAAATATATGTAACTATGCAGTACGAGCACCCCCAACACCATTGCCCTTGGGGTCGTATGTGCACGTAATGCGAGCCGCCAGCCTCTACATTGCCGATGGGTGCTGGCGGCTCAATATGCCAACCGGCGAAAACTCAAATTTTGTGGCATTGATGCGTTGAAAGTTGAGCGCAACAATGTAATGCTTTTGGTGACAAAGGCCATCGTACATGCCACCCGAATCACGATGGGCCATCCCACAACAATGGTTGCCAATGACAAAAGGAAGTGCATGTAAATCTCTTCCGCATTGTAATGGGAGATTACATACCATACGGCATGAGTCATGACACCAACATTTTGACATTCCACTTGGTTATTTTGCAGATGCATGAATGAATGAAAAAGGAAAGAAAAAAGAATTAGAAAGATTCATGATTAAAAAACAATGTATCATGAGGCATGAATGATCTCCTTTTATTTCAGTTTCTATGGTGTGCGCGACGGTTGTTCATATTTCATAACAAAACTAGGAACCAAAACAATAACAATTGATTTGCATAAACAGGATATACAAAATTTAGGAAGTCACCTTGTTTGAGGTGAGTGATTAATAATGAGCAACAATGGGGAATGTTAAAAGCAATTCTCTACTTGGATGGAATTGTTGTTCATATTTACAGTGTATTGGGAGGCAGGAAGAAGAGGGGAAGAAGATGGGGCTCTGTCTGAAGCTCTTTTCTTCTCCTCCTCTCTAATTTCTTTATCTCTCACTTATTATTTCATTCCTTTTTTGATTCTTTTCCTTTGAATTTCTTATCGACAGGAATTGACCCTTAGTTAAAGCCTTATTAAGTGGGGATTAGTGAAAGTCATTCACCCAAATGGCATCCTTAATCTCTCCGATATGTGGTTAATATCCATTAGTTTAGTTGTAGGAAAGGGAATGTATATATTTTTAAAAAAAAATTTTAATAGGAAGGAAATGTATTGCTTACTTACGACGAGTTACGAGCTGAGTCAATGAAGAAAAGCCCAAGATATGCCATTATCCAGATCTTCTTCTGCATAATGATGATATCCCATTTTGCTCCCCGTTTCTTGGGCCTCAAACACGTCTAATAGAAATGGGGAATTTATTTTTGGGGGAATTTCAAGTGGGTACAATTTTGAAAACATGTTTTCATCTAGGACCACTAATTTTTTGTACATTTCATAAAACTACAAATTGCTTGCCAAATGACAAAAATGCCATTAATGAAAACTCTGATGCCAATCCTTGGCATCAGAAATCAACCTGATGCCAAAAATCAACGTGCATCAAAATCAATTCCTGTACAAAAATGCATTAATTTTTTGGCATCAGGTTGATTTCTGATGCCAAGGATTGGCATCAGAGTTTTCATTAATGACATTTTTGTCATTTGGCAAGCAATTTGTAGTTTTATGAAATGTACAAAAAATTAGTGGTCCTAGATGAAAACATGTTTTCAAAATCAAATTCCCCCAAAATAAATTCCCCATTTCTATTAGACGTGTTTGAGGCCCAAGAAACGGGAGCAAATGGGATATCATCATTATGCGAAGATCCGATAATGGCATATCTTGGGCTTTTCTTCTTCAGAACTCGTCAAGTAAGCAATACATTTCCTTCCTATTAAAAAATTTAAAAAAATATATACATTCCCTTTCCTACAACTAAACTAATGGATATTAACCACATATCGGAGAGATTAAGGATGCCATTTGGGTGAATGACTTTCACTAATCCCCACTCAATAAGGCTTTAACTAAGGGTCAATTCCTGTCGATAAGAAATTCAAAGGAAAAGAATCAAAAAAGGAATGAAATAATAAGTGAGAGATAAAGAAATTAGAGAGGAGGAGAAGAAAAGAGCTTGAGCCCCATCTTCTTCCTCCCTCCCAATACAATAAATATGAACAACAATTCCATCCAAGTAGAGAATTTCTTTTAACATTCCCCATTGTTGCTCATTATTAATCACTCACCTCAAACAAGGTGACTTCCTAAATTTTGTATATCCTGTTTATGCAAATCAATTGTTATTGTTTTGGTTCCTAGTTTTGTTATGAAATATGAACAACCGTCGCGCACACCATAGAAACTGAAATAAAAGGAGATCATTCATGCCTCATGATACATTGTTTTTTAATCATGAATCTTTCTAATTCTTTTTTCTTTCCTTTTTCATTCATTCATGCATCTGCAAAATAACCAAGTGGAATGTCAAAATGTTGGTGTCATGACTCATGCCGTATGGTATGTAATCTCCCATTACAATGCGGAAGAGATTTACATGCACTTCCTTTTGTCATTGCAGGGCCCGTTAATGCCCATCAAGCCGTTAAAGCCGTCGGTGCCCCCATGGAGCCCGTGCCCATGGGCACTACATAGTCTTGGGCTTTAGATGAGTCAAATGCCCGTGGTCTCGGGCTCTCTTGGGCCTTCAAGCGCTCCTACCTATGCCGGCCCTCTTCTATGATAACTTTTTCAATTTTTGTAATTATAGATCTTTGACCAAATCCTATATATTTAATTTATATGTATTATATTATTACTATATTTATATACTATAAGTTATGAATTATAATCTATAAATATAGTAATAGTATAATACACTTAAACTAATAAAGTTATTGCTAAAAATAAAAACCTAAAAGTCAAACCCTATTATTTTAATAATTAATTACTCAATCATCTATACATCTATTGATATTCTATTCTCAATCTCATCACATGCAAGATTAAAATTTGACATCGGTAATGTCGAGTTATATGAATCCGTTTACTATATACTAAATTTATATTTTAACTTAGTTGCTTCTCTTCCTTTTCTTTCACTTCAACTGTGTTTTATTTCAAATTTGCAATTATAATAGTTTGAAAAAAAAAAAAAAAGTTCATGTCAATGAATTGATGGGTTGAAAGCTAAGACCCAAAGTTTGAATGAAAAAACAGTAAAAATATTTAAAAACATAAACAAATGAAATTTGGCTTGGTGCTGCCGTGCCGTTCAATGCCGTCAAGTCCACTAATGCCCGTGGACTGATCAATAGTACTGAGCTTTTAAATCTAATGTCCGCTGCTTAATGGGCCCATACTGGGCATTGTCAATCCCCGCGGGCTTAGGGCCCGTGCACACCCCTAGTCATTGGCAACCATTGTTGTGGGATGGCCCATTGTGATTCGGGTGGCATGTACGATGGCCTTTGTCACCAAAAGCATTACATTGTTGCGCTCAACTTTCAACGCATCAATGCCACAAAATTTGAGTTTTCGCCGGTTGGCATATTGAGCGCCGCCACCCATCGGCAATGTAGAGGCTGGCGGCTCGCATTACGTGCACATACGACCCCAAGGGCAATGGTGTTGGGGTGCTCGTCTGCATAGTTACATATATTTGTTTGTATATAGATATAAGCATGTACGCATTCATTCGAGAAAATTACTCTCTTTTCTAGTAAACAAATTTCTCCGTATATGTTTCAGGTTTCACATTTCTGATTTCATACATAGAAGAATATCTTCAAAATACTAATCCTCAAAAAAGTTATTAATATACAATTTCCAAAAGAAGCGCTATATATGTCCATGGCTCCAAGTAAGTTCAGAAAGGCCATTGGCGCGGTGAAAGATCAGACCAGCATAAGCCTAGCCAAAGTTGGTAGCAGCACCTCTCTCTCCGACCTCGATGTTGCCATCGTCAAGGCCACCCGCCATGAAGAATACCCGGCGGAAGAAAGGCACATTCGAGAAATCCTGAGCTTAACTTGCTACTCACACGCATACGTTGGTTCATGTGTAAACACCATCTCCAAACGCCTCAGCAAGACCAAGAATTGGGTTGTAGGCCTAAAGTCACTCATTTTGATCCAAAGACTCCTCAGCGATGGAGACCCTGCATACGAACAAGAGATTTTCTTCTCAACAAGGCGCGGAACCCGACTCCTGAATATGTCCGATTTCCGTGACACCTCGAGGTCTGATTCTTGGGATTATTCAGCATTTGTGCGAACGTATTCATTGTATCTCGATGAACAGCTTGAGTATAGGATGCAAGGACGACGGGGAAGGCGTAGTGCGGTTTCCTATGACGAGGAAGATGAAGAGCCAGATCCAGGTGCAATGGTTGTAAGAACCACACCAGTGCACGATTTGAAGAATGAAATAGTATTTTCCAGGATTCAGCACCTGATGCAACTCCTTGAACGTTTTCTTGCATGCCGGCCTACAGGTACATTTTCTTTTCTTTTCCTTTCCCTTCCTTGGCTTCATATATTACCAGATCAAATAGCTATGGTAGCGAAAAGGAACTTAATAGGCAAAATTTGTATGCCTATAAGGTTAAGATATTGTATGTCTGAAACAGGTCTAGCAAAGAGTAACAGGATTGTGATTGTGGCATTATACCCGATTGTGAAAGAAAGTTTCCAGCTATATTATGACATAACAGAAATACTGGGTGTCCTAATCGACCGGTTTGTGGAGCTTGATGTCGCGGACTCTGTGAAGGTGTATGAGATCTTCTGCCGTGTCGCAAAGCAGTATGATGAGCTTGATACCTTTTATGAGTGGAGCAAGAGTGTTGGCATCGCACGATCTTCTGAGTATCAGATGTTGATAGAATTTCACATAAGAAACTTGAGGTTATGGATGAGTATATAAGAGACAAAGCAATGTCGGGACAAACCCTGAGGCTCCCTAGCCCAGAACCAAAGGAAGATTCGGTAGAAGGAGACAGAGCAAGAGCCAGAGCCAGAGCCCGAGCCTGAAGAGGACATGAATGCAATCAAAGCATTACCACCACCGGAGGGATTCGTTGAAGAAACTGAGAAAGAAGAGAAAAAGAGGAGAAGAAAGAAGAGAAGAAAACACAAGACGTTGGTGATTTACTGAACTTGGGCGAAGATGCTCCAACAACAGAAGAACATGCAGATAAATTGGCCTTGGCTTTATTTGGCGGTGGTCCAGCAACTACTGCTCCGTCTGATGGTACTCCGGCATGGGAAGCCTTCAATGATACAGGAGATTGGGAGACAGCTCTTGTTCAATCAGCGAGCCATTTATCAAACCAGAAGCCAGACCTTCCAGGGGGTTTGATACTCTGCTTCTGGACGGTATGTGTATCAGCACCTCCAACAGCAGAAGGTGGAACTGCTCCAGGCCCGGTGGAGACCCTTTTGCCGCCTCACTTGCAGTGGCACCACCGTCATATGTGCAGATGTCGGAGAGGTGAAGAGAAGTGGAAGAGCAAATGATGTGGCAACAATACCAAAGAGATGGGATGCAGGGACAAGTAGGATTAGCGAAAGTACAACCAAACTCATATCCATACAACAAGGGAGGTTACACACATCCCTATTGAGGATTTGAGCAGAGGTAACAGATGTAC
>CM028381.1:105092816-105184886 GCA_013146195.2 Codonopsis lanceolata | reverse complement strand
TATAGGAAAAAAATTGTTCTATACTAATACAATCACTGTTTGCATGAACAACATGAGTAGTTGCCTATGGTTGAAGGCGGAGTATCCCCAGTCTAGTCATGTGGAAACAATTGTAGTCATTACAATGTTAGTGCTAATTCTCTTTCTGATACAAATGTACTAGGTTGTCAATGTGGAATCGCTAGAATCCATTATGATACTTTTGTACCCTTGTATATAACATTAATATGGTCTAATACAGGTTTGAGTTTTTTGGTAATTTTCCTTTCACCTTATTGATGTGGTACATGTCAAAAAAAAAAAAGAAGCAAAAGAAACAAGCGAATGAAAATAGCTTTCAAAAATTTATTCAAGTATCATTGACACTGTTAATTACAAGTAATTTCTACAGGTATCCTCGTGCAGTTTTCCTACCTTTAGTTTGAATGTAACAGAGGAGTGACACCCATCTATAAATAGAACTTGCTAATCCAGACATAGACAGTTAGACACCAAATGGATGTGGCTTCTCTGCTCTCCATATTCAAGCACCCTGGCATCATTCTCTGTTTCTTCGGGTGCACTAAGGTACCTCTTACCTCTAAAATAAATCATGGTACATCTGTTACCTCTGCTCAAATCCTCAATAGGGATGTGTGTAACCTCCCTTGTTGTATGGATATGAGTTTGGTTGTACTTTCGCTAATCCTACTTGTCCTGCATCTCTTTTGGTATTGTTGCCACATCATTTGCTCTTCCACTAATAACCTCTGTTTCTTCTCCATCTCCGACATCTGCACATATGACGGTGGTGCCACTAAAGTGAGGCGGCAAAAGGGTCTCCACCGGGGCCTGGAGCAGTTCCACCTTCTGCTGTTGGAGGTGCTGGTAATGCTAGCATCGCTGGCCTACCAGCGGACCCAAAGGCAACACTACTAGCACTTCCGGTGGCTATCAAACCAGAGTTGATCACTGCAGTCTGTGTAGCTCCTTGTTGATACATACCGTCCAGAAGCAGAGTATCAAACCCCCCTGGAAGGTCTGGCTTCTGGTTTGATAAATGGCTCGCTGATTGAACAAGAGCTGTCTCCCAATCTCCTGTATCATTGAAGGCTTCCCATGCCGGAGTACCATCAGACAGACAGTAGTTGCTGGACCACCGTCAAATAAAGCCAAGGCCAATTTATCTGCATGTTCTTCTGTTGTTGGAGCATCTTCGCCCAAGTTCAGTAAATCACCAACGTCTTGTGTTTTCTTCTCTTCTTTCTTCTCCTCTTTTTTCTCTTCTTTCTCAGTTTCTTCAACAAATCCCTCCGGTGGTGGTAATGCTTTGATTGCATTCATGTCCTCTTCAGGCTCGAGCTCGGGCTCGGGCTCTTGCTCTGTCTCCTCTTCTACCGAATCTTCCTTTGGTTCTGGGCTAGGGAGCCTCAGGGTTTGTCCCGACATTGCTTTGTCTCTTATATACTCATCCATAACCTCAAGTTTCTTATGGGAAATTCTATCAACATCTGGATACTCAGAAGATCGTGCGATGCCAACACTCTTGCTCCACTCATAAAAGGTATCAAGCTCATCATACTGCTTTGCGACACGGCAGAAGATCTCATAAACCTTCACAGAGTCCGCGACATCAAGCTCCACAAACCGGTCGATTAGGACACCCAGTATTTCTGTAATGTCATAATATAGCTGGAAACTTTCTTTCACAATCGGGTATAATGCCACAATCACAATCCTGTTACTCTTTGCTAGACCTGTTTCAGACATACAATATCTTAACCTTATAGGCATACAAATTTTGCCTATTAAGTTCCTTTCGCTACCATAGCTATTTGATCTGGTAATATATGAAGCCAAGGAAGGGAAAGGAAAAGAAAATGTACCTGTAGGCCGGCATGCAAGAAAACGTTCAAGGAGTTGCATCAGGTGCTGAATCCTGGAAAATACTATTTCATTCTTCATATCGTGCACTGGTGTGGTTCTTACAACCATTGCACCTGGACCTGGCTCTTCATCTTCCTCGTCATAGGAAACCGCACTACGCCTTCCCCGTCGTCCTTGCATCCTATACTCAAGCTGTTCATCGAGATACAATGAATACGTTCGCACAAATGCTGAATAATCCCAAGAATCAGACCTCGAGGTGTCACGGAAATCGGACATATTCAGGAGTCGGGTTCAGCGCCTTGTTGAGAAGAAAATCTCTTGTTCGTATGCAGGGTCTCCATCGCTGAGGAGTCTTTGGATCAAAATGAGTGACTTTAGGCCTACAACCCAATTCTTGGTCTTGCTGAGGCGTTTGGAGATGGTGTTTACACATGAACCAACGTATGCGCGTGAGTAGCAAGTTAAGCTCAGGATTTCTCGAATGTGTCTTTCTTCCGCCGGGTATTCTTCATGGCGGGTGGCCTTGACGATGGCAACATCGAGGTCGGAGAGAGAGGTGCTGCTACCAACTTTGGCTAGGCTTATGCTGGTCTGATCTTTCACCGCGCCAATGGCCTTTCTGAACTTACTTGGAGCCATGGACATATATAGCGCTTCTTTTGGAAATTGTATATTAATAACTTTTTTTGAGGATTAGTATTTTGAAGATATTCTTCTATGTATGAAATCAGAAATGTGAAACCTGAAACATATACGGAGAAATTTGTTTACTAGGAAAAGAGTAATTTTCTGAATGAATGCGTACATGCTTATATCTATATACAAACAAATATATGTAACTATGCGTACGAGCACCCCAACACCATTGCCCTTGGGGTCGTATGTGCACGTATGCGAGCCGCCAGCCTCTACATTGCCGATGGGTGCTGGCGGCTCAATATCCAACCGGCGAAAACTCAAATTTTGTGGCATTGATGCGTTGAAAGTTGAGGCGCAACAATGTAATGCTTTTGGTGACAAAGGCCATCGTACATGCCACCCGAATCACGATGGGCCATCCCACAACAATGGTTGCCAATGACAAAAGGAAGTGCATGTAAATCTCTTCCGCATTGTAATGGGGAGATTACATACCATACGGCATGAGTCATGACACCAACATTTTGACATTCCACTTGGTTATTTTGCAGATGCATGAATGAATGAAAAAGGAAAGAAAAAAGAATTAGAAAGATTCATGATTAAAAAACAATGTATCATGAGGCATGAATGATCTCCTTTTATTTCAGTTTCTATGGTGTCTTGTGACGGTTGTTCATATTTCATAACAAAACTAGGAACCAAAACAATAACAATTGATTTGCATAAACAGGATATACAAAATTTAGGAAGTCACCTTGTTTGAGGTGAGTGATTAATAATGAGCAACAATGGGGAATGTTAAAGCAATTCTCTACTTGGATGGAATTGTTGTTCATATTTACAGTGTATTGGGAGGCAGGAAGAAGAGGGGAAGAAGATGGGGCTCTGTCTGAAGCTCTTTTCTTCTCCTCCTCTCTAATTTCTTTATCTCTCACTTATTATTTCATTCCTTTTTTGATTCTTTTCCTTTGAATTTCTTATCGGCGAGGAATTGACCCTTAGTTAAAGCCTTATTAAGTGGGGATTAGTGAAAGTCATTCACCCAAATGGCATCCTTAATCTCTCGATATGTGGTTAATATCCATTAGTTTAGTTGTAGGAAAGGGAATGTATATATTTTTAAAAAAAATTTTAATAGGAAGGAAATGTATTGCTTACTTACGACGAGTTCTGTGAGTCAATGAAGAAAAGCCCAAGATATGCCATTATCGGATCTTCTTACGCATAATGATGATATCCCATTTTGCTCCCGTTTCTTGGGCCTCAAACACGTCTAATAGAAATGGGGAATTTATTTTTGGGGGAATTTCAGTGGGTCAATTTTGAAAACATGTTTTAAATCTAGGACCACTAATTTTTTGTACATTCATAAAACTACAAATTGCTTTGCCAAATGACAAAAATGCCATTAATGAAAACTACGATGCCAATCCTTGGCATCGAAATCAACTGATGCCAAAAATCAACGATGCGGGCATCAAAAATCAATTCTGTACAAAAATGCATTAATTTTTTGGCATCGGGTTGATTTACGATGCCAAGGATTGGCATCGAGTTTTCATTAATGACATTTTGTCATTTGGCAAGCAATTTGTAGTTTTATGAAATGTACAAAACCAGATGCATGTTTTGGAAATTCCAAAAATAAATTCCCCATTTCTATTAGGCGTGTTTGAGGCCCAAGAGAGCAAAATTATCATCATTATGCGTGGATAATGGCATATCTTGGGCTTTTCTTCATTGATTCGGCGTAAGTAAGCATACATTTCCTTCCTATTAAAAATTTAAAAAATATACATTCCCTTTCCTACAACTAAACTAATGGATATTAACCACATATCGGAGATTAAGGATGCCATTTGGGTGAATGACTTTCACTATCCCCTCAATAAGGCTTTAACTAGGGGTCAATTCATCGATAAAAATTCAAAGAAAAAGAATCAAAAAAGAATGAAATAATAAGTGAGAGATAAAGAAATTAGAGAGGAGGAGAAGAAAGAGCTTCGAGAGCCCCATCTTCTTCCCCTGCCTCCCAATACACGTAAATATGAACAACAATTCCATCCAAGTAGAGAATTTCTTTAACATTCCCCATTGTTGCTCATTATTAATCACTCACCTCAAACAAGGTGACTTCTAAATTTTGTATATCCTGTTTATGCAAATCAATTGTTATTGTTTTGGTTCCTAGTTTTGTTATGAAATATGAGTCGCGCACACCATAGAAATAAAGGAGATCATTCATGCCTCATGATACATTGTTTTTTAATCATGAATCTTTCTAATTCTTTTTTCTTTCCTTTTTCATTCATTCATGCATCTGCAAAATAACCAAGTGGAATGTCAAAATGTTGGTGTCATGACTCATGCCGTATGGTATGTAATCTCCCATTACAATGCGGAAGAGATTTACATGCACTTCCTTTTGTCATTGCAGGGCCGTTAATGCCCATCAAGCCCGTTAAAGCCCGTCAGTGCCCGGCCCATGGAGCCCGTGCCCATGGGCACTACATAGTACTGGGCTTTAGATGAGTCAAATGCCCGTGGTCTCGGGCTCTACTGGGCCTTCAACTGCTCCCTGCCCGTTATGCCCGGCCCGGCCCGTCCTCTTCTATGATAACTTTTTCAATTTTTTTAATTATAGATCTTTGACCAAATCCTATATATTTAATTTATATGTATTATATTATTACTATATTTATATACTATAAGTTATGAATTATAATCTATAAATATAGTAATAGTATAATACACTTAAACTAATAAAGTTATTGCTAAAAATAAAAACCTAAAAGTCAAACCCTATTATTTTAATAATTAATTACTCAATCATCTATACATCTATTGATATTCTATTCTCAATCTCATCACATGCAAGATTAAAATTTGACATCGGTAATGTCGAGTTATATGAATCCGTTTACTATATACTAAATTTATATTTTAACTTAGTTGCTTCTCTTCCTTTTCTTTCACTTCAACTGTGTTTTATTTCAAATTTGCAATTATAATAGTTTGAAAAAAAAAAAAAAAGTTCATGTCAATGAATTGATGGGTTGAAAGCTAAGACCCAAAGTTTGAATGAAAAAACAGTAAAAATATTTAAAAACATAAACAAATGAAATTTGGCTTGGGTGCTGCCGTGCGTTCAATGCCGTCTGAAGCTTGATCCACTAATGCCCGTGGGTGATCAATAATCTTGAGCTTTTAAATCTAATGTCATTGCTTAATGGGCCCATACTGGGCATTGTCAATCCCCGCGGGCTTAGGGCCCGTGCACACCCCTAGTCATTGGCAACCATTGTTGTGGGATGGCCCATTGTGATTCGGGTGGCATGTACGATGGCCTTTGTCACCAAAAGCATTACATTGTTGCGCTCAACTTTCAACGCATCAATGCCACAAAATTTGAGTTTTCGCCGGTTGGCATATTGAGCCGCCAGCACCCATCGGCAATGTAGAGGCTGGCGGCTCGCATTACGTGCACATACGACCCCAAGGGCAATGGTGTTGGGGGTGCTCGTACTGCATAGTTACATATATTTGTTTGTATATAGATATAAGCATGTACGCATTCATTCAGAAAATTACTCTCTTTTCCTAGTAAACAAATTTCTCCGTATATGTTTCAGGTTTCACATTTCTGATTTCATACATAGAAGAATATCTTCAAAATACTAATCCTCAAAAAAAGTTATTAATATACAATTTCCAAAAGAAGCGCTATATATGTCCATGGCTCCAAGTAAGTTCAGAAAGGCCATTGGCGCGGTGAAAGATCAGACCAGCATAAGCCTAGCCAAAGTTGGTAGCAGCACCTCTCTCTCCGACCTCGATGTTGCCATCGTCAAGGCCACCCGCCATGAAGAATACCCGGCGGAAGAAAGGCACATTCGAGAAATCCTGAGCTTAACTTGCTACTCACACGCATACGTTGGTTCATGTGTAAACACCATCTCCAAACGCCTCAGCAAGACCAAGAATTGGGTTGTAGGCCTAAAGTCACTCATTTTGATCCAAAGACTCCTCAGCGATGGAGACCCTGCATACGAACAAGAGATTTTCTTCTCAACAAGGCGCGGAACCCGACTCCTGAATATGTCCGATTTCCGTGACACCTCGAGGTCTGATTCTTGGGATTATTCAGCATTTGTGCGAACGTATTCATTGTATCTCGATGAACAGCTTGAGTATAGGATGCAAGGACGACGGGGAAGGCGTAGTGCGGTTTCCTATGACGAGGAAGATGAAGAGCCAGATCCAGGTGCAATGGTTGTAAGAACCACACCAGTGCACGATTTGAAGAATGAAATAGTATTTTCCAGGATTCAGCACCTGATGCAACTCCTTGAACGTTTTCTTGCATGCCGGCCTACAGGTACATTTTCTTTTCTTTTCCTTTCCCTTCCTTGGCTTCATATATTACCAGATCAAATAGCTATGGTAGCGAAAGGAACTTAATAGGCAAAATTTGTATGCCTATAAGGTTAAGATATTGTATGTCTGAAACAGGTCTAGCAAAGAGTAACAGGATTGTGATTGTGGCATTATACCCGATTGTGAAAGAAAGTTTCCAGCTATATTATGACATAACAGAAATACTGGGTGTCCTAATCGACCGGTTCGTGGAGCTTGATGTCGCGGACTCTGTGAAGGTGTATGAGATCTTCTGCCGTGTCGCAAAGCAGTATGATGAGCTTGATACCTTTTATGAGTGGAGCAAGAGTGTTGGCATCGCACGATCTTCTGAGTATCCAGATGTTGATAGAATTTCACATAAGAAACTTGAGGTTATGGATGAGTATATAAGAGACAAAGCAATGTCGGGACAAACCCTGAGGCTCCCTAGCCCAGAACCAAAGGAAGATTCGGTAGAAGAGGAGACAGAGCAAGAGCCAGAGCCAGAGCCCGAGCCTGAAGAGGACATGAATGCAATCAAAGCATTACCACCACCGGAGGGATTCGTTGAAGAAACTGAGAAAGAAGAGAAAAAAGAGGAGAAGAAAGAAGAGAAGAAAACACAAGACGTTGGTGATTTACTGAACTTGGGCGAAGATGCTCCAACAACAGAAGAACATGCAGATAAATTGGCCTTGGCTTTATTTGACGGTGGTCCAGCAACTACTGCTCCGTCTGATGGTACTCCGGCATGGGAAGCCTTCAATGATACAGGAGATTGGGAGACAGCTCTTGTTCAATCAGCGAGCCATTTATCAAACCAGAAGCCAGACCTTCCAGGGGGGTTTGATACTCTGCTTCTGGACGGTATGTATCAACAAGGAGCTACACAGACTGCAGTGATCAACTCTGGTTTGATAGCCACCGGAAGTGCTAGTAGTGTTGCCTTTGGGTCCGCCGGTAGGCCAGCGATGCTAGCATTACCAGCACCTCCAACAGCAGAAGGTGGAACTGCTCCAGGCCCCGGTGGAGACCCTTTTGCCGCCTCACTTGCAGTGGCACCACCGTCATATGTGCAGATGTCGGAGATGGTGAAGAAACAGAGGTTATTAGTGGAAGAGCAAATGATGTGGCAACAATACCAAAGAGATGGGATGCAGGGACAAGTAGGATTAGCGAAAGTACAACCAAACTCATATCCATACAACAAGGGAGGTTACACACATCCCTATTGAGGATTTGAGCAGAGGTAACAGATGTACCATGATTTATTTTAGAGGTAAGAGGTACCTTAGTGCACCCGAAGAAACAGAGAATGATGCCAGGGTGCTTGAATATGGAGAGCAGAGAAGCCACATCCATTTGGTGTCTAACTGTCTATGTCTGGATTAGCAAGTTCTATTTATAGATGGGTGTCACTCCTCTGTTACATTCAAACTAAAGGTAGGAAAAACTGCACGAGGATACCTGTAGAAATTACTTGTAATTAACAGTGTCAATGATACTTGAATAAATTTTTGAAAGCTATTTTCATTCGTTTCTTGTCTCTTTATGCCTCTTTTTTTTTTTTTGACATGTACCACATCAATAAGGTGAAAGGAAAATTACCAAAAAAACTCAAACCTGTATTAGACCATATTATTGTTATATACAAGGGTACAAAAGCATCATAATGGATTCTAGCGATTCCACGATTGACAACCAAGTACATTTGTATCAGAAAGAGAATTAACACTAACATTGTAATGACTGCAATTGTTTCCACATGACTAGGACTGGGGATACTCCGGCCTTCAACCATAGGCAACTACTCATGTTGTTCATGCAAACAGTGATTGTATTAGTATAGAACAATTTTTTCCAATCAATTATCATCTACACGAAATTTAAGAGCTTACTAAGACTGCTGAATAATCAACATGGTGTAAATTGTTAGTGCAATTGTTCAAGCCTTTGAAATGCAGTTCTCGTTGTCTGGCAATCAAATCTCAGTTCATTTCTTTATGGAGACACCCAATGTCATTCCAACAGAAACAAGGGTCTCGAGTGATCTTGCGCTATTTGCCAAAAGGTCCTCATCTATTTCAATCATGTCCTGCGGAATTTTGACAAATATTAAAACAAAGTTTGATGAAGGTTTCCAAAATCGCATATCATTCCTGAATAGCTTACAATTTGTGATATAAAATCACATATGTACATCATTTATGAGAAATTTTCTAGGAGAGATGCTCTCCTAAGGTACCATTCCCCAGTTAATCACGTTTTGGAACAGATGTTTCAAAATAACGTACACTAAATTTAGTACTCTAAAACCTTTTCATGGTTTCTCTTTAGTAGCACAACTGTCAATACATAAAAAAATGTAAGATGCTAAAAAGTAATAATCTTGTACATGCTCATTTAAAAAACAACAAACTTGTCGAATGATTTTTTCTTGATCTTCCATCTGGAACCAAGCCATAAACCGGACTGAGAACATCTTCAATGAGAACCGAGGAACTGGTTACAGATCTTTCAGCGCATCCAGCAGGCTCTCATTTATTCTTATTTACTTGGATTGGACCAAATGTTCTACTTGGATAGGATCAAGCATAGAATGATTTTACGCTTCATTTTCTAAAAGAGGTTAAAAGTAATTCTTGATCAATACTATTTGGAATGGATTTCTCATATTGAGCAGTTCTGTTAAACGGCATTCGATCACATAATTTTAGCAAACTGAAACGAGCGCCATTTCAGGTAGCATTCCTTTCTTTGGATATATGAAAAGCTGAAAAACGGACTCTTCAGATCATATTATCACTACACCGATCCTTTAATCATCAAGGAAAGAAAGTTTCGAAATATTTAAAAGATGACATCATTTCTGCACATTGTTGATCCATGAGAGTACGAGAATACCAACTCAAAAGCAAAAAATGAAACAAATAAAAATCCTACTTGCTCTCATCGAAGGAAAAAAAAACCTTACGAGGACTTTTGATAGAACAAATATTGAACTGGATAGATGTTTCAAGATGCCATAAAAGGCTGAATGAGGCTAGCACCACAGTTAGCAGTCAAATAAGTACATCCCTGTTAATGATTAAATTAGCAAACCAGACATGTAGACGCTCAAAACCTCGGGGGTTTTCTTCTTTCAGTATACCGGTAAAAATCATAATTTAGCACTGTCAAAATTTGTTGATTCAAGGGAGTATTAAGATGCTAACCTTTTCAAAGACACAAATGACAGTACTCCCACCAAAGGAAAAATATCCAAACTGTAAAACAAATGAATGGAGGTAGAAAGAAAATCAGCAATTGCAAAATAAGAGAAAAGAAAAGGAAAAAAGGCATGACATTGTAAATGATGAACCTCCTCTCCTTTGCGGACACAGTCTCCCCTCTTCTTGGTGAAAGCGATGCTGCCAACCATAGTTGCTCCAATTGCAACAAATGCTACCTACAGTCGGGTTGTAAGACAGGTAAACTAAAATCAATCTGCTATTATTCTCCCAGTATAAGGAAAGCTGAATAGTCATTGATAATTACTGATGAGACAGAAGCAATATAAGCGTCAATCCGAGATTCAACTTCAAAGGATGTCACATCATGCGAGCAAGAGCTGATTGATTGAACCGGCAGTAGAAATATTCCGGTGCCTGATTATTTTTTACTATTGTTTATGAGGCTATGAGGGGATATAGGATGTTGTTCCCAGTTGTTGAAGCACTTAATCGAGTGTCAAAGTTCTCGTTCATTATTGAGTAGTAAACAGTTAGTCTACAAGGGTTATTTACGTAATTAGACTTGAGTATGTAGCTACATATAAAAAGTTAATGGATTGTCGTACAGGAATAATAAGAAGACTATTTTTCTTGTATTCCTCTTTTCATCTCTATCTCAGTTTTCCTCTTCATAATTGTTGTTAAATCTACACGGTATCAAAGCTCTTATTTGGCAAGGTCTTGTTCAAGTCATCGTGCTTGCATTTGGTACCCGAAGTACCGTGAGTGCACATGTTGGCACTCTGTTTAGTTTGTGATGCCCCTGGTAAGGAATCTTCATTTATCTCTCCACAAGTGAGTGGGTCACACATCAGGGAGAGTGTTAAACTTAGTATACATTGTTGGGACCCTATCAAAAAGCTTGTTAGAATATAGTTTTATGTATATTTAGGGTTATATTGTATATTATTATATTTGTAGGGACCTTGATGTAACTTGGTTGCCGAACTGATTTACAATTAATGGCTTCATCAAAATTGTTTTTGCCTTTTCTTCGATAACTTGGTATCTACTCCTGTTCCACCGATGGTTCGGCCTCCTATTCATCATGTTTATTCTCGTCACACGTGCCTTTCAAAGAATTCGCCTCCCGATTCTGCTCCTACCGAGCTAGTTCGTTCGTCGCTTGATCCTACCATAGTTGATTCTTCTTCGGATCTTGATGTTCCTATTGCTCATCGCAAAGGTAAATGTACTTGTACTTTATATTCTGTTTCTGACTTTGTTAACTATAATGGGTTATCTCCCGAACATTGTGCGTTTATTGGTCTTCTTGAGTCTTATTCTATTCCAAAGTCTGTGAAGCAGTGGGTCCTGGATGGCAGGTAGCTATGGAAGAAGAGATGAGTGCTCTTATGCATAATTAGACTTGGGATGGTTTCTCTACCTACTGGTAAACATGCTATTGGGTGTAAATGGGTGTATACGGTTAAGGTAAATCCAGATCGCACTTTGGCTTGTCTTGTTGAAAAAGGATATGCTCAAACATATGGTGCAGATTATTCTGATACATTTTCTCCGGTTGCTAAACTTGCTTTTGTTCGCTTACTTATATCACTTGCTGCATCTTATCATTGGCCACTTCATCAGCTTGATGTGAAGAATGCTTTTCTTCGTGGTGATTTACACGAAGAGGTGTATATGGAGCAACCACGAGGGTTTGTTGCTCAAGAGGAGTTATCTGGTATGGTTTGCAAATTAAAGTGGTCGTTGTATGGTTTGAAACAATCTCCATGTGCGTGGTTTGGCAGATTTAGTGATGTGGTGATAGAGTTTGGTCTTATGAGATGTCACAGTAATCATTCTGTATTTTATCGACACAGTAGTGCAGGTATTGTTTTATTAGTTGTGTATGTGGATGATATTGTTATTACTGGTAGTGACAACACAGTCATTAGTACACTTAAGGAGTTTCTTCAAATGAAATTTCAAACTAGGGATTTAGGTAGTTTGAAATATTTCTTGGGTATTGAGGTTGCTCGTTGCAAGCAAGGTATCTTCTTGTCTCAAAGGAAGTATGTGCTTGATTTGTTGTGTGAGACAGGAATGTTAGAAGCAAAACCTTCGGTTAGTCCTATGGAGCCAAGTCTAAAACTTAGGACTGAAGATGGTGAAGAATTTGTTGGGAAATTGAATTACCTAGCTGTAACCAGGTTAGATATTGCTTTTGCAGTTAGTGTTGTCAGTTAGTTTACGTCCTCACCACTAACTACTCATTGGGATGCTGGATTCTAAGATATCTTAAACAGGCTCCAGGGCAAGGTGTAATATCGTGATCATGGACATATGAGGATTGAAGGGTTTGCCGATGCTGATTGGACAGGTTCTCTAGATAAGAGATCTACTTCAGGATACTGTGTATTTGTTGGGGGTAATTTGGTATCTTGGAAGAGTAAGAAACAACCGGTGGTGTCAAGATCCGGTGCGGAATTTGAATATAGGGCTGTTAGAAGTATTAAGGGTTTAGTTGGTATAAGGTGTATGTTTGGGGGGTCTTGGTGTAATATTTGTTATTACAAACGTATATATATTTCGGCCTAACTGTGATTTAGGTTACGGCTTCTTCAAAACTCTTCCCTTCTTCTTCTTCTTCAATATAATCAACATGGTATCAGAGCAGGAATACTTCTAATCTCCTGTGCTGATTGTTCTTCATTAATTCTTCTTTCTTTTCTTTTTTTTTCTTTCTTTCTTTTACATTCAGTATGCTTGCGGCCTTGAGCACGTTCGAGTCGCCGGAGGAGATGCGGCCGATTTGAGGGATTGTGTATAGGAGGATTGTGTCGCCCGATCTAAGCGACCTTTGTGCGTCGCCGCCACCGGAGGTCGCCGGAAACCAGCTCACGCGCCCCACGCGCCGGCGCGTCACCGGAGAAGTTCGCCGGAATTCGTTCGGACCAACCCAGATCTGGTCGCCTGGGCCTGTAGATTCCTGTTTCAGGGTTGGTTTTTTGATTCAACACGTTTTTTGGGGTTTTTAGGTGCGATCAGTTGGCTGTTCGGTTCTGTTTGCTTGCTGGTTGGGTTTTCGATGGCGACGTCAGGGAATTCGGGGACTACGGAGTCTAAAACCTTGGTTTCTGAGGTTTTCTCTGCTAGTACTAAAATTACGGATAAGAAATTAACCGGCAAGAATTATTTAATGTGGCGGCGGGTTGTTGAAATGAATTTAAAAGGGCAAAATAAGGAAGATCATCTCACTACAGTTAACTCTACGATCTTTGCTTGGGTCCGCCGATGCTTGATTTGTATTGGAAGCTTATGAATTCCATGGATGATGAGACGGCTGAATTGGTAGCTCATACTACCAATGTTCGTGATTTGTGGGAGTATTTAGCTGTATTGTATGGGGGTAAGGATAACATGAACCGGATGTATGACCTGTCGTGTGCTATGTTTCGCCAGGATCAACAAGGTCGTAGTGTTACCCAGTATTTTGCGGACTACAAGAAATTGGCGACTGAATGGAGTTCTTTGCTTCCTTTGAGTACCGATGTTAGTACTATGCAGACACAACGGGAACATCTGATTATTCTTGGATTTTTAGCTGGTTTGAGATCCGAGTTCAGCACTGCTCGCTCTCAAATTTTATCCGGCACAAGTGTTGGATCTCTTCAGGATGTGTTCTCTCGTGTGCTTCGGGCCTCTCTCGAGTTCTCTTCAGTTGGCCCCACTAGCAGTATTGGTGATTCCTCTGCTCTTGTGAGTCAGACATCTCACCCTCATCGGGGTCCGGAGACTAGTGGTCGTGGTGGTCGATCTTCTGGTAGAGGAGGTCGTGATGGTGGTCGTGGTGGCCGTGGTGGAGGTAGGGAAGGTAGAGAGGTTCGTACTTGTTATCACTGTGGGGATACGAATCATGTGGTTCGTAATTGTTGGAAGTTGCATGGTAAACCGTCTGGTGATCGATATGCGCATGTTGCTTCTCACCGAGTCGCTCCCCCACCGCCGTCTCCGCTAGTGAGGGTAAGGTAATCGGATGGCCCGATGATGAGTTTGCGAGATATACCCGATATCGAGGCTTCTTCCTCTTCTTCTTCATCGCTACTTTTGTCCAGACAGGTATGCCCACTGCATGTGTTTCTTCCTCTCCTTGTAAATGGGTTATTGATTCCGGTTCTTCTGACCATCTGAGTGGCAACAGAGGTATTTTTACTTCATTCCGTCCATCTTCGACATTACCGAGTGTTACTAGCCAATGGGTCTCTTACATTGCAGGCGGGGTGATATTTGTCTCACATCCTCTCTTTCATTATCCTCTGTCTTGTACATTCCTGGTTTTCCGTTCAATTTACTGTCTATTAGTAAGTTTACCCGTGATCATAATTGTGATGTCTCATTTTTTCCCACTCATTGCATCTTTCAGGATCGTGTGACGAAAAGGATTATTGGTAGAGGGCAGGAGTCTGGCGGACTTTATTTCTTTGAGGCTTCATCTACTCCGGTTGCGTGTTCGAGTGCCTCTTTGTCCCCGTTTCAAATCCATTGTCGTTTGGGTCATCCGTCTATGTCGAGTCTCAAGAAATTATGTCCAGATCTTTCCTCTTTACCAGCTTTTGGATGTGATGCTTGTCAGTTTGCGAAGCATCATCGCATTTCTTATATTTCTAGGGTTAATAAACGGGCGCATGCCCCATTTGATGTAGTTCATTCAGATATTTGGGGACCTAGTCCTATTGTCTCGAAGTTAGGTTATAGGTATTTTGTTACTTTTGTGGATGATCATTCTCGTGTTACTTGGATTTATTTAATGAGACATCGTTCTGAGTTATTTGATATTTTTTCATTCGTGCTTTGAAATTAAAACTCAATTTGGTGTGCTGTTAAACATCTTCGCATGATAATGCTCAAGAATATTTCTCCACCGTTTACTCCAAATTTATGTTGGCTCATGGCATGCTCCACCAATCCTCTTGACGATACTCCTCGGCAAAATGGTGTTCTTTGAGAGAAAAAATCGTCACCTCCTTGAGGTTGCTCGTGCGCTTTCATTTCAGATGCATGTTCCTAAACCGTTTTGGGCGGATGCGGTGTTAACTGCTTGTCATCTTATCAACCGTATGCCTTCTTCCGTTCTTTCTGGAGCGATCCCTCATCAAGTCTTGTTTCCTTCGGAGTCTCTATTCGGTGTCTCTAGATATTCGGTGCGTCGCCTTTGTTCGTGATCATCGTCCCTAATGTCACCAAGTTAGATCCTAAGGCACTCAAGTGTATCTTTTTGGGTTATTCTCGTACTCAGAAAGGATATCGATGCTTCTCTCCTGACTTGAATCGATATTTGGTTTCTGCTGATGTTTCTTTTCATGAGTCGGTGTCCTTCTACCCTACATCGGATATTCCACCTGTTGAGTTTGTTCCCGATGATGATTTTCTACTCTATCGGGTTGTGGAGTCCACTTCTTTCCCTTCCCACGATCTACCTCGTCCTCCTATTCAACAGGTTTACACCCGACGCACATGCTCTCAGGGAATATGCCTCCTGCTCTCTGCTCCCGCCGAGTCCGTCCTACCATCGCCGCCCGATCCAGTAGAGGTACCTTCTCGATCTTGATATTCTGTTGCTCTTCGAAAAGGTAAACGTAGTTGTACGTTACATCCTATTTCTAACTTTGTTAGTTACGATGGTTTGTCTCCTGATCTTTGTGCCTTTGTTAATGTCCTTGAGTCTCATTCTCTTCCTAAGTCTGTGTCTGAAGCAGTGGGTCATCCTGGCTGGAAGGCTGCTATGGACGAGGAAATGACTGCCCTTACGCACAATCAAACTTGGGATTTGGTTCCATTGCCATCAGGTAAACATACTATTGGGTGCAAATGGGTCTATCTTTGTTAAGGTTAACCCGATGGTTCTTTGGCTCGTCTTAAGGCTCGCCTTGTTGCAAAGGGGTATGCTCGGACATATGGGGTTGATTATACGACACTTTTTCTCCAGCTTGCTAAGCTTGCCTCGCTCGTTTACTTATCTCTCTTGCTTCCTCTTCTCACTTTGGCCTCTTTATCAATTGGATATCAAAAATGCATTCCTTCATGGTGACTTACACGAGGAGGTCTACATGGAGCAACCTCCGGGGTTTGTTGCTCAGGGGGAGTCTGGGTTAGTTTGCAGACTGAAGCGGTCATTATACGGGTTAAAACAATCTCCACGTGCGTGGTTTGGGAGGTTTAGTGAGGTAGTGCTTGAGTTTGGGCTTATGAGATGTCAGAGTGATCACTCAGTATTCTATCAGCGCAGGGGTGAAGGAATCATTTTACTGGTTGTTTATGTGGATGATATTGTCATCACGGGAAGTGATAGTGCAGGTATTAGTGCACTAAAGCGGTTCCTTCAGAAAAGTTTCAAACAAAGGATCTCGGTAATTTGAGATACTTTCTAGGGATTGAGGTTGCTCGGTGCAAGCAAGGCATCTTCTTGTCCCGCAGAAAGTATGTGTGTGATTTGTTGAGTGAGGCGGGTATGTTGGGAGCGAAGCCTTCGAGACTCCTATGGATCCGAATACTGAAACTTAAATGAAGGGGTGAAAGCTTTGCGATCCGAGAGATATCGGCGACTTGTTGGGAAATTGAACTATCTTCTTTGTGACGAGACCGAGATATTGCATTTGCGTTAGTGTAGTAAGTCGGTTTATGTCCTCTCCGCGACTACACATTGGGAGGCTGTTAAGATTCTTCGGTATCTTAAGAGAGCTCCGTGGCTAGGCATACTTGTATCGAGATCATGGACATATGAGAGTAGAAGGGTTTCTTGATGCGGATTGGGCAGATCCCCGGATAAGAGATCTACTTACGGATATTGCGTGTTTGTTGGGGGTAACTTGGTTTCTTGGAAGAGTAAGAAACAATCGGTTGTGTCAAGATCAAGTCTTGAATCGAATCTGGGCTATGGCTCATGCTACATGCGAGTTAGTGTGGATTCGGCCATTACTTGGGAGATCGGTATCGGGAATCCTATGCCTATGCAGTTGTGGTGTGACAATCAAGCAGCTATTCATATTGCATCTAATCCAGTGTTTCATGAACGAACAAAGCATATTGAGCTTGATTGTCACTTTGTCCGTGAGAAACTTCAAGAGAAAATAATTTCCACTAGTTTTGTTCGACGGCGATCAACTAGCGTATGTTTTCACGAAGTCTTTAAATGGCACAAGAATAGGATATATTTGTAACAAGGGGCATGCATAACATTTATGCTCCACTTGAGGGGAGTGTTAGAAGTATTAAGGGTTTAGTTGGTATAAGGTGTATGTTTGGGGGGTCTTGGTGTAATATTTGTTATTACAAACGTATATATATTTCGGCCTAACTGTGATTTAGGTTACGGCTTCTTCAAAACTCTTCCCTTCTTCTTCTTCTTCAATATAATCAACAAGGGCTATGGCTAATGCCATGTGTGAACTTGTGTGGATTCGTAAGCTCCTTGGTGAGATTGGTATTGGTAACTCATTATCTATGTAGTTATGGTGTGAAAACCAGGCAGCCATTCATATTGCCTCAAATCAAGTGTTCCATGAACGAACAAAACACAGAGAGATTGATTGTCATTTTGTTCAAAAGAAACATCAAGAAAAGGTGATTGTCACGAGTTATGTTAGAACCGTGGATCAACTCGCGGATGTATTTACTAAGTCATTAAATGGGAATAGAATTGGTTATATTTGTAACAAGCTGGGCATGCATGATATTTTTGCTCCAGCTTGAGGGGGAGTGTTAGAATATAGTTTTATGTATATTTAGGGTTATATTGTATATTTTTATATTTGTAGGGACCTCGATGTAACTTATGTTCATATATATTGGTTCCCGAACTGATTTACAGTTAATGGCTTCATCAAAATTGTTTTGGCCTTTTCTTCGATAACAAAGCTTAAGTACTTAAATGAGTTAGTAACTTAAACTAAACCATTGCCAAACTATGCATCATGCTGCCTCTTACGACAAACAATGGAAAAATAGATAAACAGCCAAACTGAAACACGTGTATGTGCTTCACCCTTCAACAAGAGTAGGTTATATATATGTGTATGTGTGTGTGCACACACACACACACATATATATAATCCTCAAGGTCATGGGTTCAAACTACCAAAACAGTCTGTGCTGAGAGGTTGGTAAGACTGCGTACGTTAGACCCTTCCCAGACCCCGCAATGTGGGGAGCCCCATCCACGGGATCCGTTCTTATTTATATCGGCCCAAATAGCAAAACGAGTTAGTACCTCAGGGCTCTGCCACAATACCTCAGGTTATTGGCTCTGGAATTTCCCCTGCAGTTCCTTTTCTTGCATTAGGCCATGAGTTCAAGGGGCATACCGCATACGCATCAGAAATAAAATGTGTATGATGGTAGAAATGGATTCTCAGAATCTTGTTTATGGTGTTAATATTGAAATAAAAAAATCTGGCTAGTTGCAATCTAGGAGAGAGATATGCAGCACCAGAAAGAGTAAATAGCATAACACTTAAAACATCAGACTCATCACATTCTATTTGTCATTTAGATATATGTTGGCGGAGTTGAGCAGACTGACGAGGAATTTATAATGTAGAACGCCAGCAACTGGCAACTCAATATTCAATTAGCAGATGCAAATAAAGCTACTAAGTAGTCTAGTGACTGAACATAACACACCTTCCCAAAATCTGTCGTTGAAATAATGGAAACAGTTCGTTTGTTCTCAGTAAACACATTGCAGTATTTGCTATTTACAGCAATAGGATTGACCTAGAGAATAAAATCAGCAGAGCAATCAGGAGAATAGAAAGAAAAAACAATACACATATATATATTTAAACAGGGGTGCAACAGAGGAAAAATTTCAGCGCTATGTACCGTATATAAGCATCCCGGTATATCTAAAAAATACTCAATAGTTCCAGAAACTGGAAAATGGAAACGATGATAATCCTGCCATTATTTGTACATGTTGAACTTCAAAACAGGTAACTGGCAATCAATGTCAATTATCAAAGAAACTTTTTTCTGCTTTACAACAAAGGGAATTCTCACAACTAATATACCTGTGGTGCCAAGCGGAATATCACCAAGGTTCCACCAATGAAAGAATTAGAGCACAATTCATTCCCCAGGAGACCATTGATAGAAAATTTTCTACCCTACAAGTAACAAAATCAGAGAGGATAAGATACCATACATCTCAAATAGAAAAGATTAAAATATGTAAAAAGAAAGATGTTAGGCATCTTACATTTAAACATATTACACATTTGGGTATTATTAAGGCTAACACAGTTTTTTATTTTATTTTACTTTCTAAGCACTACAAGAGTTTCTTTACCATATCATCAGAGCTCCAACCATAAAGCTTAAAACCACTTTCAGATTTATATTAATTGTACTGGAGTTCCAGGGTCTCTGGGCAAACCATTTATAGTTCCAATTAGTAAACCTGTTTCGGTTGTTAGCATATTTCACAATTATGTTGAGATTGCAAACAACAACTATTGACGGGAAAAAGATCATCACGTCATGTTATAAAATCTAAATGCAACATGGAAACAAGACAAAGGCCCAGTGAGATTAGTACGAGGAAATTGCCCAGAAGGTTTGTTCACAAGGAAAATGACCTTCAGTTGAGACAAGCATACAACGAGAGAATGAGCAAAAACATCATGTTGCTTCATTGCTGGGAAATGTGATACATGAATCTCCATACAAGTAAATGGAAAAACACTCTCACACCTTACTTTAACAACATACATGAAAACAAAGTTAACCTGAAAAGTAATGTGGACGAAACTTTAAGGGAGAGAAATTCAAAGGTGATGGCTTGATTATGACAAGTAATGATGGTACACAAATATTAACTCAACGTAATGTCAAGGAGACATCTTTTCATATGGGCGGCTAAAAGAGAAAGGCAATC
Organism: Codonopsis lanceolata; assembly: GCA_013146195.2. Taxonomy (NCBI): domain Eukaryota; kingdom Viridiplantae; phylum Streptophyta; class Magnoliopsida; order Asterales; family Campanulaceae; genus Codonopsis; species Codonopsis lanceolata. The sequence goes on along the minus strand of CM028381.1, from coordinate 105,164,828 downwards.
GAACACATGCCCAAATGCTGCTTATAAATGTCAAGAAAAAGAAAACACTTTATGCAGCCGCAAGGGCAATAACATTGAGAATTTCATAAAGGAATTTTAGTAGATTTAGAACCACAAACATACATTATAGAGCATAACCAACATGAACATTGTAAAGAAGGATAACATCTAGAATTTGAATGTGGTCAGGCAACATGTAGTACAAACAAAAAAGCATAAAGAGAGAAAGGGCTTTTTTTGTTTTTGATAGATAGGTATGGCCCTTTGGCATGGGGATTGGAACCAAGGAACTCAAGGTCTTTGCCTAGTGCCCTTGCCATTTCTCCCACACCTTGGGTCCAAAGATATAAAGGGCATTGATGCATATAGCCTGACTCGAAAACAACAATCTGTCCAACCCATTTGGACAGCCCCAAACTGCTCCAAATCCTTCTTCAAAACAGCCCTATAAGTCCCCAAAACTCTCGCCCAACTATCAGTAACTTCCTTACAACTTCAGCTTTAACCTTTGCAATTAGGACAGCCTACAATCTGCCCAAAACAAAGAACAAAAACTGCCTCCCTCGAATTACTCACCTAGGCTGAATCTACCAAGGAATGGCAAAACAGCCCCACGCCTTTTAGAACACAAGCTGCCACGAAAATAAAGAAATAAAAGGATAGGAAACGGGTTCACCGGCTAGGCTTCACTCACCTAACGTAAAGAATCCCGACGATCAACTCTCTCTTGGCTTCACTCACCTTAAGAAGAATAAATCGATTTTAGGAAGAACAACCTTGTTCTTGGAAAGAATCACTTCTTTACTTTTAAAAACCAAACCTGCCGATTACAATGAAATAGAGCCCTATTTATACTAACAAATAAACCCTAGTTCTAAAAGGAAACAATAAAGTAAATCCTACTCCTTAAGGGATTACAATTGTAAATAAAAAAAAAGGAAACTACCTAATTTAAATCATAGTCCTTAAAGCACTTATTACCAAAAACGTGGAACTAAATAAAAGCCTAATTAAGTGAATCCTTGAGCTTCAAGGACTTCCTTCCAAGCCGTCCTCCCTTGTGATCCCATGTGGCGGCTCCCATGCTTCCTCTATCCATTCGTTCTTTGCGGTGCATTCCTTCCCCCACGTACCAACCCAATGTCAAAAGCCAACGTGTGACAAACCGCTTAGGGTTAGTGCTTGACGTCGTGCCTCCCTTGAAGTCTTTACTAGCTTGTTCTATGCTGCCCTTGAATACTTTTCCATGCCGTGCCCCTTTGACTCCCAAAACAGCCCACAACAAGTCTTTACTCGTAGTTGCCCTCCTAGTAAAACTCTTCAAATGCTTGCCCGTTCCTTGCATGCAATCCACGTCCCAACTCCCTTCCATTTTATCCTTATTTCCTAGCTTGATTGTGAATCTCCCATTGAATATAACTATGATATTAAACATTTGTTGTGCAACTTCTTCCTTCCTTGAGCAAGACACTAAAGCTTCCCTTGCTCCCGCATCAGGCATGCAGGGAGCAAAACAAAAAATTGAGGCAGGGAAGGGAAGAAGTGGAGAGAAAAACAGTAGATATTCATAAGAAGAAATAAGAGTAAGAGCAGAAAAATCCTATGACCAACAAATCCCTTTCAATAAGCACTTCTGATTTTGACTCTGCTATTTTACAACTGCAAGTCTGCAAAAGTGGCTCGTTTCAAATTCAATGTTAGCTGCCATAATTGCCTAAGCAGTTGAAAGCATGAACGTAGCCAAGCAACTCAAAACTCAATGCGACTCGTGTGTGAGCACTTGTTACTTGTAAGTGCAAAAAGTTAAATTTACCTTAATCCAGAATCTAAGACTCTCTTCAACAGTCTTGAATGCCATTAGTCGGCTATCAGCAGCACATACAGCAACATCATCACGTTCCATGCAGGCAATTGGTCTTGCACCCGGTTTCAACTCTCTTATGAAAAACTCATTAAATGTCTGCGTAGAGAATATTATAATTTAACTTGTTGAATGGTGGTAGTGTTCGTAACTTTAACCATAACCAAGAAAGGTGAAAACTTCAAAGGTATCATAACGGAATATACCAACTATCAATTCAATAACCAAAATAAGCATGATGCATATGACTAGCTAAGTCTAAGTCAATGACAGTCGAGGCTCTATCACTGATTGATGTTCTAAAGTGCTTAGTGAACCTAAAACAATAGATAATTGAGCATCGCATGTTTATTTGATTATTGTGGTTCCCTCTAGAAAAGAACTGTCACATCATGCTACTCTTTGTTTAGGAGAATGGATGAAGATGAACAACGATCTCCAATACGTAAATATAATTATTTGAAGTTTGTGCACACTTCACCAGATCAGTTGGATTGAGTATAATGTAATAAAACAGAACTTCTTGGGGTTAATCGGTAGGGTGAATGAAGGAATTAATTCCATAAGAAGCTAATGTCAGTATGCTTCACCGACTTGAGCAAAAAATTACAATCAATAGTATGAACATCGGTCTACCTAACTTAGCTGACAATGTGAAAGAAAACAATTACACGCCTTCAGAGAGTGTGTCAACCGTCAAGTGCTGCTTTCTCTTCTTCGTCAAGTACACTACGCTATACATATAAAGAGTTACTGACAATCTAATGCTAAAGAGAAACCTCTCTTTTGATATGTGTAGTCATAATGTAACACTCAGAATTGACCTTTGCAAGTTCAAACCTTTGCTTCAAGGATGGAACACCGTCTTGCTCCATTTCAATTACAATAATATTAAGAACAAGCGTAGATCTCAAGGAAATTAACCATAGAAGTCTACAGGAAAAGGTAGGCAGAATTCAAACAGCTACTATCCAGGGTAGATAACGTTGCTATTTAATTTAGAAAAAGGTGCAAATACATGACTGAAGTACTTGCCTCAAAAATCCAATTTAAAACTCTGTCCTGAAATGAGTTGAAAACCCTTTCAAAAGTAGCCTATCCCAAATGTATTGTTTCTGTTCCACCTTTCCATTCGTCCCTTTCAGTAATAAGTATGCCGATTATTTAAAAGTACTCTAGTCATTAAGACCAGCCAATAGATCAATAGACAATCAGGCCAATTATAACCCTTAATTATATTTGTTGAGTTTGTATACATTGTTGTCCCCCTATCTAATAACTTAAGCTTTTAGATGAGTTGGTAATTTATCATGGTATGAGAGCTCTAGTTTTAGTTTGGCAAGGTCTTGGATTCGAGTCATCCCGCTTGCATTTGTTACCCAATATATTGTGAGTGCATGTTGTCGCTAGGCATATTTGTTTGTCTCACAGGTCACACGCGAGATGTTTTGTTTGTGATGCCCTCGTGAGGCATATTTGTTTGTCTCACGGGTCACAAGCGAGAGGGAGTGTTGAGTTTAATATACATTGTAGGGCCCCTATATGATAGATTAAGCTTTTAGATTAGTTGGTAACTTAACAATATTAAAACATTTACCCAATTGTCCTCCACAAAGATCCTTGCTTCAAACATTTAATCAAAGTTTAGTTCCTTAGTCATCACATGAGGGACTGTAAAAGGCTGAACTTCGATGAGATAAAATTCTCAAAATTCATTCAATTCAAATTAGCCTTCACTATATAAGTAAATTTGATCTTATAGTAAAAACTTGAGGTTTTTCACTAAGAACTAAACAAAAAAAATTAAAGAAGAAAACATTTTCAGCATCATGCGAATGAACTCTTAATTCACTAACCTTAAAATGCTCCAGAGGATACTTCACCTCGGCCATATTTATTTGATCCTACAAAATGAATAATGTTAATAAGAAATAAAAGGATATAGTAATAATAATAATAATAATTTGATAAGAACGAATACAAACACTGACTAGTGACATAAAGAATTCATATAGAGAAGTAGAGTGTTCTGCAATGGATTCTTGTGCTCAAAAGGGGTTTGGAATATATCTGCAATACAAGTTTCTAGTTGGTGGAACCTTCGGGGTTCTACAGAAAGCCAAACTGTTGGAGGATGGCTCCTTTATGCATGTGGTGATGCATTGGGTTGAAAAGAAGCATGACCATCTAACGGAAACCTTTCCGAAATTGTAGTTAAAGGTAGGGTCTTAGGTTAGTGTCAGTTCATATTAGATTTTTATTCAGAAGTTAATGGTCAATAGGGATGGGAGCATGCGAAGCTTTGTATCTATGATCTTTTGGTCATGAGTTTACATGCTACCTGTTCCACTGCCCCAGGCATCTAACCTAACCTATTGGAAATTAATACTCCCTCACACAAGTGAGTTTATATCTCACGTTAAGACAAGATATAGCTTGTCATAATGCATGCACATTAATTCTCACAACTAAGAACAAAGCCAACCCCATAAAATTAGGGGAAACCCGCCGATGTGGTTAAGCAACTAAAAAAAGAATCGCGTGTCTATGTGGAAAATATCATACGAAGATACATCAAAAGGAAGAGAGGTGTGAATCAGTTCAAAATAAATGGATAAGATGGTATCATTGAGCTGAAGTATCTGCAAGTCCAAAACATGACAAGAGTGTACAAAAAAAATAGTTAACATTAGACCGCTTCAAACTCTTATCTCTGAGATGAAACATTCTTATTAAAGAGAAACATGAAAACATAAATATAATGCCTATTTAAGAGGGATCATCATGCCTGAAAAAGATTAAGAAACGTTGGTATGTCTTTGACAGATTCAGCTGAATTCATTTTCTTGCCCTGCTTTTCCGAAATGCTTTGCAATATTTCTTTCGCCCCTGCATCCCATTGTCAGAAAAGTTGAAAGTAACTATCAAACTCATGAAACGACATGGGAGGCTCACTTACTAGGAAAAATACATCAATATGCCAACATATATTATACTCCTTTTGTTTCAGACAAAGAGTCCACTATTCCATTTTGGGATATTTCACTTAAAGAGTCCACTTTCAAAAATTAAGGCATAAAATTGTCATTTTATTACTATTAGGCTACTAAAAGTGTCATTTATTAAAAAGTTAAACTTTCAAACGGGAACTCTTTGCCCGGAACGGAGGGAGTATATATTAAGATGCTTTATGCATGTTGAATTTTTTTCATGAGTATAGAGGCACAGAATTTTGGGTGTGGGGGAGGGGGTTGAGAGAGGGAACTATCACTCAGTAAAACACAAAGGTCCCTAAAAGACTTGGTGGTTTGGCAAATATCCATGACCATATTAAGTACCTGTGTCCATAATGCCAAGCCCTATTTTAGATTGATAAATAGCTCTCATTGATAGGACAATCTTCCCATTGATGATTTCCTCCACTAGCCTCTTCTTCCTCCGGTCAAAAACCTAGAGACCAAAACATCCATTGTAACAGCATCAAGTCATGTAAGCCATATTTGAAATTAGAAATATAATATCAGGTAATGTAAACACACTTGTTGAGTATGATATACATTGTTGGGCTCTTATCTAAAAAGCTTAAGCATTTGGATGAGTTGGCAACTTAACATGGATCAGAAAATATTGGCAAGATCTTGGGTTCTAGTTAATCCCGCTTGCATTTGCTACCCAAAAATATTGTGAGTGCATGTTGTCACTTTATTTGGTTTGGACACGTCACATGTGAGAGGGAGCGTTGAGTTTTTTATATATACTGTTGGGTCCCTATCTAAAAGCTTAAACTTTTAGAGGAGTTGGTATTTGGTAACTTAACAACACATAATGGACCATGCAAAAGAAAGCAAGATTTGATACAAAAAGAACTACTCCCTCCATCCCTAAATAAGTGTCCATTTATTTTTAAAAAAAAATCGCCCTAAATCAGTGTCCACTTTTGTATAAGTTTATTAATTTCACCTTTGACACTTATGATGTCCTAGTGTGGACTTCTAATGTTTTATGTGGTCATTAAGGGCATTAATGTACATATGCTACTAAAATGCCTCAAGAATCAGCTTCCCTAATTTTTATGAAAAACTAAAAATGACACTGATTTAGGGACAGAGAGAGAACATCTTTAAGCAGTAAACTCTACCATACAGTCTCAAGATGTATTACGCTACATAGCGCAAAAAGGAATAATTTTTTTTATAAGTAAAATATTATATACCAAAGCGTCAAACCAGGTGAAGCGTCCATGTCCCCTAAAAGTATACACAAAAGAAAACACAAAAAGGAATAAATGTGAATATATAATCAATGGAGAAGATAATTTACATGCGCTGAATGGAGATATAAACATAATAATGCCTAATATTGTAAAAAAATTCCAGTTTTTTTTTGTCCTTGTTCAAGAATTTGGATCTAACAGCAGAGCATTTGAACCAAACCCTCCCCCAAACATAACAAAGCCTAATACTGTAACAAACAGACCAAAGGTATCCTATGATAGGAGAAAAGTAGCACCAAAAAGTTCAAATTTAAGCAAAGTTTGCAACTATATCAGAGAGACTCTTAAGGACATTACTTGATAACCATCAACATAGCCAATACAAAAAACCATGCTACTTCTTGAACCTGAAGCACATTAAAGCCAAAGTGCAGTTGTATCAGTAACCTATTGACTCCCCAGTTTGCACAATCAATAGAATATTCATTTCTAATGTCTGTACATAACTACAAAACTGTAACATCAATAAACATTATCCTCTGGTTCAACTTTCATGCTCAACTTGCAAAGCGCCACCAACCAGCTCCACCATACCTTTGTAGAAGAACTTCCTAAATAATAATGTGTATAGTTAAGGCAAAGGACATGTGCATTTCTACTTCTATCTTCACCATTAAAGGCCCCTACCATAGAATCTTTCACCTGCTCCCTTCTGTAACTTGAATTTTGTTACTAACCATTATTGCTTCTGAATAACATCATACCAACAAGTTTACAGTTTAATTCACCAAAACATCTGATCAAATAACCTACACAAACATGAATGCCTTGAACAAAGTTCAAGCTAAATACAAACAGAAACAGTAACCTTATCAACAACAACAACAAAAAACAGAAACAGTAACATTTTTTGTCCACAGATTTGAATTTCAAGACCCATGTATAATTTAAAGAAAACAATGACTAATATGTTTTCTAGAAGTTCATACGGAGTCGGGCAGAAGAAAAAAGTTGATGATAGAAGGTCAAATTCTCCGTTAAAACATTCTTCTCGAGACAATAATATTTACCAACAGCGTGCCTTGACATGTAGGAACTTTTATTCAATAAAAAGAAAGGGGATAGAGAGAGAGAGAGAGAGCATACCACTATATGAGATGCACTTGATCCGGAGTTCAAGCCTACATCATAGGATGAAAAATGGGCCCATTCAGTAAGTTTAAACATCCACCTACATAGAGAAAACTATGATCTGAGAGATAAGTCTTGCAATTGAAATTTATCATTTAAGAACAGGAATCTTTCCATTCTTATAAAGTGAAAAAGTTCTCACCCATATGAAGCCTGCTTATCAGTTAAGAATCCCCCAGTCATAACCTGGTTTCCAGTACCCTCATCAAAACATAGCGATAAATGAATCATTGTGTTCAGGTTATCTGATACTTTAAGAATCTCCCCACAAACAGGGCAGCAATTGATAAGTGGCTTGCTGCAAGAAACGAATACATAATAGAAAAACTGAAAAACTCAGAACATGAAATATGAACCAAATGCATCAACTGCCAACTAAATTGAAGCAATAAGGCCACAGAAACTATAGAATTTTCACATATGCCTAACTTCAGTCAGTGGAGCCACATAAACTTTAGACTAGATATTTTCATCTCATTTCAACAGTAACATGGCCACACATGCATATTTTATGCTCCAGCTAAGCCTCTGTATCATCTAAATCCGCCCATAGACGGACAAGTTTTTCTAAACAATAGGATTCTTCAACAGTATCAGCTCATAACAAACGAAAGAAGGCTGAATAAACTCAAAAGACTAGAACGATGTGTTTGTTCCATACTTCACTATGGAATATGGAACTTAAATCACTGGATATGAAACAATATGAAAGATGTACTCCCTCTGTCCCAAAATTATTATCCTATTTGAATTTTTTTCATCAAACAGGATCTTTTTCAAGTGTATTCAACGGATATCATTTTATTTTTTTCAAAATCATAAAACACGTAATTTGTAGTATTTAAAAATATTACAATTTTCGTGTTTTATGATTTTGAAAAAATATATATACAGCAAATTTACACTTGAAAAACATCCTATTTGACCCAAAAAAATCAAACAGGACAATAATTTTGGAACGGATGGAGTATTAGATAGTTGTCTACTTTCATAAGATGAATTTCAGCATTAAAAAGTGTTAAGTAACCAACTCATCTAAAGGCTTAAGCTGTTAGATAGGGGCCCAACAATGGATATCAAGCTTAACACTCCCCCTCACGTGTGACCCGTCCACACATGGAGAGATACACAAACATGCCTCACCAAGGGCATCACAAACCAAACAGGGTGACAACATGCACCCACAATATTCCAGGTAACAAATGCAAGCGGGATGATTCGAACCCACGACCTTGCCAAACCAGAGCTCTGATACCATGTTAAGTAACCAACTCATCTAAAGGCTTAAGCCGTTAGATAGGGGCCCAACAATGGATATCAAGCTTAACAAAAAGCATAACCACTACATGTAGGTTTCAGTCCACAGCATGAAGCAAAATAGAAAAAGGACTATTGGGGCCACTTTTGTAGCAACCTCGAAGCAAGATAACAGGAATTAGAAAGGAAAAAAAAGGGATTATTGCAAAGTTCACACAAACTTATACAGGAACGTGAAAAGTGAAATAGCAGAGACACGGAGAAAAGGCATTGCAGTCTCATTTAAAATTATATACAAGCCAATGAATGCATAGAATTTGGCCAGTCATATAAAAGAAGATACAAATTCACACTTGTATTGGAGAGAAATATCTTTCACAGTTGAATATTGGTTGAAAATTTGAAAACAGTTGCTTGACTTCAAGATAACATTTGCTCGGCCTTATATGGACAATCAAACGTTTCTAGATGGAAATGTTGTGAGTTGGTAGAGAAAGTAAGCTATCTCAACGTGAACGCTGCTAAAAGTAAGAGCAAAAAAGAAAATTTTAATAGAGATATTGACAACAGTTGACAGCAGTTACTTGACTTCAAGATAACAATCAAAGAAAGTCAAGTGAAGTATAAGAGTTTGGGATTATATCACAGGGCCACAGGGGTCAGCAAGGGTTGCGGTTGCAATAATCCATAACCAAGCGAAACTAGTGGCCCCACTAACAATGTTCAACCAATTTTTCTATTTCTCTTGTTAACAACAATGAGCACCGGTTAGGAAGAGTAATAATATACATATTTAAAAAAATGCTAGAGGTGGGGCGACCAAAATGAACATGAACAGCAGTAATTAAGAAGGGTATGACTGTGCTTTAATTGTTAGTCTTGCTTTTGACAAAACGGGGTGGCAAAAAGTGATTCATATAGCTGACCCTGAATAATTGGGATAAAGGTAAGGTGTTGTCAACAATTTTCTCTCCAACAAACGAAATATTACAATTGTTTCGGTTTTCATAATTAACCAAGACCTCAAATCAATATTGACAACAAAAACATAGTTTAATCATAGACCAAAACTCAAGCTTTGATGTTTCAAACTCCAAGTGAATTGATTGCCAGGAAAAGTTGTAATGGATTAGAAAACGGGAGAAGAAAAACAAGCAATTGATTATGATCCTATACATGCACCAAAAAACCAGAGGGTTGTCTTACCTAAGAATTATAACAATCCAAAACCATATGGTAAAATAGAGCATCGGCATTGAACTCCTCAACATATAAAAATACGAGAATAAACATGACATCGTATGTCTGAAGATTTATGACATCTTATAGGGAACTCTATTCAACAAACAAGATGCTAATGATTTCTATTCACATAGACTAGCAACAGTACCATAAAACTGTAAGTGATAACAGAGAAACAATCAATCAAACTATTCTCATTGCACTCCAGCAAATATATAGAAATACACCTGCACAAACGTGTAATACATGAAGTCCATAGAAGAGCATAAAGTGCATTTTTATGATATTCATGCTTTAAATAGCTGCTTTATTTAATATGGACCTACTTTTCTTGCTGAATGGCTAGAAGTGTAGCCAACTCGTCCATGCTAACCACACCATCCTCGTTTTCATCAGCTGCTTTAAAGAGCTCTTCTTTCTAAGACGAGGTAGAAAATTGCTCAGATAAAGAGCCACAAAACCAGATTTCATAAATATACAGTGAGATGTTGATTTAAAGGGACTGGTATTGATTTCAGATGCTATTTTAAATCGTTGCAGATGCACAACTTTATGGGGATTACACTTTTACCCTATGATTAGGAATGAATTCTCTCTCTCTCTCACACACACACACACAACATGCTCTTCCTTCTCATTTTCATTCCCTATGAATGTGGGGTTTGAAATATAGGGAAACAGCTTCTCTCCCTCCCTCTCTCCCTCCCTCCCTCTCTCCCTCTCTGATACAACTTGCTCTTCTGATGCAATTTCAAATCCACCCTTGAGAACATATTCAAGGAAAAAAGGGAAAGCACATGGCAGGGAGCAAATGGCTGAAGCCCAGATCTAGCTTTGTCAGTTATTTGGTCTACAGAATTTCTTGGCTGAAGAAGAGTGTCACATTATCCACTTTTCCCACCACTTTCTCCATAACCTCAGTCTCATAACTTCTCCATTATCCATTTCTCCCACCACTCTCTCCACAACTTCAGTTTCACCACTATCCCTACTTTCTAGGAATTTAGTTATGTTGGTGCAAATAACTCCAGGATATTCACAATAAATATCTTAGGAACTTCTTTGTTTTAGGCAGATTTTATTAGTCATTTGAATTTCTAACTTGGAGATTTGTCCTCTCGAATAGGACTGCGCTTGTTGGTTGTAATTGTGTCTCCTAACTTCTATTCTATCATCTTCCTTCTTATTTTCATTTCCCATGAAGCTGAGATTTTAAAGAAAAAATTGTGTGTGCACATATAGGGAACCAGCTACTCACTCATGCCATCATCTCAGACAAAGAGGTGAAACTTACATTTCAAACATACCCAAAAGTGCTAAATATAAAAGTCCTTGATTACATATCTACTTGTTTTCAGGCTGAGAATAAGGGAAACAAGAATGGCACCGCTTTGTGACCAACACAAACTTCATCGTAAAAATAAGGACCCCAAATGCAAATGGAAAGAACTAAACTAAGGTTACAGTGAGAATCAAGACTATCTTAAAAGAAAGACCTCAAAGACATTTGATTAACACACCCCTGGGAATGAGAAAAGTGACTAAAATTGGAGCACAAACTTAACATTTTTAAAGCAAACCTTGTTAGCTGCCAGTTGATTGCCAAAGGCATTTATTAGATCAGAGAATTCAGAGAACGACAGTTTGCCATCACCATCATAGTCCTGTATAAATCACAAAAGCACAGATAATTTTAGGCAGCAAGGACGCAGTTGTCTGATTTAGAATCATATGAATTCCATTGAATCATGACGTATGAATATTGTGCATCATGCTGACACAGATAATTTGAAGAAAAAATATGGGGGAACAAAGTATATTGGTGAAACAAAATCTAATAACTAGAACATATACTAACATGAAATAAATATATTGACCTGATAAGTTAATCTCCTTCAACATTATAATAATTCTCCGAAAGAGATGGAACATCAGAGTCTTTTACTTCATTATCGTGAGAAATATATGAAACAGAAGTTTGAAGTATATTCCTTATTATAGTTGTGCAGTTTTTCGTTTTGTTTGATAGAGCACAAGGCTACATTTATTTTTGCCAGATGATCATGGCGTAGCTTATTGTTTCTGGCACATAGGATCACTTCCCTGACAACTTTTCCCTTTAATATACTCAATGAAAAGGAGCTATGAAAGAAAGTCTATAATTTCAGTCTTTCACTAAAATATGGACGGAAACGACCATGGAGATTCATGAGTTTAACTTCAAATGCTACTCCCTCTCTTCCAAAACAAGTGTCCTCAATTTCATTTTGGGACATCCCAAAATAAGTGTCCTTTATCCATTTTTAGAAAGAATACACACTTCGAGAGTATTAAAGAAAGTTACACGGAGTCACCTACTTTCTTAAACTAATCTATAATACAATACAGCTCAAGTTATATATGTGCAATTGACAAAAGATAAGTATAGGACCTTTTTGTATTCGTGTCTATAACACGGTGTCAGTATGAGACCGGATCATGTATGATCGGAGTTTTGTAAGGGTTAGATTCAATTAATACTCTAAAGAGTCACCCCCAAAAAATCCCATACTGACTCCATGCCGTAGGCACGGCCACAAAGATGTAGTCTATAATACAACCAAGATTTACTGTTTTACCGAAATCCTACGGCCGACGTTATATTTTACTTCCACGTGTGTGAAGTACGGTTACAACCCCCGACTCTATCCTCCTCTACGACAGTTTCTCATCCGATCCGACTCCTTCATCTGCCTTTGGAGCCTGCAACCTTCTTCGGATCTTCCTCCTTCAATTCCTTTCTCACTTTTCTTCTCTCTATGGCCGCGAGCGCTAACCACTCCGCCGCCAGTACAATGCATCGCCATTAAAGCCAATAAAACAATCAGTAAACTTTCTCTCTCCTCATCTCTTTCCTCATCTCTTTTTAAAATCTATGTATTTTTTTGGTTTCTTATGGATGATGTTAGTAAATATTTGAAAGGACCCTTTGCCTCATTCAATTTTTAAAATCTTTCTGTTCTTCATGGCAAAGCATTAAAAATTAAATTTGTAGAACTGGTTCGTATATTTTTTGATTCAATTAAAAAAATATAAGAATGTAAGAATTTTGATTCAATTGTACATCCTTCGTTACTAAATTATCAACAAATTATAAATTGCACATATGAATTCGAAATTTAGGTTTTATTGTTTTTGAAATTGTTTCCTTTTTGAAATATTGACTTTGGGGTCGATATTTTTTGAAATGGCTTGGTTTGATGCTTTGGATTAGTGTATGTGGAAATTTATCGGTTTGGTGGTTGTGATTACTATATTTGCAGTTATAGGTTTGGTGTTTGGATAAAGAATTTTATTTTGTTTTTTCGGCATCTGTGGACTATTGCTTTGAGTTTTTCTTATTCTACCTTTACATGATATTTTGGCCTAACAGTAATTCTTAAGATCAAAGACCCACGATGACCATTATTGAGTTTCTGCAATTTATTTTAATTAAAAATTGATTTGAAGAGGGTCAAGAGACAAGGCAGTGCAGTGATTTACCAAGGATGTTATTCTTCTTTGTGTTCTTACAATACAATACTCTATTTATCATGTAGTTGATTCCCATGTATTTACCATTTTTATCTTCTTGAAGTAAGATTGCAGAGACGTGAATAATGAAGATGGGCAAACCTCTCAGTCAAAACGAAAACCATTCATTGCTAGAGTGCAATTCAAGGGAGTTCCCAATATCTGAGGTGTGTGTCAAGAGTGCAATTCCAGGGAGGTCCCAATATCCGAGGTGTGTCTGGGACCTCTAGGTTCAAGCATTTATGCTTTGAAAGCAGAGGCGGAGCAGCTTTTATCTCTCCTCGGCATGAGATTCAAATTCTTGGTTTATAAAAGTTCTTTTTGTAATGGATTGATTTATTAGGTTCAGAATGTTGTTGTACGAACAGAAGAAGAATCAAGCCTTTTTGTGTTAAGAATGTTTCTGTACGAACATCAGGCTGGAAAAGGCAATCGCCTTTTGATAAGTATCATCGTCTTAGGAAGTGCTGGTCCGATCCGGCTCATTGTTAAGTTGGTTGCTGCCATCATCGTTCTTGGCACCGATCTCAACTATTTCGTTCTCTGAAGGTAAGTCATATTCACAAATTTATAGAACTAATTAATCTTAATTTTTTATTGAAGACTGATTTTATTAATTGGGGTTTTGGAATCGCAGCTCTATCTTCCATGGGAGACAATCGAATCATTGGGGGGTGCGAAACTTCATGTTGTGCAGGAGAAGCGCCGGCAGTGGGGATATCGAGAAAGGATTCCAGAAATTGAAAGGCATGGTTCAATAATCCCTTAATCTTAAGATTTCTTCTCATTGTATTGTGTGAAACATTGCTTTGTCAGCAGACTCAGCACAACCGAAGATTTGGTGGCTTTTTTTTTTCTTACTTCCTATTGGAAGTTTATTTTTTTTGTTATTTTCTGTGTTCTTACCTTTGTTGGATCATTTACAAATGTAAGCCCTTTCACACTTCAAAATGTAGAAAATGAATGGGTGTTTTTTTTGTTTGTTGAATTTGTTTGTTTCCCTAATCTACAGTGATTGTTTGGTTGGTTATATGTGGCAAGGCAAAGCTAATTCCGGAACTTTGGATGTTATATGAAGAATATCTTGGTCAAGTAAAGATTAGGCGTTTTGAAAGAGATGAATGAGAGGGGCATGCATATATTGATGGGATAATATCCAAATATGTTTGTAACCAAATGCATGAGACAAGCCATTGAAATATTTTTGTGCAAGTAGGGTGTCCGGGAGAATTTGAACCCCTTCCTATAATCATATGGTAGTCTTCGATGCTGTCCAGTTGCCGATCTCAACATCAACTCATTAACATGGTACCACCGCGATAGTTCAACATGTACATCATAGTTTGGCAATTTACGGTTAATTGTTGGTTCTTTAGTTGAACTTCATTACTTTTTTTTTTTTTTTGATAAGTAAAGAGTATTATATAACAGGCACCAAAAAGGTGGTGCGACCTTATACACAGGGGGTATACAAGACAAAAGTATTAGATCACAAAAGACCTTTCTATTGTATATACAAAAGGATCCCCCGTTCTAGTTCTAGTACTGGGATCAGCTTCTAAGCACCAAAATCTAAGAGTCCGGAGAAAAGCTTCCTTGATCCCTTCTATATCAGTCTCAAAGATCCTTGTGTTCCATTCCTTCCAAATGATCCACCAAACCGCTGAAGGAGCAAGAATCAAGAAAGAGTTAAATTTTCTTCTCTTGTACAGAGACCACCCACGCAGAACCTCAATAACAGTCCGAGGCATGACCCAGGAAACCCCGACCAAATTGAAGAACAGACTCCACACTTCCTTCGTTGTGGGGTAATGCAGGAGCAGGTGATTCACATTCTCCTCCTATTTACACAAAAAACACCAATTGACGTAAACCTTACCACATGCTCTCAAATTTTCCCCCGTCTAAATGGCTTCCCGGGCTGCCTCCCACACAAAAAAACTCACCCTACTGGGCACCTTTACTCTCCATATATCTTTCCAAGGGAACGAAACTCTGTCACTAATATTCAGCTTGGAATAGAAAGACTTGACTGAGAATTTTCTATCCTTACCCCCCTCCCAAGCAACTCTATGCAACCCTATCATCGCCCAAAACTTGTCTCTTCACTTCGTGAAGCAAAGCCAGCATTTGGACCAGATCCCCAATCTCCCAATCCTAGAGATTTCTGCGAAACACAGGATTCCAAAAATCTGTCCCGTCATGGATTTCTATAATCAAGCTCACCAGATCATCCTTATTTACCACAACAGTGTACAGATTAGGGAACCTGAATTGTAGAAGCGTGTCCCTGCACCACCTATCCTTCCAGAACCTGACAGAGTTACCAAAGACAATCTCGAACTAAATGAACCGACTGAAAGTATCCCACCCCCTCGTGATTCCTTTCCAGACTCTACAACCATGATTGCTATGGACTTTCTTTGGGAACCACAGATGATCATCTGTACCGTACTTGTCCACTACTAATTTCCTCCATAATCCTTCTTTATCAACTAAAAACCTCCACAACCATTTGCCTAATAAAGCAGCATTGAATTTACGGATATTCTTAATTCCTAAACCACCAGCCCCCTTGCTGTTGCACACTGAATCCCACTTCACTAAGTGATATTTCCTCTCCTCCTTAGCCCCTTCCCAAAGGAAATCCCTTTCCAACTTCTCAATCCTCTTCACAACTGAAATTGGGATCACGAAAAGAGACAGAAAATATGTGGGTAAGTTGGACAAGGTGCTGTTTATCAAAGTCAACCTACCTCCCTTTGATAAATACTGTCTCTTCCAGACCGCGAGTCTTCTTTCAAACCTTTCCACTACAGAATTCCACAGATTGACATTTTTATACGAAGCTCCTAGGGGGAGGCCCAGATACATCGACGGAAGAGCAGAAATTTTACACCCAAAGAAAGAAGCCAGACTCTCCACATTATCCACCCTACCAACTGGAATAATCTCGCTCTTCGAAATATTGATCCTCAGACCCAACAGCCCTTGGAAGAATAATAAAATCATCCGGAGATAACCCAGCTCATCCATGTTTGCTTCACAGCAGACCAACGTGTCATCTGCAAACAGGAGGTGTGAAATAGACATTCTGTGATCCGTACCTCTTCCCACCTCAAAGCCCTGGACGAATCCTCTTGCCACGACCTTATCAATGAGACGACTCAGTGCTTCCATGGCCACGATAAACATGAGAGGAGGCACTCTCAAACTTGAGAAAAAGCCTGCAGATTCTCCATTGACCAGAATTGAGAACCTGACCGTTGAGATGCAGAACCTGACCCATTTTTTCCATTTTTCCCCAAAGCCCATTCTCTCCAGAAGATAAATCAGAAAATCTCGTTTAACATGATCATAAGCCTTCTCTATATTGAGCTTGCACATTACACCTCGGATCCCACTCCTCACCCTAGCATCCACCACATCATTTGCTATCAATGCCGCATCTAGAAATTGGCGGTTGCCCATGAAGGCATGTTGAGAATCTGAAATCACTAGTCCTACCACTTTTCTGAGCCTTGAAGACAGAACCTTCGAAATCAATTTATAAATACTACCAATGAGGCTAATCGGCCTGAAATCCTTCAACTAATCTGCACCCTTCTTTTTCGGAATGAGGGAAATAAAGGAGACATTGAGACTTTTCTCAAAGCGTTCCTCCTCGAAGAAGGAATGGAAGACCTCCAAAACGCCGGACTTAACCACTTCCCAGCAATGTTTAAAGAAGGCCAGAGTAAACCCATCGAGGCCTGGGGCTTTATCACCCTTCAAACTCCTCAGCTCCTCCACAATCTCCTCTTCTGAAAAAGGTTGTTCTAGCATATCCTTATCCTCCTCTTGGATAGAATTAAAATTGATGCCATCTAACTCCAAACCCCACGCGCTTCCATCCGAATACAGTTTCTGATAAAACTCAACAATGCCTCCTCTGATCAAAGGAGCCTCTTCTGTCACAGCATCTCCAACCTTCAGATCAACAATTAAAACTCTTATGAGCACTAGCCATCCTGTGGAAGAACCTTGTATTTTTATCGCCCTCCTGAAGCCACAAAACCCTAGATTTTTGCCTCCAGCATATTTCCTCCCTGATAAGCAGATCCCTAATAACAGCCTTAACCTCCTCTCGATGAGCCAGATCATCTTCTCCCAAAGCACCCCTACCCTCCATGTCATCTAACCTTTTAACTTCCTTCATTGCTTCCTGAATCCTGACCTCTATGTTCCGGAACACCTCTACGTTCCGAAACACCTCTATGTTCCGAAACACCTCTATGTTCCACACTTTTAAAACCTCTTTGAGCAGTTTCAATTTCTTAGCAATCTTAAAACACGGCTTCCCGGAAATAGCATAAGAGTCCCATTTCACTTTAACCCAATGCAGAAAGCCCAGTTCCTTTAACCACATATTTTCAAATCTAAATGGAGTCTTTCTCCTTTCTAAGCCTCCATATTCGAGCATAATAGGAGTGTGATCAGAAACCACCCTTGGCAACGATCTCTGATTAAAGATGCCTACCAGCTCCCTCCCACTCCAGAGAAAGAAGAAATCTGTCTATCCTGGAGCACTACCGACTTACCCCACCTCTAAACCAGGTAAAAGAACTCCCTTCCAGAGGTAAATCCACCAATTCCATATCATTAATAAAATCATTAAAGCCCGACATGGACTGTGAACTCACCTGCGTTCCCGTTCTCTCATGAGGGAACCGAACCACATTGAAGTCTCCCCCCACACAACGAAAACTCCACTTAGATCTTACTGCCCTCAATTCTGCCCACAAGTTTGCACAAGAGCCCTCCACACAAGGCCCGTACACACCTGAAAAAACCCACATAAAGCCATCTACTACCCCCTTGAATAAGCACGAGACTGAGAATTCTCCCTTCACAACATCCAGCTTAGATATAATCCTGCTGTCCCACATCAGCAGAATTCCTCCCGCAGCCCCTACCGCGTCAAGGTGAACCCAATCCACCCAACGACAACCCCCTACACTGTCTACCATCCTTTTATCCATGCCTACCATCTTAGTTTCCTGCAAGCAAATAACATTAGGATTCCACCTCCTAATGGCTTCTCTCACAACCTGTCTCTTCCTCAAGTTATTCAAACCCCACACATTCCAACTCAACATTTTAAGATCCATTAAAGCGCTACACAATTAATTACCCTTTTGTTTCCCTACCCCCTCATCCCCCCTGCCTGCTGCCCCTCAAAATTAATACTGCATTTTAGATTCTTAAGCTCTCTGTTCGCTTTATCCCGGATCTTCGGCCTATCCGTAACCACCTTGCTTCTTTCTGAAATTCGCCCCTTTTCAATTTCCAACAGCAAATCCACTATTTTATCCTCATACCCTTTGCCGGAAACGCCCAGTCTTTTACCAAAGCTTTTAGCTCTTCTACTCACCCTGACTGAGAAATCTTTCTCCTGTCTCTCCACAACTTCCAACTCCTTAACAAGCTCCTCCTCAGGACTAATAACCGTTATCGGAGTACAAAACACAACCTCCTCCCTTTGCTCGTTCAGAGTATCACACGAGCCATGATCTTCGTCTGTGCAGGTGCAGGGCGACTGATGTCGTTCCTTTGAAATATCTCCTTCAGCCGAAAGACCTGTCATAGCTCCCTCCTTCGAGCAATCTCTTCTTTCTTGGACCTCGTCTCTGCACTCCAAGTCCCCAGCTACTAAAGTCCGTTCCTTCATACGAAGGCTCTGGATTTCATCTATATCCACGTAAGAGATCGAATTGCCCTTATTCGCATCAGACGGATTCTCTTTTACCCCGAAAGCGATTCCGACTCTTGTCCAGATTTATCAGTATTGTTGACGCAGTATTGTTGACGCACTGAGATTCTGGCCAGTCAACCCCCCCCCTTCTGATCTTCTGCCAAATTCCCGTAGCACCCCCGCTGCAAACTCAGTCTACGGTCCCCCTCTCTTACCTTGACTTCACTCCAATTGGGCTCACCTCCCTGCTCAAAAAAAATCCTAGCCTGGAAAGGGCCCAACATACCTCCCACATCCACATTAGCCCTTGGGCCGGCCCCAACATACTCTTCTGTTGGGATCCCCTGCGAAGGCCCATTCCTAGAAGGCCGAACCCCACTGGTCTCTTTAGTTATCTCATCCTGGCCCAACTCAACATCCTTTGCAGCCTTTTTCCTGAAAATTCACTTTCCTTTATCACCAAAATTGGGCTTCGAAGAGCCTAAATTACTCCCTGACTTCGCCCTATTAGAACCAGCCCAAGAAGGTTTCTTGCAGCCCAACCCAGCTTGAGACAAGTCTTTCATTGGAGCGTTATCGTTTTGAACTCCCGATTTAAAATTTGAAAACCCAGGTCCCCACGTGCCCTTTTTGTTCTTACTGATCTCTGCGTAAGCACCAGAGTCGTACCACTTACTCCCTCCTGAAACCTTCACTCCCTTTTCTTGCACGTGTGTTCCACCCGTCTTCCTTAACCCCTCCTTCGATTTCTTCTCGTGGCTGTTGCCGCCACCTGACACCTGCCTTGACAACCAGAACGTGTCCATCTCTGCCCATAAAGGAATAGCGAAAGCACTGTCCCCCACCCCAATACGGACACAGGCCGGTAAAACTCCTCCATACCGAACTAAGAAACGAGCCCATCTCAAATCACTCCTCTTCTCAGTTGCTTCATCAACAGCTACGAAACCGCCACACCTCTGTCCAATAGCCATGAAAACCTCCTTTCCCCAAAGGTGTACAGGAAGTCCTAGAGCCCTAACCCAAACTTCTCTATGTTTACGGGCCTCCAAGATACAGCAACCGGTTGGAGTCCATCTATCCAGGGACCTGGTTAAACATCCAAACTTTCTCGTTCAGAATCCGGAGAGCTTCTGCCTTGGAAGGGAACTCAAAAAGGAAATCGTTTCCACTCAAGATACTAACTCGAACTCCTCCCGGCGTTTTCCATCTAGTTTTAACCCACTTTTGAACCTCAAAACAAGTCGGAGCAGGCCCTGTAACTCCCCTACTCTGCCTACCAAACACCTTTCCAGAAAATCCAAATTGCCCCTAACAGTCTTCTCTGCTATCACAAAATCAACTTGATCCCCTGTTTCGTCATAAACAACCAGCTCCCCGGCCGGCCAAGGGGGAATGTCCCCCACCTCCCTATACGTCTTCGTGGGATTTTTGGGCACAAATTTCGATTGGGCAAACCTCCTAATTTTACCCACCACCATATCCCAACATCCTTCCTTTTCCACCGCCGGGACAAAGATCTTCGAAGTTCGAAGGGCTTCCTCTCCCCTTGACGGCTAAACAAAGGTACCACCCGCTCTCGTTATATTCCTTCCCCAGAAACACCTGTCACCACTTCCCAGACCTAAGCTTCCAAAACTCCCCTCTGATGGATGATGCCTTTTCCATCCAATCACAAACCCAAAGAACTTCATCGAAAGAGAAAACGGCTTCATGAACTCTCCCTTTGCTTCTTTCAAGCCATCTGAAATAAACTCCATTTTCCTCATGAACACTGATCACATCGAAAGATTTCCTCCCTGCCTGGAAATGAGTGACGTCGTCCATCGAAAGATCCAACACTACTTCTATGCTATATAAATAGGTATAAGAACAATCTCAGATAGTTTTTCAAATGCCATTGAAGCTCCTCCTCATGATGAACTAATACGAGAAAGTCCTCCCTCCTTCTTCAGCCATGCCTGGAGTACAAATTTTCCAGCTAATATAAAAACGACGCAACAAGACGAGACTGGCGACCCAAAAACCCCGACCAAATTCCGGCAGACGCGCAGGCCGGTGATCGGAGCTCTGGAAATGGCGAGGTTTTCCGGCTACGAGAAAGGTACTGCCATGCTCGCCTCCAGCTGGCGAAACCTTCTGTGTGGCGCATGTCTCTCGCAAATGACCTGAAGCTACCAGATCTGAGGAAAACTCCTCCCTGTCAGAATCGCCTCCTAACTACTCACATTCCTGTCACTCCTAAAGCTACCAGACCTGAAGCTACCAGATCGATTTATTTCTCATTTTGAAGAGTTACATATGTATTGAACTACCACGGTAGATCGATACGTACATCATAGTTTGGCAATTTACGGTTAGCAGTTGGTGCTTTAGTTGGACCAGAATGAAACCGTGCCATAGGCACGGGCACAAAGAAGTGTAAAGTCAATATGGGGTACTTATTTTGGGACGGAGGGAGTATATAATAGAGGACATAGATGATTTCCAAGTCTTTTAAGAATGCAGTTGACTGTATAGTATAAATCCTAGAATGTAAGCATGATTGAGCTTTTCCATTCTAGAGAAAATATATAATAGTATCAAATCATAAACCAATAGGCTTTTGGCCTTAGTTCAGGCCTTGGAGTGGAGAAAGTATTTGTTTATGCCAAACTTGAGCTACTCTTACCCAACAACAGTATCATACAGCTATTTAGAATGGCACAGAAACATGCCTCCCAAATGTAGTCTCGTTCTCTAAGGTGCAAAATGTGCAGTAAGTCTAAGATATTTTTAACTCAAGCAAAAGGAGATTTTATTCTATCTTTTTTTTGTATAAGCAAGTCTAAGATATATTCTTTCTTTTCGTAAGTCTGTAAAATACATTCTTAACAGAGTATTGCTTACCAAATGCCATCTTGTTCGTTTATCCTATACACATTTTTTTCCTTGTATATGTACACAAACAGATAGGAGCTTGTTCAGTGCTTAAGTAATAATGGACAAAGTAACAATGGATTGTAAAATAAATGGCAAATAGTGTGTCAGGCATACCACTATAGACAAGATCCGCTTTGCAAAATGTTTTTCTGTTTCAATGGGGTCCTGCCAACAAATAAATGTTGTCATAGACAGCAGATAATGTGTGACGACAAAAATGGAAAAAAGATAGCATGCTTACCCACCTCAATAGAGCATGAAACGGAAATTTTGCCAACAACTAGGTCAGATGATGATGGATCTAACAAGCCAAACACCTCGATGTCCGAATCCTGCAATTAAGGCGCCAGAAGATTTTAAAAAATTAATATGAGACCTGTGTAACTGTGCCACATGTGAAAAGAGAACATTTGAGACATTCATGACTCCAAAATTTTGCAAGTATGGTATTCCTTATTCAGAGATCTACCTTTGCAAGAAACACACAAAGGATTAACAACATACTTCAACCATTTGCTTAATGATCTATGATATCAGGACTCGGTTACAAGGATCCGACACAGGTGTGGATCTGGGTCATTTTTTTAAGATTTTGCTCTAATTTTGTATAAAACTGCCACACCCATGCCCATGCCGTTGCGTGGCGTGCCGGGTAGGGGTACTCTCACAAAAAAAGAGGGATCTAGAAAACATAGTTAAGATAATATTTACAGCTTGTACAGAAACATTTTAACTCACCTGAGTGAGAAATTCAAATAGATCAATCTCGCAATATCCGATAAGGTTGTTCTTCAACATTCTATTGGTCTGCACCACAAAAAGTTAATGAGGTAGAATACAAAAAATGGTGAAATAGTTTACGGGGGAAAGGATTCATGAGCCTACCATAAAGTATAAACTAAAGGAAAGTGATGAAGATAAAAAAAAAATAAGATTTTTTTTTTTGCAAAAGGCTTTAAGAAGCCACCAAGAAATTCCTGCATTCTTAGATTAAAGAAAATAGAAGATAAAATAAGCTCCCAAGGGCCCTAGGTAACTTTACATAGAAAAAGGGTGCAAATGAAGACAGTGATCCACTGAAAAACATTTGAAAAGGAAAAGGATGAAATACTAACTTAAGTTTCTGATTAGCCATTTGATCATAAAATCTAGTTGACTCGGAAATGGACAAGATATTTCGGAAATTTGAGATGAATAGTTGCACCATAAACAGTGAGAGGTTAATAATAAAAGTTACTGCTCCAATTTGCACTATAAACAGTAAAAGCCTGAAAGGTTAATAATAAAAGTTACTGCTCCGTTTCCTTTCAATAGTCAGATTATAGCAAATTGTTCGTGTCCATAGACATTAGATTTTCACGCTTTGTAGATCCTCAGAGCCAGAGGTGATACCAATTGGACATAAGAAACACTTCATGTGCTTTGTCTTGTGGGGCAATTAAATTAATTGTTTTCTTAACCAAGAAACAAGAAGCCTTCATTATGGCAATCCATGCTTTCTGTAGAGCACAACTTTAGCTTGCTACAAAGCTACAAACCTCAAAAACAGATATTCTTGCAACATGTGCCCCATTTCTCTCCAAAAGAAACTTTTTATCCTGTAGAAGAATAATGAATCCATTGTTATCGAAAGCAATGGGTAGTAATACTTGAAATAAACTCTGGTTACATGATTACATCAACAACAATCATTGTCTCTCTCAGTGCATCACTTTACGATGATACAAAAATAGGGAGGTAACAAAACCAATCAATATGATGAGATTTCATAACCTCATGTCAAGGTTCCAAAACACTCATACTTGATTGCAGGAGAACCAGGTAAATGACTCATAAAAGCCTTATCCCAACTGCAAAAATAGGGAGATAACAGAACCAACCATTGTGATGAGCTTTCATAACCTCATCACAAGGTACCATAAGACACATACTTGATTGCAAGAAACAAGGTAAATCAACTCACAAAAGCCTTATCCCAATCAGAAAAGGTCAGTATATACTACTTTTCTCCACTCAACTCTGTCTATCTAGAAGATATTGATGAGATGTTATTATTGTTGATTTAATAATTGGTGAGGAAATATGTGGATGCGTTAGTGTGTTGAGTTCACTAGAATATAGCCTTGTTCAATGGAAACTTCAAAAACAAAAAGGCAGTTCAAGAAAACGACAACATGAAGATTTAAGGTATGCTTACCGAATTCCATGCAGGCTTTTCAGTGCTGCAAAAAGAAGAAAATGTAGAATGAGTATGTATGACTGAAAAATAGAAAACCAAAAGCTATACAAAGCATGGCCAATGTTGAGCATATGAATCGCCAAAATATCAGGAGATACAAAAGTTAGCAATATATTGTTAGAATTTTTCTCCGGGAAGTGAAAAGAGGAAGTTTTCTTGCAGCATTTATAACTGTTCAGTTGGCTTCTTTATAAAGTAATAAACATATCGAGTGCAAGACCGGAGGAAATAGCTCGGACTCTTAGGCATATCAAACTATTATAAAAGATGTAAGTTTAAGAAACCAACAAAAGGGTCTTTTACAAGCTCTCGAGGAAGGTAATAGTGATCCAACCACCCCCATGTGTGTGTGCAGAGGCCTTGCAAGAGGAAAGAAGATTTAAGATGTGTTTACGTAATAGTCGATGAGGTGAAAAGTAATGTCCTGGATGGGTATTCACTATAAAAATGAGATCAAGTGAGTCACAACAAGAAATAAGCAGTCATAACGGTCAGCTCAGTGGCACCATCGTATAGCTAAATAAACATGCACGAGAAAATGTTAGGAGGGTTTACATGTCCAGCTGGTACCTAACATTCAAATCAGTTGCATACTCCACTTCCACAGAAAATCTAAAACCACTAGCTAAGATTCCTGTGATACAGAAAGTGCAAATATATATTTTGCAGAGGTTCAAATGGCATGTGCAAGTCAATATAATGCAGCATACCAGTTGAACTGGGTAATAGTACTACTTAAGTGACTTAAACTAACAGAAAAATGTGATTGGAGCAATTGAAGGAAGACAACATATTCACTATAAAGTCAGAATCAATGGCTATTGACCCAAAATACCACACAAGACCTAGAGAGCTAGGGAAGACTCCGAACTACAACCGGCCTCTAATCCATGTTTGTGACGTGCCCTGGACAGAGCATCTACCTCTTATGGTTTAAGTAAACTTTTATCTATCCACTACTATATGGCAACAGAAAATATCCTCCTACTCTTTAATCCGCAGTTGTCGCACAAAAAATAGTCAAAATTAATTAAATTTCAATATTAGTCTAATTAAAATAGAAAGAATGAAATGCAAGTATAAAAAGTTGTCGAGGAAGCACTTAACTGGTCAGAAATGTCAGTGCGGAAGGTCTGTTCCCCAAGTGATATACAAGCCAACCATTTGTCCTTAAATTTCATCTCCGCCTATAAAATTCAATCAGCGTTATTCACACACACACACACACACACACACGCACGCACGCACTAGAAGATAGTAACATACGCCAATGAGAGTGATCAAAGCGATGCCGGCGAAGTCCTCTGAATTGAGGAGTTTGGAATGATGATAATTTTCGCTGCTATGACGACGGTGACGATGGAGGTGGAGACGCTTCCTGAGTCTGGAGATACGAGACGCCGATTTTGAACCGTCTTCGACAACGACGGTAGACTCGTCCGACGACTCTGAACTGCTCGATTTCGAACTTCCATTTCCCATTTCTCTCTCCAGAATTAACACACGGCAATACTCTCTCTCTCTCTCTCCTCCACCTAACAGTGTTTGTGTTGTATAGAAGCTTTCTCCGGCGATATTTTTTTCTCCAATGAAAACGATAAACGGGAGAAATGTAGAACCGTAGAACTGTAGAAGTGATCTGATCTTTTAATTTTTGAAGGATGCAAATGGAGTATTAAAAGAGAATAATTAAAAATTGACTTTGTTTTTATTTTGGAAGAGTGGGACGTCATGTATGTACCTGTTTTTTTTAAATTTAAACTTCTAATTTCTAAAGTAGATATGATGATTATGACATAAAGTTTGCCTTACCATGTCCTTTTAGTTGTCTTATTTGTTTTCTATTGTTTGTTTTCGTCGGTAAGTGGTTGGTAGTTGGTACTTACGACTCGCATTTACTTTAATCAATTTTTATTGACATAAATAAAAGTTCTAACATTAGTTTCAAACTAAAAGAAGATGGCCTTAAATATCTTCTTTTCTTTTCAAGTTTAAGAATTCAAGTCAAATAAGAGCATCATCCTCCCTACCGAAACCAAGTAATTCAAACTAATTGAACTAAATTATCGTCCTCTTTTTCTTTTTTATCCATCTTAAAATAATTGTTTAGTTTGAAACTTACCTTTTAGAATATCATTTTTATCACTTTATTCTTACTTTTTCACTCTACTTTAATTATGGATCACATACATATGGGCCTTAAAGGAAACTACACATTAAATCAATATAAATAATCAAATCAATTATTTTTTCTTAAACTGTGCGTCGGGTCAACTAGGACGATTATTTAGGGACGGAGGGAGTAATTCAAACTAATTGAACTAAAAATTGTATTTCACGTTTTTTAGAAAGTGATGTTAGTTTTATTTATACTATTACATATAATTTATTTCTAAGAAATGTATTACCTTAGTTAGAAAATAATGTTGGCTTGACTTCTAATTCTACTATTATACGTTTATTCCTAATTAAAGATATCAAATCTATATCTATATAATATAATGGTAAGAATAGATTTCTCCCTCCAAAATTTCACTTTTGAATTATTAACTTTTCACTTATCATTTTAGTCTTTCTCTCTCCTATCTTCTCTGGTTATATTTCTTTTTCTTTCTCTCGTCTTCTCCTTATTTTCTCTCTCATCACCAATATCTCTTCTCTTTTAAATATGTTTAAATATTTTTCTCTCTTTAAACATAAACAATAGTAAATAAAACAAAAATAACAGTTCTAGAGTTAAGAAAACAAAAATATAAGAGGTTAGTA
The DNA here is from genome assembly GCA_013146195.2 of Codonopsis lanceolata. NCBI lineage: Eukaryota > Viridiplantae > Streptophyta > Magnoliopsida > Asterales > Campanulaceae > Codonopsis > Codonopsis lanceolata. The sequence goes on along the minus strand of CM028381.1, from coordinate 105,137,851 downwards.
AAATAAAAATAATTTATGGAACATGCTACTATAAAAATAAAAGTTACAGAATTAACAAAACAAAAATCTATGTATATATATATATATATATATATATATATATATATATATATATATATATATATATATATATATATGGTAAGGGTAGATTTCTCCCTCTATATTTTCACTTTTGAATTATTAACTTTTCAGTTACCATTTCAGTCTTTCTCTCTCATATCTTCTCTGGTTATATTTCTTTTTCTTTCTTCCGTCTTCTCCTTATTTTCTCTCTCATCATCAACATCTCCTCTCTTTTAATTATGTTTAAATATTTTTCTCTCTTTAAACATAAAAATAGTAACTAAAACAAAAATAACAGTTCTGGAGTTAAGAAAACAAAAATATAAGAGGTTAGTGAAATAAAAATAATTTATGGAACATGCTACTATAAAAATAAAAGTTACAGAATCAATAAAACAAAAATAATTTAATGCGAAGGTTAGTAAAATAAAATAATTTACAGAAAAAAAAGTTTTTAAAAAATCTTTAAAATATATATATGTAAAACAAAAATACATTAGTAAAATAAAAATATTTGATGGAACAAAAATAATAGTTACATAGTCAATAAAAACAAAAACAATTTAAACTGAGGTTACTAAAATAATAAAAATAATTTACGAAACAAAATTTTAAAACAAATTCTTAAAAATAGCTATGTTAAACAAAAATGCATTAGTTAAATAAAAATATTTGATAGAACAAAAATAATAGTTACGGAGTCAATAAAACAAAATTAATTTAAACTGAGGTTAGCAAAATTATAAAAATAATTTACTGAACAAAAGTTTAAAACAAATTCTTAAAAATAGTTATGTAAAATAAAAATATGTTACTAAAATAAAAATATTTGATAGAACAAAAATAGCAGTTACAGAGTCAATAAAACAAAACAATTTAAACTGGGGTTAGCAAAATAATAAAAAAAAATTGCGGAACAATTTTTTTCCGCAAAACTAATTCTTAAAAAAAACAAAATAATAGTTACGAAGTCAATAAAAAATATAATGGAAGTTATTAAAATCAAAATAATTTACAAAACAAAACTAATAGTTAACGGTAAAAATAATTTCGTTATTTTGATTTTAACTTATTTTCTTCTCAGAAATTTATTTATTCATAAAATATAAATATAATTTAATAAAAGTAATCATTCAAAAGGAATAACTTATTTGAGTTCATATTCTATTTGAAGGGCAGTAAAATTCAAGTTTGTTCAAAAACATTTATTATAGAGTTTTTGAATAGTATAAAGTGTTCGGAGTTGTCAGGCCATGAATTGACACTTAAAATTAGTGTTCTGTTAACAGAAAGGATCATCAAACCACAACAAACTGAAGTTCAGGGGGCCTTAGTGTCATGCCTGAAAAGGCCTATAAAGGCTTACAAAGTTAGAGGGGTATCGAGTGTCACTTCTTATTGTTGAAGGGTAGCGGGTGTACAAAATCAGTTATAACAGTTAGTTTGTTCCACCTAATCCCTCTATCTAGTCTGAATATATAGCCCCTTCTGTCCATGTAAACGATATAGAAAAATTGGAATAAGATCTCTTGATTTCTTCATTGTTCTTGATCTATTAATGTAGCTCAAGATCTTGTATGGTTTCTCATGGTATCAGAGCACAACAATCGATCTCAATCGAATTCTAATCATCCTCACAGCTTCCATTCCATCAAATGTTGTACAGGTAAATCTCTCAATTTCTTTCTTGTCAAATTGAATCTTATTCCCCACATTTCACGATGACTGATCCCACTTCTGGAGATCCCACCAAAGCCGTGAAAAATGGCAGTTCTAGTACTTTCACAGACGACTATGACCTGCCTGAATCCACCCTTCAATTGAATTCTGGTCATCCCCTATATCTACATCCCAATGATCACCCTGGGATGACCCTTGTAACTGAAACCCTAACCAACATCAACTTCAACCAATGGAAGATCTCCATTACAACAGCTCTTTCTGCCAAGAATAAACTTGACATGGTAAAAGGGCTGAACAAGAAACATGTCTCCCCATCCAAGTATATCAGTGCTTCGGAGAGATGCAACAGTATGGTAGTTTCTTGGTTACTAAACTCTGTAAATTCAGAGATCAGACAAAGCATTGTGTATTTCTCAACTGCACATGAAATATGGGATGACATAAAGATTCACACAGAGTGATGCCCCAAAGATCTTTCAAATCCAGAAAAGCATAATACTATGCACACAAGGAGACCTAACCATCAATGCCTACTACACCAAATTCAAAGGACTATGGGATGAGTTTGCAAACCTACTCCAGAAGCCAAAGTGCACATGCAACTATACATGTGGTGCCATCAATGTTCAAGAAGAACATGGTCATGTAACCAAATTAACCCAATTTCTTATGGGACTGTCTGAGAGATATACAGATGTAAGAGGGCAAATTCTCATAATGCACCCTCTCCCCACTGTAGTCAAGGCTGTCTCTATGCTCATTCAAGAAGAGGGGCAAAGACTGCAAAGCAACTCCATAAATTTCGAAAATATATCATCTGCTCTTATGGGAAAAGTGGCCACCAACAGATTTAACAAACCAAGAACTGCAGCATCATCCCAAATCCCCTCAAACAAAGGAAAACTTTTATGTGATCATTGCCATGGTGATTCCCACCAGAAAGACAAATGCTTCTTTATACATGGCTTTTCCTGAGTGGCACCCATTATTTGGTACAAAACCTGACCCAAGCAAGATGCCAAGAAACAAGGGAAAGACCAAGATCAACTCCTCCATCAACAATGCTGTTACTCAGCCTGTCAAAGAAACCTCTGGAAACAAGAAAAAGGATGATAAAGACAACAATACAGACTGCTTCACCCCTGGCCAACTTCAACAACTCATGTTGATTCTAAACAGCACCAAAAACACCAGCTCTGCAGCTGCTCAGTTGGATACCCCTGAAGAACACATGTCAGGTAACCCTAATCATTATCCTATGTTTTCCTGCCTTGCCTACACAAATCCATCACATCTTGACTGGATCATTGACACTGGTGCAAGCCACCACATCACCACTTCACTTGAATGTCTTACCAATCCTACAAATGTCAACACCATGATACACTTGCCCAATGGTAAGTCCTCTGCATCACTCATAAGGGCACTGTTATATTAGCAGGTAACATTATCCTTAAAGATGTCTACCTTGCTCCTGAATTCAAATGTAACCTCATATCTGGAAGTAAGCTAATCACTGACAACAACATATGTCTAACATTTTCTGCTTCATCATGCTTCATTCAGGACCCTTCTCAAAAGATATCCAGGAGGATTGGTAGAATTGATAGTGGTCTCTACAAACTACTCTCAACAGAATCCAGTAGTCACAAGCAGACTGCATACTCAGAATGCAGAAAAATTTTTGGTTCAAAACAATGTAAACACAGCAATACTTTTTTATCACAAAGCCTATCAACAAACTATATCTGTGGCATACTAGATTAGGACATGCTCCTGTACAATCTATAAAACATATTAGCTCTCTCAATATGCAATTTGACTCTATTCCCAATGTCCACTGTGAAATCTGTCACCTATCTAGACAAACCAGACAGCCCTTTCCCTTAAGTGACTCTCATAGTTCTAATCCCTTTGACCTCATACACTGTGATGTATGGGGTCCCTATAGGAAAGCCACTTATGATGGCTGCACATCCTTCCTCACTATAGTAGATGATTACTCTAGGGTCACATGGACCTTCTTACTAAAAGCCAAAAGTCAAGTTCATCAAACCCTTCAATTCTTCTTCAACATGATCAAAAACCAATTCAAAACTAGTGTCAAACATCTCAGAACTGACAACGGCACTGAATTTCTCAATGATGGTGTTGGCAACCTCTTGGCCTCCCTAGGACTTCTACATCAATGCACCTGTGTTGACACCCCTCAGCAGAATGGAAGAGCTGAGAGGAAACACAGACATCTCCTTGAGCTTGCCAGAGCCCTAAGGTTTCAAGCAAACCTTCCAAAAAGATTCTGGGGTGATTGCCTTCTCACTGCCACTTACCTCATAAACAGACTTCCCAGCTCTGTTCTAAAACTTAAAAGTCCCTTTGAGACCTTATTTGGATCACCCCCTAACTATAATCATCTCAGAACTCTTGGCTGCCTATGCTATGCCTCAACCCCATCTCATAATAGGGACAAATTATCTCACAGAGCCCAAAAATGCATCTTCATAGGCTATCCCAGTAATAAGAAAGCCTACAAGGTGTACAACATCTCTACTCACCAAATCTTCTATAGCAGAGATGTTGTATTCTATGAGTCAATATTCCCTTTTAAAGAGAACACTACACAGTCACCCTATGAGAGCCTATTTCCCTCCTACACTACCAACCCCATCCCTGAAGAAGAAAGCCAAATACCAACCAAAAACATCAGTCCCATTCAAGATCAGAACACTGACCCTCATGCAGAAGAGGATCAAGAGGTTCACCACTCACCTATCACCAATAATCCCAACACCATTCCTCCCTCTCCACAACCTAGGCCTCAAAGACACAAGACCATCCCAATCAAATTCAAAGACTATACTAACCTTCCACCTAACCTTACTCAACCTTCTACCAACTGCACCACACCCTATCCCATCACTAAGTTCTGCAACTATGGAAATGTATCCACCTCCTACAAAGATTTCGCCTGCAACATCTCCACAAGTCATGAACCAAAAACCTACCAACAGGCTATCAAAGACCCTCTATGGTGCCAAGCCATAAATGAGGAACTTCAAGCCTTGGAAAGCAACAACACTTGGACCCTTCAAGACCTTCCAGCCAACAAGAAGACAGTAGGCTGCAAGTGGACATTTAGGATCAAACACAATGCTGATGGCACCATCAACAAATACAAGGCAATACTAGTGGCCAAAGGATACACTCAAATTGAAGGGACTGACTATTTTGAAACATTCTCCCCAGTGGCAAAAATGACCTCTGTCAAAGTCCTCATTGCTATTGCTGCCACCAAACAATGGAGCATATCTTAATTAGATGTATCAAATGCATTCCTTCATGGAGACCTTCATGAAGAAGTGTACATGGATCTTCCCCCAGGATATCTCCCCAGTCAAAGCCAGGAAAACTCCTCTACTGTATGCAGGTTATCCAAATCCCTCTATGGCCTAAAACAGGCCCCTAGACAATGGTTTGAAAAATTGTCCACTACTCTTATCACCTATGGCTTCAAGCAATATCAGAATGACCATACTCTCTTCTATCTTAAATCCCACTCTCACTTCATAACTCTTCTTGTCTATGTAGATGATCTTCTCATAACAGGTACCAGTGAAAGTCTAATAAACCAAGTCAAAGACTATCTGAAGACTGCATTTCCTGTGAAAGATCTTGGTCCCTTAAAGTACTTTCTTGGGCTTGAAGTGGCAAGAAACAAAAGTGGAATATGCCTACATCAGAAGAAATACTCTATGGAAATCATCACAGACAGTGGATTGGTGAATGCCAAACCTGCCCTTACACCAATTGAAAAAGATCATAAACTAGCCATTATATCTTCTACTAGCCTGGCAGATCCTACAGCCTACAGAAGACTGATAGGTAGACTCATTTATCTATCTGTCACCAGACCTGACATATCTTACAGTGTCCAGGTCCTCAGCCAATTCATGGCCAATCCCATGGACCATCAGTGGAATGCTGCATTAAGGCTAGTGAAATATGTCAAAGGGACCCCTGGCCAGGGCTTGTTTTTTCCCAGTTCCTCATCCACTAACCTCACAACTTACTGTGACTCAGATTGGGCTGCCTGCCCCATTACCAGAAAATCCCTCTCAGGCTATTGCATTTACCTAGGCAACTCTCTTATATCCTGGAGATGCAAAAAGCAACCCACAGTCAGTAGATCTTCAGCTGAAGCTGAATATAGAAGTATGGCTGATACATGTTGTGAACTGAAATGGCTGATATCCCTGCTTAAGGACTTTAACATCACCTCTGATCTTCCAGCCCCTCTATACTGTGACAATCAATCTGCCATCCACATCTCAGTCAATCCAATGTTTCATGAGAGAACAAAACATATTGACATAGATTGTCATTTAGTCAGAGAAATGATTCAGAAAGGCCTGGTCACAACCAGATACATACACTCCACTGATCAGCCTGCAGATTTGTTCACCAAGGCCTTACCATCTCCTCACTTCTATCATCTTCTGACCAAGTTACCAGTCCTCAATCTCTTCACTCAGACTAGCAACTTGAGGGGGGATGTTAACAGAAAGGATCATCAAACCACAACAAACTGAAGTTCAGGGGGCCTTAGTGTCATGCCTGAAAAGGCCTATAAAGGCTTACAAAGTTAGAGGGGTATCGAGTGTCACTTCTTATTGTTGAAGGGTAGCGGGTGTACAAAATCAGTTATAACAGTTAGTTTGTTCCACCTAATCCCTCTATCTAGTCTGAATATATAGCCCCTTCTGTCCATGTAAACGATATAGAAAAATTGGAATAAGATCTCTTGATTTCTTCATTGTTCTTGATCTATTAATGTAGCTCAAGATCTTGTATGGTTTCTCATGTTCCAGTAATGCTATTGAAAAACATTGACCGTGCTGCAGGGGTATGCAATGAAACAAGACTAATCATCATAAATCTTGGGGATCATATTGTTGAAACAAAATTTTTAAACGAAACACAATGTTGGAGAACATGTTTTTATCTCAAGATTGTCATTAACTCTATATAATGTAAAATTGTGTTTAAAGTTCCAGAGAAAACAATTTACATTGCTGATATTATATGCAATGACAATTAACAGGTACCAAAGTTAATAATTGCACGTAGGTCTCTATTTAAAAAAAAAAACAGTATTTAGCCATGGACAATTATATGTCGTAGTTTCTAGAGTAACAAATTATTTTGGTTTGAAGATTTTGATATGCGGTGAATATGAAAAACCAACTAATAAGAGAACAAATGTTGTGTATAAGGAATTTTTTTAGAATCTATAATGATTAGTGATATACTTATTTGTAATTGTTAATAAACCGATCCTCCTTATTTTGTTTATATACGATTTAGTTGACGTGTGTTTAACGCACGGGTTAGAAAAACTAGTTACTATAATCAGTTTAGCATCTCCTATCATAGTTATTGGTAATAATTAAAAGGGTGATGCTACCCACACACCAACTTATACTCACTACACCCAAATTTTATCTACACCTCACTCATTTAACTAATTTTTATAACTTACTCTCTGCACCCCACCCTAACTTCATATTCTCCCCTTTAAAATTTTCCACCTTACTCATCATATTTTACACCTCAATTATATCTACACCCCACTAATTTAACTAACACCCAACCACCCTCACCAACCCAACAAATACATTGGTGAAAGAAGAAGAAAAACACACAAAGCATGAGAAGAGCCAACATATGTAAGGAGAAAGACGAGACCACGCATGGCAAGGAAATGAGAAGGATAGTGTTTAGAGTTTGTAGTTAGTCAAAATTTGAGTTCTAATTAAGAATTTGCTTGAAAATTGTTCAAAAACGTTGAAATTATGAAAATATGTCGCACATATCACCTGTTGTGCAACTAATGATTGTCGTACACTTTCATGCTTGTGCAACTCATGGCTGCCGCACACATCAATTGTTGTGCAATACATGGCTGTCTCGCACCCTTCTTTATGTGCATGAAACATGGGTTGCACATCCTCCCTTCGGTGCAATAAACGTGTGTCGCACTGGCCTCAGTTGTGCACATAGCCTTTACTATTTTTACGCTTGATTTGATTTACACTATAATATTCATGATGATCCAATTAACCCATTTTGGGAGGCATGTGCGGCAGACATTTGGTGCACACTAGGAGGCCTATGCGGCAAATCATAGTCGCACACGACGAACGAACAACAATTATGAAAGTTCGAAAAAAACGGTAAAAACTAAAATTTTAATCGGATAAAGTGGAAGGAATATTTACATCATTTGTCTTCATTACTTCTTTAAGCTCCATCTATGGTATTTTTCAACAATGTATTGTGGGGTTTTGAGTTTGAGAGAATTTTTTTGTAGGAAGAGATTCAACATGTATACAATTTAGTGTGAGGTGTAATTAGAATATTGTAAGTAGGGGTGACAATTGGGTGTTAATGGATAACTTTGGGTTAGACCATTATCCATTGACCTAATGGATAATGGCCTAACCCAAAGCTATCCATTAACACACAATTGACACCCCTAATTGTAAGTAAAATATATTCACATTTTAGATAATGACATTATTGTAATTAGATAGTGTGGTGTACAAATAAATTATTGAGGTGCATTTAGTAGAATTGTGTCTTTTGTCATTTTACACAATGATACTTTTGTAATTTTTTTAACTTGGGGTGTAAAGAGTAGATGATGGTGTGTGGTTAACCTGACCTTAATTAAAATTAATATGTATTGTCATTTCATTGATAATGCTTAAGAATATAGAAGTTACAATTGATAGAAGGCTTAAGGTTAACAAACTCGTGTGGTAGAAAATTCTTTTTCTCCATTTTTGGCTATTTTCACCTAAAAAAGTGTTTTAAAAACTTTTTAAAAAGTACATGTGATTATCTATAAATAGAGTGTTGGTTGGCTTCATTTGAGCCTCAAATTAATTTTCTACAATTACATAAACAATTTTTTTATTAAAAAGATAGAAAGTTGCAGGACTATGCCCGAATAAATATGAGTTGAAAGGTGTGAGTTAACTATAGGAATTGTTTGGTAATCATAATTAAGGTCGAATATGATTAATAAGCCGAATTTCGGATGTCTGGTACGGAATAGGCGGTTTGGACTAATAGTTTGTCCCCTGATTAATAATATCAAGGGAGATGAGATTCAGTGTTTGCTCTACTGGTTAGAACACGCATCCCCCCTACTGTTGGTCCCAGGGTCGAATCTCATTGGGGGAGTCTTTGGGGGGTTTGGTTAGATTTAGGGGTCGTTTGGTAGCTGGATAAATAGGCGGATAACACGATTTTATATGTATCCAATGTTTAGTAGAGTTTTGTGTGTCAGATAAAATTATCCATATATTCGAATAATCCCCTTATCCAAGATTAAATAATACCTCACCACCCCAGTTATTAGAAAAAAATAAACTACTTTTATTGTTCTCATATTGCCCTCCATTTCCACATTCAAATGTTAAACAAGATCCCAACACATTTTAACTCAATCCCCCATGAAATATTGTTGTGTGTGTCATATTATATTATAATAATATGATTTTTTTTTAGATGACGAAGATTGTTTATCAAAAGTCAGTTTTATGAACAATACAGTTTCAATGGTTAAACATTGCTTACAGATAATTTTAATGAAATGGCACATCCCGTTCCCTATACCCTATGCCTTATACCCTAATTGATGGTGTTGATTTTTTATCAAACATATATACACACACACACACACACACACACATATATATATATATATACACACACGACAAAAAAAAATGGAATATTACACGCATCTATTTTTTTTTTTTGACATATAGTTTTTTATTCAATCGTGAAATAATAAATCATAATTGTATAAAAAAACATTCAGTTAGACAAAAAAAAGTCAAACTTCACAATAATCTTAGGACGACGAGAGTATACGTGTAAGATAAAAGAAATCTTAAATTAATTAAAAAACACATGGATGAAAAAAATTAAACCTTATTATCTAGGAAATTCACAATTCGTTGATTGTACGTAAATAAATATAAATTCTTGGATTATGAACAAGTAACATCCCACAGAGAGAGAGTGAAAGAGAAAATTGGTTTATGAAAGCAGTTCGAGAGAAAAGTCGTCCCTAAAGTCTCTTGGAAGCTAAAGTCCATTTCAAATTTAGAGTTTTTGTATGAATTTTTGATTTACTTATAACTTGTAATTTAACAAAATAGAACTAGTATTTTTAGAGATAAAAGATATTGATATTGCAATTATGAATGCGAATTATAATTGCATGCTCCCAAATTTTCAATTTTCAATTTTAGAACGGAACGTTAGTTACTTATGAAAAATTCAATGAGTAAGATAAATCGAAGCATATTTTATCATAATTCAATATAAGGGTATTTTAGAAAAAAATAATATAATCATGAACTTAGTATTGACTACCAAATAACGGATAAGATAACAAGTGCGATAAATTAGTCTTATTTGTGATCTACCAAACATCGGATAACTTTAAAAGCGAGATAAAATAATGATGAATAAAATAATCTATATTTTTATTATTAATTTATCTTATCCATCTTTTCTACCAAACGACCCCTTAGGGAATAAAAAAATATAATATTAAGAGAGATAGTGGTATTATTAGCGTCCTCGCTATAAAAATTTGGGATTGCCATTTTTAACTCCAAAACTATCCCCAATATATAGTACCATAATTAATAGTGAAGGTGCTAATAGTACCAACATTAATAATATTGTTTATCTATATTCAACTATCAAACAAGCCCTTATAATTTTTCGGCAAAACACACAAATGAGCCACCCAACTTTACCTTTTTTTTGCAATTCGGCCACCGAAAGTTTGAATTATCTATTTTGGTCATCCAACTTTTGTTATGATGCAAGCAAACCCATTTTCTAACGAGCGTTAGCCCATGACATTAAATTTGAGTGAAAACCCTTTTTTGTCCTTATATTTGGACAATTATAACATTGAATTATCAAAGTCAAAGTCAAATCTCAAAGAAAAACAAAAGTAAGTTTATAAAAGGGTCCAATTGTAAATAATAAAATTACAAATTTGGTAAACAATGTTCATCTTCATTTTCTGGGTTACAGATTTGTTCATACAAATCAACTCTCTTTGGTGTCTGCAAGATGTGAAAAGAAAGGTCTCAGTCGGTTGGATGGAAGGAGCTGGAGACGACAAGCGTAAATAATTCCAAATTTCAGCAATTAACCCAACATTATACCACCATAATTGAATTCTGACAAAATCACCAATAAACCAAAGCATGCTTATGAATATATTTTCAGCAAAATTCCAATAACAATACTTTCAATTACAACTATTAATAGAAAAGTTGAAGCAATCTTACTTGAAATTGAGCAAGAGAATTCTGAAATTCAAACCTTAAATATGATTAGCTTTGCAACTGACGAGGGAGAGATATAGACTAACCCGATGGATGACACGTTGTATTCCCCGGAATTACAAACCTGCGTCTAGGATAGAGATGATAGATTTGAAGCCGGCCATGAGATTGAGGTTATTATCGACGCCCAGCGAAAGAGATGCAGGTGATGAGGCTGGAACTGCTTCGCCGAAATCGGGGTGAACAACGGCTGAGAAGATGGCAGCACTTGAGATGAAGGTCATAGGGGTTGGAATCAAACAGAGGAAAGAGATATGGGGCGAATGGATAAAGGAAGATTGCTGGCGGAGGGCAGCACTGAAGACGACGGATATGGCTGATTCGTCGAAGAATAAGGAAGAAGCGGAGATGGCTGATGGCAGCTAGCGGTGCAGAAGGTGGGATGGAGATGGGAAGGATGGCTGTTGGGTTTGAGCGAAGAGAGGGAAAGCGAGCAGATTGGAAATTGCTTCAAACATGGCGGGTATGGAAGCTGAATTGGTGATTGTTGGATCTGCAACTGAGAAAGGGAGACGGCGACTGATTGATGGTCGCGGTAGAAGAATACTCACTGGCGAGCAGGTCTGGGGCTGGATGTGAAATTGAAATAGGGGCGATGAAGATCGCGACTGGGAGATGTTGATGGGCCGGAGAAGGTGAAGGGACCGGTTGTGGATTGTTGGGATTTGGCAGACATGGTGAGGAGTGTGAAGGAAGATGCAGTGGGGGAGCCGGGGAAGACGAAGTGAGGGAGCCAGAAGCCTTTTTAGTTTTATTTTGCATTACACTTTGACCCCTTTGAGTTTCTAAAATCACACAAAAAATGTATTTAGAAGGGTAAAATAGATATTTGACATAACTTAACGGTTAAATCTAACGTCCATCCAAAACATGGGCTCGCTTGCATCATAACAAAAGTTGGATGGCCAAAATATATATTTCAAACTTTCAGTGGCCGAATTGCAAAAAATGATAAAGTTGGGTGGCCCATTTGTATGTTTTGCCTAATTTTTCTTGTTATTTAGGTTAGTAAATGATTGTTCATTTTTCTGAATTTTGTTGCTAAATAATATTATGTGTTTTAAATATTAAGATTAATAATGCACATGTGCTACTAAAGTATTCAAAAGTAACTTTTTAAAATTATAGTAACATATTAAAAATAGACACTCATTTAGGAAAGAAGGAAGTATATCCTAATCATGAGTTTAAAAATTTCAAGACAAATCCTTACGGCTGATAAATAACAAGGTATAATATATATGTATGTATATATATATACACACACACACACACACACACACGTTAGATTTCGTGTTTGTGCATATAACACAGTGTTAGTATGGACACGATCAACGTATGAAGTGAGCATGGTGCGAAGAAATTAATAAATGCTTGAGATTTTGTAGAGGTCGGATCAATGTACACTACACAAATAAAAGACGATATCCCAAAAAATTAAATATTTTGTGTAACTCATCTAAAAATGAAGTTAATTAAAATAAAGTTAAATATGAAAAACTCAACAAACAAAAACCATAAAATAAATTGAATGAGACAGAGTGAACTAATAAAATACTATTTCGAAACTGAAATCACAAAGATTTCAGACCAATAGGGAAACTTAGCAAACAAAATTTTAAAAAAAATAAAGAAATTAATATACAAATATTAAAAAAATTGATTAGCTCACCCAATAACTTTTTTCACACTTTAATGATTGTACTTTATCATAAGTGTCAATTTGGTTCATAAAGTGAACGTCATTCGTTTTGTTTGACAAAAGTCTTCGAAAAGGCCGAAATGCCCTTAATGTTAATAATTTATGGGTCAAACTAAAAAAATAGGGGAAAAGCATAAAATTAACTACAAAGTATTTTACTTCCAAATGTGCCAACAACAAAAAAACTATGTGGGGTCCCTTCACCCACCTTGTCATCTAAATCATAATAAAATGAAGAACTTGCATGTTCGCGAGGTTCCACTTGATCATATGACAGAGCAATTTTTACACTTCCCAAAGTCTCTAGTATAACTTACTCATCACGTTTAGCCTCTTATTCATTTAAAGCTTGCTACTGCTACTGAATTCAAATTTGACCCATTGTTAGCTTCCCTTTAAAAGAGTTATTTGGCATCAAGGTAGGTATCAATTGAACTATAGATCAAAAATCATCGCTGACTCTATACACACCCACCGTCAAATTTCTCTCTCACTGTCTACGTCTCTCTCTTGTTGAAGAATGAATTAATAATAAAATGGGGGAATTTCATGCAAATCAGATTTTACATATTGGAAATTGACTTTGAGCCCTAATTTTGCCCTAGATTGTGGAAAAGGAACGTACGTGGTAGAGAGAGAAAAAGGCAAGCTCTTAATTAAAAACATAGTGTGAGTCTGTGAAAGGGATAGAGCTTTCATTTCCAGATACAACCCTCTGTCTTAAAGCCTTCTTTTTTTTTTCTTCAAATTAATGGAGGAGCACAACCAAGTTTCAAACCTCAAAGCTTTGCAAGGGATGTGAAGCCCTTCCCAATGTCTTCCACTCAAGCAATTGGTGCAGCTTCACGGTCTTCTTCTGCTATCCGACTAATAAACCTTAATGTGTTGCCATCAACTAAGGCCTCCGATTGAAACACAAGGCATTGAATCTGTTCCAGGCAGATCCAACGACATCGATATATTTCTTAATAACATTTCAGAATTCAAACCGCAACTAGTGCCTCTCCAACCAGTGTAAATCGATATCTTTCAGTTAAGTTTCACAAGTTAAGTTTCACAGCAAAATAGCGAAGCTGAAGCCGCCATCAGGGCCGGCCCTGCCATAAGTCAAATGAGGCCATAGCCTTGGGCCCAAAAAAAAACCCAATTTTTTGGGCCCCAAAATCCCAAAAAACCCTACCTATAATTAAATTATTATTATTTTATTTCACATTTGTTTCTTGATTTCTTTCATTTGCCCTCGCTTATAGTTAATAGTTATACCTTATACCTTATTAATTAATTATTAACTTGTAATCAGATTATAGTATTCAGTGATCAATGAATCATTTGCGGTTTGCCCCAATTTTTATGGTTTTTCCGTTTTTGACTTGTTGGTATTTTGATAATCTAATTGAATTTTTTAGTCATTTAAGTATGTGAATAAGTGACTTGTTGGTAATTGATGGTATTCTAATTGAAATTTGATTATTTGAACATATACTATAATTTTAAAATAGAGAAATTGAGATTAATCATTAATTCATGTTAATGGAAAATTGTACATCTACTATAATTATATACTAAAAAGGAGAAATTGTACATGAAAAATTGTTTGTTTGTTTTTTGAATGAAATGAATTGTTTTTTTTAATGTTTGTTAAAAAAATTGTTACAAAGGAAGGGCCCTGTTCGAAATGATCGGCCTTAGGCCCCCGATTTCACAGGACCGGCCCTGTCACCATCGATGGATGAATGGAATACATTTATCAAATTACCAACAAAAAGTCAAATGTTTTAATCTACGCATAGACCAAATTTTCGAGATTATGGATATCGAGACTATGGTGACCCATCTTTTAATTATGCAATAATAATTAGACCAAGTTCATATGATTTTTTTATGAATGAGTTTAAAATTTAAAAGTCTTTTTGAAAAAAATAAACATGATATGAATAAAGAAGACAATTAGTTAAAATGTTACTAAGTTGTCAAGTTTTTTTTTTTCTAATTTTTTTAGAACATATTGAATCTAAGATCTTAAGTTTGGTGAAGCCTTTACTACAAGTCTCTACCACTATTCACTAATCCACCCATTTAAAGTTAGGTTATGTTATCTAAATTATAAAAGAGCTCACGGTGTAATTGGTGGCTTTGATCGAATTGTGTTAAACACAACTGACGGTCTCGATTGATTCGTAAGTATGTGAATTACAAATGAAGCCCTCAGTTATCAGTTATGTTTGAATTACCCCTCTACAATTACATATAAAACCTTCAGTTGTGGGTTTTGTTTGAATTACCTCATCAGTTATGATTTTTTTTATCCCGACCATTCATTAAACTGATCACATATCGATACCGTGCTTATGACACGTGCACATATACTATGATATAATGAAATAATATCAATAAATAAATAAATTTGGACTTTACATAACTATTTTTCATATAATTAGATCTCCTAATTTTAGGGGTCTTGTTCAATTACGCACTTTGCACGTGCCCAGGTCGGCCGTGCGCCCGTGCTACAAGACACACATCATTGATTAATTTTTTTATTTCAAATTTCTATCGCGGAGTGTCTCTATTTCTATTTAAAATTACTACATTTATTTCCATTATTTATTATTAAATATTAAATACATTCATGTATATATACCTTAAAATGCACTAAAAATTAAGGGGAAAATACCAAAAAGTCCCACAAAAAAATTATCATATCTAAAAAGTACCAAAAATAATTATTCTATCTAAAAAGTTACAAAGTTAAATTCTTAATACCAAAAGGTCCAAAACATAACGTTTTTACTAACATCATTAGAATATGAAGTTTTATTTGAAACAAACATATTTTTAACTTCAATGATTTTAATTCAATATTTAAGATAAAATAATAATAATAATATTGATACTAAAAAATTAACAACAACAAATAACTTACTATTAATAATAAAAATAACATATTTTTTTACTATTAATATGATTATTTTTAATAATAATAATAATAATAATGATGACGATGACGACAACGACGATAATAATAATAATAATAATAATAATAATAATAATAATAATAATAATAATAATAATAATAATAATAATAATAATAATAATAATAATAATAATAATAATAATAATAATAATAATAATAATAATAATAATAATAATAATAATAATAATAATAATAATAATAATAATAATAATAATAATAATAATAATAATAATAATAATAATAATAATAATAATAATAATAATAATAATAATAATAATAATAATAATAATAATAATAATAATAATAATAATAATAATAATAATAATAATAATAATAATAATAATAATAATAATAATAATAATAATAATAATAATAATAATAATAATAATAATAATAATAATAATAATAATAATAATAATAATAATAATAATAATAATAATAATAATAATAATAATAATAATAATAATAATAATAATAATAATAATAATAATAATAATAATAATAATAATAATAATAATAATAATAATAATAATAATAATAATAATAATAATAATAATAATAATAATAATAATAATAATAATAATAATAATAATAATAATAATAATAATAATAATAATAATAATAATAATAATAATAATAATAATAATAATAATAATAATAATAATAATAATAATAATAATAATAATAATAATAATAATAATAATAATAATAATAATAATAATAATAATAATAATAATAATAATAATAATAATAATAATAATAATAATAATAATAATAATAATAATAATAATAATAATAATAATAATAATAATAATAATAATAATAATAATAATAATAATAATAATAATAATAATAATAATAATAATAATAATAATAATAATAATAATAATAATAATAATAATAATAATAATAATAATAATAATAATAATAATAATAATAATAATAATAATAATAATAATAATAATAATAATAATAATAATAATAATAATAATAATAATAATAATAATAATAATAATAATAATAATAATAATAATAATAATAATAATAATAATAATAATAATAATAATAATAATAATAATAATAATAATAATAATAATAATAATAATAATAATAATAATAATAATAATAATAATAATAATAATAATAATAATAATAATAATAATAATAATAATAATAATAATAATAATAATAATAATAATAATAATAATAATAATAATAATAATAATAATAATAATAATAATAATAATAATAATAATAATAATAATAATAATAATAATAATAATAATAATAATAATAATAATAATAATAATAATAATAATAATAATAATAATAATAATAATAATAATAATAATAATAATAATAATAATAATAATAATAATAATAATAATAATAATAATAATAATAATAATAATAATAATAATAATAATAATAATAATAATAATAATAATAATAATAATAATAATAATAATAATAATAATAATAATAATAATAATAATAATAATAATAATAATATACCGCTACTACTGCTACTAATATAACTACCACAATTTTATAAAAGTGTAAAGGTTAACTTTTTGATTTTTTTGTATGAAAAGAGTACTTTTAGATTATATGGATTGAATAGTTGTTTTTGGATCACTTAGAAATGAATTTCTTAAATAGACTTTTAATATTTAATAATAATAATGTTAATACAAATAATAATATTACTATTATAATAATAGTAATAATAATTTTTAAAAAGCAATATAATTCTTATTATCATTGTCATAAATAATGACGTTTGTAGGAACCAGGGAATTAGAAATCTGAGAGCACCACCAATGTTGTCTTCTTAGCTTTCTTCTTGTTAAGAAGGCAATTTGCACATTGGTGACTTCTTTCTTAGAGCTGACAGGTAGGAGAGATAAATTTTTCTGCTTCACCAAGAAGATTATAACCGGCTAAGAAGAAGGGCGTTGGGGTGAGGATGTGTGGTGCACGCCTGCCTCAAACATAGCTGGTGCACCACACGCACAAAGAGGGAGCGTGAGAGAGGGAAATAGGTGGGGCCCACATCTGATAAAGACCATCCTATGACTTCTATGTGTGACCATAAAACTTTTAACAGACTTACTTCTTGCTCTTCTGTTAAATCTGCAGCAATTATAACAGGTAGAGTTTTACCTTCCCCTAAAACTCCATAGTTTTAAGTGGGGTGATAATGGCTTTAATTATTCTTCAGAAGGAGATTTAATAGACGGAATAAATTCAGGATTTTCATCTATTAATGTTTTCTACTTTTTTTTTTTCATACATTTCTATTTCTTCAAAAATATATTTTAGGATTTCCACATCTTCTTCTTCATTATTTTCATCCTCCTCTATTTCTATTTTATCAGAACTATTTTCTGATTCAGACTCTCCCATTTTATCTTTATCTTTATTCTTAAGGGCTTCTAATCTTTCTCTCTCTTTTCTCTCACCAGTCTCTCGAAGTTCTCTTTCTAACTCTTCAATGTCGAATTTTATATGAGTGAAAGTTCTATCATCATAACTTACATACACATCTTTCTCATAATTATCATCCTCACAATTTTCTTCAAAGGTTTGGGTTGTCAGTTTTTCAATTTCATCGATTGAGAAACATGCATTCATGTCACTCGGTCTATTCATTGCATCAAAAACTGAGATTTTTACAGTTTCGCCCATGACTGACATTGTGAGTTTACCATTCTTAACATTTATCATTGTATTGGCAGTGGCCATAAAAGGTCTGCCTAACAAGATAGGGACTTCATTGTTTGTGCATATTTTCCTTTCCATCTCTAGAACCACAAAATCAACCGGAATGATTAATTTGTCTACCTAAACTAGGATGTCCTCTACTATACCTAAATGATGTTTAACTGAACGATCAGCTAATTGTAAAGACATATTAGTGGGTTTCAGTTCTCCCAACCCTAATTGTTTATAGACTGCGAAAGGCATCAAATTAATACTTGCTCCTAAATCTAACATAACCTTCATCTTTTTAGAACTACCCAATGAAACTTGGATATTAAAGCTACCAGGGTCTTTCAACTTAGGGGGAAGTTCAGGTTGTAAAACTGCACTTACGTTTTCAGAAACAATAATTTTTTCATTCGTTTCAAATTTGTGTTTCTTAGAGTGAAGATCTTTGAAAAACTTAGCATATGTCGGAATATTTTTAATAACATTAAGCAAAGGAAGGTTAATTAATGTTCACTTTGGATAACATATTATAAATTTCTGAAAATTGTTTATCCATTATGTTTTTCATAAGTCTTCTAGGGAATGGTATTGGAGGAACATATGGTGGTGGTGCCACATACGATTCCTCTTCCTCTTGTTCTTTTTCTTGCCCTACTTCTTCTTGACTTTCTTTGTTTGACAATTATTTTTCTACTTATTGATTATTTACTTGATTATCTTCATTTTTATCTTTTTCAACTTCTTTTTCAGAACTATCTAATTTATTAGGCACATCAGAAGATTGAATAGGATCACTTACCTCTTCTCCAATTACTCTACCACTTCGTAGAGTAGTGATAGATTTTGCTTGTTCAGTTTGACTAGGGAACTTCCCTTCTTCTCTTTTCTCGTTCATAACTTTTGCAAGTTTTTTCCTTACAATTTATAGTTCTTCTAGAAAATATTTATTAAGGGCAACTTGACATTTGTTTGCTCCATCTGATTTTGAAACTTCTTCAATTCGTAATTGTCTTTGATTTGGGAGTTGTTGAGGTTGTAGTGGTTTATTTCCTCCCCATGAAAAATTAGGATGATTCCTCCAACCAGGATTATATGACTTTGAGTAGGGATCATTCATTTGTCTTTGAGGGTACATATTCATGACATTAACCTGTTCAAAATACATAGCACTAGATGAACAAAAATTAGTAGCATGAGAATTTAATCCACAAATAGCACATGCTTCTTGAATTTGCCAATTTTCGAATTGGGCTTGTGTATTCATCTCTGGTTTTTCTTGTACTTGAAATAAACTTCTACTTTTACCTCTTACACTTTTCTGTTGAGAATTTGCACTTAACATCTCAAGTAATTCTTCTAGTGCACCTGGTGTCATTCTATTAATAGAACCACCGGTCGCACTATCAACTATAGTTTGTAGAGCAGGCGAAAGAGCATGATAGAATTGAAGAACTAACACATCTTGAGACAGATTATGATGGTGACACATGATAAGCAGATTTTTAAATCTATCCCATGCTTCATGGAATGTTTCTCCTGGTTCGTTTTGAAAATACATGATTTGTTTTCTATACTGTGTAAGAGATCCATGTTTATAATATTTACCCATAAACAAATCATATAATTGAGTCCAAGTGTAAACACTACTAGGTGTTAGATTCATAAACCATCTTTTCGTCAAATCTTTTAATGCATTTGGAAAATATTTTATTTTTACTTGGTCTTTAGTCAAACCTTCTAATGGAAAAGTACTCATCATATACTCATATTCTCTAAGGAAACTTACTGGATCTTCAGCTGGCATTCCATGAAAAGAAGGTATCATATTAAAATAATGACATTTAAGTTCGAAATTCCTTACTGCTTTCGGTAAGATTAGACATGATGTTGCTACATTCAGCATAGGTCGACTATAATCATTTATAGTTCTTTAATTTATTACTACTTCCATATTTCTCTTTGATTCGCATTTACCGGATGAACCGGATTTTCAGGATTTTGGTTATTGTTATCCATTGGAGGATCAACCAGAGGATCCTCTTGATTTAATTGTTCTTGATTATCAGGCTGGGTTCCTAAATTATCAGGGTCTTCCTGATTCTTTCAAAGATTATTTATATTTTGATTTAATTCTACTAACTTAGGATTTAGAGATCTACAACCGTGCATAAAATAAATAAAGCAAATAAAACAACTAACTACTAAAAATAAATAAAATCTTTTTGTATTTTTATTTTATAAAAACTGAATTTAAAATTACGCTACCAACAAACTACTATGCAAACGAGCTTTTCCCCGGCAACGACGCTAAAAACTTGATCGCGTCTTATTTTAAATTTATTCCTTACAAGTGGACAAGACTATTGTAGAATAGCTTGAGAAGCAAGGTCGAACCACATAGACAAGAAGATCACAAATAGTACGATTATTGATAACAATTATTAAACTCAGGGGTTTTTTTATATTAATTTTATCTAAACTAATTATTTAAATTAGCAGCAATTACAGGCTATATTTTGTGAATGATATAGCCTGTCGAATTACCGTTCAGTCTCCATCTCTAAATAATTCGTCCATTCTATATCCCAGGCACAAGAACATATGGATCCTAACTGTCACTTAGGTCATATATGGAACCTGACCCTAACTTATCACTCTCGTGCATAGATAAATTCAATTTATCATGATGGTGAGTCAGTGTACAACATATGCATATTGATCATGCAGTAATCCGCACCTCTAGGCCTTTATTACTCACAATTACATTCATTTGTTCAAAGCGAGATAATAACGAGGTTGATAATCACCACGATCAACAAGAATTGAATGAATAAAAATAGATTAAAGCATAGATTCGATACAAGTTACCTCTCAACTCCTAGATTAATGGTTGTTTAGTTCATCCTTGAAGATGAACTGCACACGGAGATGAATGAATACATGGACCGATTTTCAAAACTATAATTACAACAACTAAACTATGTTATACAAGCTAAATCCTATGCTAGAACTGTATAAAACTACTCCTTGGACGTCCTTTGGCCTTGGCTACCGTCCTTTATTTATACCATGGAGTTGTAGGGGATTCGGAGTTTCAATTCAGCTCGAAAACCTCAAAAAGGTCGGATCTGGGTACCTTGTGTCCCCAAGGGTTTTCAATTTCGGGGGCTGTTCTCTAGTGACCTTACGAAGGCAAGGTCCAAACACCTTGCGTCCGCAAAGGTGTCCAGTATGACTCTTTGCCGTTTCTTCTTCAATTTACAATTTGACCCCTTCTTCGAAATCTTCACTAAAAGCCTCATAATTCATATAATTTCACCTAAAACCATGAAACTCATAAAAAAACTGAAAAACACATATCAGTAGCCAAAAGCCTCGTGAAATGTTTTATTTCATCTGTTAAGTAAATACAAAAAAACATATTCTAGCAAAAAACTATTTTGAGACCGAAAGGGCGAGTTGGGTGCCTAACCCCTTCTCACCTCGTAACTTAGCCTCCGAACCCTACAAATATGGTTACATTTGGTTTTTCTTTGTTTTACTTAAAATAAAGATGACGACTCTGTTGATCACATTTTGAGTCCACATTTGAGGTCAGGCGTATTCCACGCGCTTTAAAGGTTTTGAAACCACTCACTTTTTCATCGGCGGGGGATCGGTCGAAAAACATGGCACTCACACCAGCTGTGTGAGAGTAGGCTCCTCGTTCAGAATCACATTTATTACACCCCGAACTGGGGGTGCATCTCTCTAAGGGGCATTTCCCATGTTGTTTCCATCTCGCTTGAACCGGTCCAACCTACTCAGGTTGATCAACTTCTAAATGACCTTCTTCAACGACCAACATTCCTTTGTGGTGTGCCCATAGTCATCATGATACGCACACCTTTTTACTCGGTCCATGGTGTCAGCAGTCTCGGCACTCATGTGCGGTGCCCATGGAAGCTTATCCTGAAATTCATACATTATATCTTCCCGCAATGTGTTGAGTAATGTGAGGTCGCTTTCCCGAAGAAATTCTTTGGGGCGGTTATACCGCGAATTTCTCCTGCTATAACCACCCCCTACGCCCTGGCTGTTGTTTTTGCCAGTATTACCATTTCCCCTGGCCTATGTGCTCTCTTTATTCTTTAATTTCTTTGCGGTTTCTCCCGCACACCACTTCTGAGCCCGCATCAACATTTCTGTCTGCGTCTTGGGTTCCCTCATACTCAGCTCTGACCTCAGCCCACCTTCTCATTCGAGCAAGCATGTTTCAAAACATAGAGTGACCTCCTGCTCGGATAGACCAGACACTTGCTCGAGCATCTTCGTGAATCTTTCAAAGTAGCTGGAAGTAGATTCGTGGGCCTCATGCTTGATCTTAGACAAGTCTGCCCTTGTCTTTGCAATCGCCCTCGACGTTCTGAAATCGGCCAGGAATTTTGCCCGTAAATCCGCCCAGTTATTGATCGATCTACGAGGAAGAGCTCCCATCCAAGCCAAAGCTTTCCCTTGTAACGAGCCCACAAAAGCCCGAATCTTTAACACCTCATCTGAGGTCACCAAGCCAATTTGGGACTCAAAGGACATCAACCAGTCCCGTACTTTGGTCTTCTCCGTGTACTCCTTTATGTTGGGAAAGATGAGGTCCTGAGCTGGAGGGGCATTTTCTATCCATGGGGCCAGAGGGCTGGTTGCATTGCCTATAAAATTTCCATCCAAGGCCTTGCCTTGTTCCTACGCCTCCATACGGTGCTTAATTTCTTCAAATTCCTCCGTACTTATTGCAGCGGGAATACCACCCGGTGGAAATTTGCACCTCCTGAAAGAGGGGCTGTGGGGATATAGCGCCCATGGCAGCTATGCCCGCGACTGCACCAGCTTGCTGTGCTCCAGCGGCATGTGCTTGGTCTCTGCCGCTTTGCTTTGTTGTTGGGGGGGGGCAATTCCTATCTTCCCGTGGAGTGTGGTGAAGGCGACCAGTGTCTGCGAGCATGCGACTTGCCGGGTGATGGGGAACGGTGCTAGCGAGCATGTGATCTGTATGGAGATGGTGAGCGGGGCCTGCGGGCATGCGACCTTTATGGGGAAGGTGATCTCTAGCAGCAGTGAGATTGAGACGAATCATCCCCTGCTTGAGGGCCAAAGCGAGAGTGCACGATGTGTTAGCCTTCTCCTCATGCTGGCTACGTCCCTTGTTCGATTCCTATTCCTGGGGCTGAGATGGAGCCCTTGCCAATCGCTGGGGGTCTCGTACCGGTCTTGACACACTTAATGCCTAACTCGGCGCAGACATATCTGGAAGTGGTTCCAGATCGATGGGCAATGTAGGTTTGCCCATAGCAATAAATTGTTAGTTAGGCAGTGCATACGCCCCAAATCTGGCCACTTTGACGGAGCGCCTTCTCACGAAACTCGTTGGCCAGTCCAACAACGACCACAACACTTTGGGCCAAAGAATCCAGACCACGCCTTTGATTAATCTGATGACGGGCATCATGGGGAGGAGGAGGTAAAATGTTATCGACCTGAACCTCCACGCTAGGAGTGGCCATATGCCCATCTTCCGGCAAATTACCACCATTAACACCGTTTGTAGTCATAGAAAAAGCTTGAAAATCGTCGGAAGTTAAAGTATGACCTTCAAAAACGATTTCCCCGCAATGGAACCAACTTAAGTATCAAAAAATGTGAATACACTCGGCTTTGAATATTTGGATATCTGACTTTCAATCTATCCAAAATTTGAAGGCCCAAACCTATCAAAAAACCAATAATCACCGTGAACTAGACAATGACTTTTCCTGTAAATGCACTCCGATGTGGTAATTAGCAAACACACAATTGAGATAGCAATTTGACAGAGTTTCAGCCCGAGTCTTTGTAAACGTACCCTTTCCTTCTTGAAGAAGGATAGTTTATATAGGGTCAACCGTCAAGGCTGAGAATTGAACATTAAAGACAAGGGCGTGAAAGGTGGGAACGCTCAAGGCCACGTCCGGGACGTGGGGGGTGAATTTCCCGACATTAATTCCACACGTTCAAGGCGGCCAGATTACAATGTGTGAAATGACGAGCGTGCTTTCTCACTTTCGCTAAGATCTCTCCTCCTGCTCGCTATGATCTTGGCCCCGAACCTCAGGTAGATGGTTGCTTGCTTGTTGCGTCTGGGTGGCTAGAGATTGTCCCACTCGCTGACGAGTTGAGCTCGGGTTATGACAAATGAATGGGATTTGTTCGTGATTGTGGAAAGCATGCTAGGCACGTGACCGTTGCTTAAATCTTTTGGACCATGTAGTTCATAAATCTAGCTAAGAAGATACGGTTAGAAGATAAAGAATGTGAAAGATATACCCCGTATTTATTAGGTAAGAATATAAAATTGTATAGCTAACCGTGGGACCGTGTTAGAAAAGTGTAAGAAGAAGTAGATGCTCCGAGTCGGCGAAATCGATGAAACCCATTTTTCGAATCAATGGCGGAGTTTGGATCGAACTGAACCCCTTATCCACTCCGGCAACTGAACATAATTGGAATACTACATATTTACATTCACAGACCAGCCGCCTCCGCTAACTTCAGTTGCATGATTGGCGTTTCGGGTGATTCCTTGGACAGTCTCCTCCCTTAAATTTAAAACATTTCAACCACTCGAACTGAAAATTAAACACTCATAACCTCCAGCAGTAATGCTGTTACGTGCCGGAAATCTCTCCCCCACCCTAAAAACCTCATCCACCCTTTTCTCTCTCCTCCACAAAACCCCGATCTTTTTAATCAACTATGCCGCTCTCTCGTCCTCCCCACTTCTTTATCGCCATCTCCCCTCCAAACCCTTAAATCCCATCACCCAATTCTCCACCCAAGCCACCACAAACAAAGCAACTCAAAATTTATGTACCGCCGCAGCTCTTAACAACCAACCCTACAAGGACGCCGGGGACGCAAACCCTCGTACGTCGTTGAAGCAAAGGAGACAAGCGCGTCGTGAATCGCCAGCAGGAAAGCTAATACAAAAGCTTTGTATTTGCGCAAAAGATAACAATGTCGAAGAAGCGCTTCGATTGTATGACGAAGCTCTAATAGATAATGTCCCTCTCACCGCCGAACACTTTGATAAGTTGCTTTACTTGTGCTCCTCTTGTTCGAATGGGTTGGGTTTAGAAAGAGGTTTTGAAATATATAAGCAAATGAGTATAAATAAAGTGTCTCCAACTGAGGCAACTTTTACTAACGTGGCTAGATTAGCTGCGGCTAAGGAAGACCCCGAAATGGCTTTCGATTTGGTCAAGAAAATGAAAGGGTGCGGGCTTTCGCCGAAATTGAGGTCTTATTTACCGGCATTGTTTGGGTTTTGCAAGAAAGAGTTGGCAGATAAGGCTTATGAGGTTGATGCTTACATGGTTGGAAATGGTATTTCGGCCGAAGAGGCTGAGCTCGCTGCACTTTTGAGGGTTAGTTCTAATGTGAAAAGAGTGGAAAAGGTTTATGAAATGTTGCATAGGTTGAGGGCTAGCGTGAGGCAGGTGTCTGAAGAGACTGCCAAGGTTGTGGAGGATTGGTTTACGTCAGAGAGGGCAGGGGAAGTTGGGGAGGAGAATTGGAATGTGGGGAAGGTGAGAGAAGGGGTTGTGAAGGGAGGAGGTGGGTGGCATGGGCAAGGGTGGTTGGGGAGTGGGAAATGGGAAGTGGTCAGGACTGAGATGGGTAAAACTGGCGTTTGTCGTTCGTGTGGTGAGAAGCTTGTTAGTATTGATATTGATCCTAGGGAGACTGAGAACTTTGCTAGTTCTTTGAGTGCACTGGCTTGCGAGAGGGAGGTGAAGGCCAAATTTTTGCAGTTCGAGGTATGATCAAAATTATGAAGTTGTTTTCAGTTTTTTTTTTCTCGGAGGTTTGTTCTAGTTTTAAGACCAATTTAATAACTAGTGTATGCCAGTAAAGAAAGTTAGCTTCTGTATGTTCTCGAATTGTGAATTTCATGCAGTTAAAAAGATTTCTACATGAATAGCAAAGTGAGTGGGTGGAGGGTCCGAGGGTGGCGGGGGTATGGCAGAGGCCCAAGGAGGGAAAATATGGATGGTCCACTGGTTTCAATCCCCATACAGGGGCCAAGGTTACCTATTTCAGAACACACTGACCCATGATAATTCTTATGATTGAAGGCCTAGAAAGAATGGTATACTATAAAGAACTTCATAAAAAAAGTTTGAGGGAGTTAACTCAATCTAGTCATTTGTCTAAATTTGTATTTATATTTTTCTATCTACATGCACGTGTATGTGTGTGTGTGACTGTGTGTGGATCTATAAATGTAAAGGCTAATATTAATGTCATTGAAATACATAGTTTGCAATTTAACACATGTAAATCTGAGCGTGTTTCTATACCACAAAGACTTAGAGAAGTTGCAGTGACTGATATGCTAGAGGAAGGTTCGGTCAATTGATAAGCTTATCTTAATTATCTGGAAATACAATGAGAGAATTAAGGAACAATAACGGTTTGTAATGAGCAACATGATACACACTGCTGCCGCTTATATTCCAGCTTACCTTTAGAATATTTGTTACCTTTTCCCTTATAAATAGTTATATGTGGTCTTTATTTGTTTCATGGTAGCAGTATCCATTATTTGTGGTATTTTACACAATACAATCAGAAAACATTTATGCATACTGAGTGTAATATATTATCATTCTTAAATGGAAGTTAAAGATGCAATAATATTTTGTTTAGCTGGCAATTCGCTACATGAAAGATTGTTAATGACATTCTGATTTATTTTACGAAGTGCACTCATCCAGGAATGGCTTCAAAAGCATGGTCCATTTGATGCAGTAGTAGATGGAGCAAATGTCTCTCTTGTCAATCAGCATTCTTTCAATTTTAACCAGGTAACAGGAATATTCAAAGGGAAAATTACTTATCAAAAAAAGGGAAGATTTATGGAAATATGTCTCTTAACTTGTTCCATATTAATATACGTATACTTTTACAAACTAGGCAGTCATTAAGTTCCTTTTGCTGTAGCTTAATTCCATTGTGAACTCATTACGCAACATGAGTCCATCCAAGAGATTACCACTCGTTGTTCTGCATCAGAGCCGTGTCTATAATGGTCCGGCACAGAATCCTGAGAATAAGAAGTTGTTGGAGTTATGGAAAAAGTCTGGGGCACTTTATTCTACTCCAAAAGGTTCAAATGATGATTGGTAATTTCTCCTCTCTTGAAATGTATCATGAACTTATGCATGCATGCACATATATTATCCATCCTGACATGCATGACTTTGAATATGTGTGTTTGACTGATTGGTTTGAAGCATAGTGATAATCCTTTGTTATCACCCCAACAGTGATATGTAATATGTTAGCCATGTGTTTAATCTAAAGTGATGGCTGATTTCTTTTCAAACTATATTGCTTCCACCCAGGGTCGGCCCTGAGGGTAGTCTGGAAGGGTGACCGCCCTGGGCCCCCAATTTTGAGGGGCCCAAACTTATAATACAGTCATATATAGATATAAATATTATACTGTCACTTAAATTTGATATGTGATTTAGTGGCCCATTGGATGAGGTGTATTGATTTAGTTAAGAGGTTATGGGTTCAACTCTTTAAAGTCATGTTAATTTTATTTACTTTTGAACTATTTGAAAGTTTTGTAAAATTTATTTTATTTTTGAGTTGTGAATTATCAAGTATTATATACTCCCTCCGTTCCGGGTAAAGAGTTCCCGTTTGAAAATCAAACTTTTTAAAAAAATAACACTTTTAGTAGTTCATTAATAATAAAATGACACGCCTAATCAACAAAAAACCTAATTATCTTAGAATATGGATTAATTGAGTACAATAATCGAATAATCAATAAAAAACCAAATGAACATGTAACGAATGAACCAAAAAATGAGAGAAAGTGATATAATTTGATGATATAGTTGAGAAAGATCTTAGAGTGAATAAATCTGAAATATCTTATAAATATGCTTTATAGACATTTTGTATATTTTTATATATAAGAAAATTACCAAATCAAGATAGAAAATAACTAGTGTACTGGAATATGCAAACGAAGTAATTTTAAATAATTATTTCATATACTTATATATTAGTATGCTCGTAGATGTTAGACTAATTGAATACTCTGAACGATGAAAAATTAAAAATTTATGTATTTCAAAATTTTATTGTTTATATCTATAGGGGCCTATTTTATCATTTTTGCCCTTGGCCCCCAAAAGTTCAGGAACGGCCTTTCTTCCACTGTAGATAGATTCCATCTTTAATAGCTCATGATGTTACCATGGTTACTGCTTACTTCATGTAGACCTTCTTTTTGTCTAATCATCTGGATATGGTTGCGATTTTCATAATATACAGCATAAAACTTCTTTTCAAACCTGTGAGTTTGGGTTAAATTATTATACAGTTTATATGCACCACTTCACTTTAGCAGTAATTGTCTTTTAATGGGAGTTATAATGAGGAGTTCAATAGGAAGAGGCAAAAGGGTTACAACCTCCAGAGAGTGTAAGATGATTGATAGCATTTAGGCATTGACCTTGATTTGAAAATCACAATGGAAATGCTAAACATCTTTTACTTGTTTGTGATTTTCATTTTTAGTTTTTATTTTGGGATGTGTAATCTGAGTGTAAGGTTCAGCAGATCTCTATTTGTATTGGAACAAGGAAGAGTTACTAGAGTACTGGGTGTGTTAAAGAGAATCTCATTGATCTCAATGATTAGTGACAACAAAGATAGAGTAATTAGGAGTGTTCAATTATATGCTGTTCTCAGTCAAGGATTTTTGTAAGGATTACAGAAGGTGATAAAGTGGATCTTTGTGAGTGAGGTACAAAACTCTGGAAGGTGGAGTCTTTTCTAGAAATCCAGAGATTTTTCTGTTTAGCTGCCGTAGAAAATATAGCAACAAAAAAATATTTCTTGACAGGCGAACTCTCAATGACAGCAATAATATAGGTGTTCGTGGTGCCAGGATTATTGAAACAGCAGATAATATGCTGCTGCTGTGTATATGGGCATGGGGATTATGGTGCGCAATTATAGGCTATGGAGTGGTGGGGACTCACATGGTGCATTCCTTGTAACATAATACGGTTCATTACTCGGTGGAGTGATATATGTTCAAAGAAAATCTGTGCACTGGCTTTGGGCATTGTTAGTGCAATGACAAATGGTCCATTTGGTGGTGCTCAAGAAATGAGAGAAGTTTCAGTGAGAAAACATGTCAAGGGGTGAAATCATGGAACTTATTAAGCTTAGATCTCTTAATTGGTGCATTGCTATTGGGTGTTGTGAGAACCCCGTTTTGACGTCGTTTCCGAAACGAGGTTCTCACAGGTGTATTCTGCAAGGCTCTTCGATGGACTGGCTCAGTATTATAAGTTTTGTACTTCGAGTAAAAATGAAGAGCACAAGGCAGGAATCAGTATGCGTATGGACAAAAACCTGATGTGGGCACTCTAAAGTTATTATCAAGTATTGGTTCTATTGATGCTTTGATATCAAGTATTGCTTCGCTACTACAGCTACAAGAACACTTTCAGGGAAGCTCATGCTGTTCCAGTACTTTGGCTAAACTTGGTGTAATGGTGTTGACAGAGAAGCAGTGTTTCAGGCTTGGTGGTCAATGAATGAATAAGCTTAGTCTCTTGGTGCTCATATGTAGTCAGCATGAAATATAGGTTTCTTGTGAGTTGTCCTTCTGCACTGCAGAATAATGCACTTGTTTGAGTTTTCAGTGGCTGGTAGTTTGTAATCTTATTGGTTGACTGGTTGGTGCTTCTGCTATCATTCTTTTTGCTGCTCTCAAATTTCTCTGATGCTATGTTTCACTTCCTAGTTTTGGAGCGACGGAGGAGAGATTGTCCAAGTTTGGTGGCCAATGGTGTGTGAGCTGTATTAATCTGAGGATATTTGTTGCGTGCCGCAAGTTCTGTGATTGGTGCCATGTTGCTACTTGCTACTTCTTTCTCTAGGTAGTCTGGTGTTCGTAGTATGACCATTGTGTTTGGTCATCATCTGTCATGTTGTGTTGTTCTGTTGCTGCTGTAGTACTTGTATTGTTGTACTGTTCCTGTTGTTGTTGGTGTTCAGTTCTGCTGTGCTCTACTACGCTGGTAGTGCTGCTCTCTGAACCATTTTTGTTGTTGGCATGCTCCTAGGTAGGGGTGTATTTGAGCCGAGCCAACATTTAGTTGTTCGAGCACGAGCTCATGAGAATCTATTCAATCTCCATCTTAGTCGAGCTCGAACTGAGCCTCAAAAACCTTGGTTGAGCTCAACTCGAGTTGGCTCCCAAGCTGTTCACTAATGGTTCCATACGAGTTGAACATGCTCAAAGTCGAGCTCAGCTCAGCTGACTGGAGTAAAAATTAATTACAAAATAGATAAAACCAAAATCTAATTACAAACTTTTAGTTTTTTACTAACAAATGATAGCAGTTCGTTCATCGTGGCAGAGCTCGTTGAACAAACGAGTCAATTGTCTTCGACTCAAAATATTAGACAAGTTCCTATCCAGGTTCGAACTCGACTTTCATTGTCACCTCAAGCTGTCTTAAACTCGAGCTTAATAGAGTTGCGCTCGGGTGTGTCTACACTGATACATGCTATTGTGCTGGATTGCTATTATCAATGAAATCAATGTTGTTTCTTAGCGAGAAATATCGTAATTCGAGTAAAAATCTAATTAAATATATAGTATCCAATATCAGAAAAGGTATGTAGTGAAGTTGCTAACTGGCCAAGTCCAGAGGGCCACCAGAGTTTTCTAAATTCCGGATAATTAGGATTATATACAAGTGTCAAGTCATCACCCTGACTTCACATTTGTGTGATGAAACTGTGTTTATTACCACAATATGAAGCTGTTTATTATTTTGAAGATGGTGAAATGTATGATAACAAATTCAATTAACAATTAAAGACTCATTTGGCAAGACCACCGTTTGCAGTTCACCCTAACTCAAAGGAAGTCTGCTTGAAGAAGTTGATGCCAATGGCTAGTTCATAATGCCCTTTTTTTGCTTTTCTCCTTTTAATTGGAATTACCAATAATCCCTGCACTTCTATATTGTGGCTCGACTGTTTTGATAATCTGGAACATAACCATGATGGTTGCGGAGCCAGCTCATCAGTCTCTAATGTTTAAACTGATTTGGTGTAGCTACAGTCCTTCGTCCTTTTCCTATTGATAAGTATGCTGAAATTACTCAATTGTTGTGATGCTTTGCCTTTTGTAATACTAGCTTAAAGTTGACTGCATTGAGTTGAAGGGATCGTGAATTCTTGCACAAAGGTGGTTATTTCCAACCTTCCATCTAGAGTTAAATAACCATTATTCCATCATTTATTTATTTTTGAGATAACACAACCTCTCCTCCATCTACTTTTCACCTTGACCAAAGCAAGTGCACGTTATCTTCCCAGGTATTGGCTATATGCTGCTGTTAGTTGCAAGTGTTTACTGGTGACGAATGATGAGATGAGAGATCATTTGTTCCAATTACTGGGTACTAACTTCTTTCCAAGATGGAAAGAAAAACATCAGGTACTACTTCTTTTAGAATTTCCTGCGTTGAGTCCTTGAATCCCCTTTTAAAAAAGAAAAGAACAAGTGATTGTCCTCGTGACTTTCCAAGTTTTAACTCAAATTATTTCAGTGCCATCAGCAACAGAAGGGTAAATACTACTTAACTACCCCAGGGTTACGCTCGGTAACATTCTGGGGTTCGGGTCTCAATTTCTGCACATAACGTCCCATGGTTATCGGTTACATTTTCGGTGCACTTGGGTAAGGGGCTTTCTGTTAAGTTTTGGATGGCAAATCATCTCGTGCCATCCACGATCGGTTATATTTCTGTTTTTTCACCCTTGCATACGATGATATTGAATTTGGAGAGTGCTCAATATCGCCAACACTATAGACACCCCAAATAGCAACATTCTCACCATTGGTTGTTGTTCCCTCTCCATCTGTATCCCCAGATTATCATCTAACCTGATCAAAAACCATATAATACCTCTCTATCCACTCATTTCTCAATTGATTACACATAAAAATTGGAGATTAGAACCTCAACACGCACAAACACTCACAACCTCCCTTCTCAAACCAATTGCCTCTTGATGCAGCGACCTTCAAAACATAACTTCATCTTGCTACATCACGCTTCCCGAAATCAAAATCCAAATCACCACCACCACCACCATCACCCCCCCTCACCTCCACCTCCACAACTCGCTCTTCTTTATTTCCATTATCGACTCATGATTCAACCCCCTTCACTGACGGTAGTGTTGTTGATCTTTCACAATGTCACCGGTGTCATATTCAATAGAGAATCTGGGTTGGGTTGTCATGTGGACGCAGCCGCTGAAGATTTTGGCCTATTGGGTTTGTGTTTGGTGGTATCATCACCTCGAACTAGTGGGTAGGGATGGTGGTGAACAACGTTTAACCTTTGTTTGGTTACATCAAGACATTTAGAGACAAATATACCCTTCAAAACATGATGGTGGATGACACATGACCATTTTCCTCCCAGATTGAAACCACAGGTCCTAAATTGCTGCAACCTGTAAACCTTAGGGTGTTAAAGTGGTATTTAGCCTAATTTTTTTTGCATTACTCATTGACAAAATGAGTGTAGCCGGAATGAGAATGTTAAAATGGGTATGTGTAGGAATAATAAAACTCGATGCGGCTGACATATTTTCCCAGTGTTAATGCATAATTCCTTTCCTTAGCTTGGGTTTGTAGTCTTAATAAGATGGGGGTGGATCATAGATGTTGCCATGCATCCCCAAAAGGGAGTTGTTGATTGTTTCTTCATTTGTTGGACAGGTTCGAGTAAGTGTCTCCACTAAAGGGCTCAATCTCCACATGCCTCCACCATATTCAATTGTTATTCAGGTGAATGGTTCCACCTTTTCATTCTTTCAAGGCCGACCATTTAGTTTTTTGTGCTTTCTCCTATACAGAAATCTCACAATTGCTTAATGAGTGTAATTGCAGGAGTCTGAAGAAGGAAGCTGGCATATACCAACTGTCACTGGAGATGACCTCACAACTCGGAGGAAGTGGATTTGTGCCACTAGAACTAGGAATTTATCTCACATCCACACAAACGCAAAACGAGGGCAGTCATCCCCTTCTTGAACATTAAGGACAGGGAGGGATAGTCTGGGAACTAATTTATCCAATTCAAATAGAGGAAAAAAGGATAGACTGGGGCTCTGTAATCTAATTTTTTGCCCTGTGATATAAGTTGATGGCCCTCCGTAAAGATGGGGCATTGTGATTGTATGAATGCCCCGAAAGCGCCATGAAAAGTTGAAAATAGAAATGAATCAAATTGCTTTCATTATTTTCTTTTCCGGGTTAAGTCTCTTATATCTGTAGTTAAGTAGTTGTTTAGTTTATATCCTTCCATCTTTCATGGCCAAGAGAGGAAAGAAAGTAGATGGGCTAGCAGGAACCTTCTCCAGAGATCGACCAGTGGTTTCTGGAGTTCCCCTTTATGCATACATATTTTCCAGGCTACGCATAAATTACTATAGCCTGAAGAGGAGCACATCTTCACTTTATAGTTTATACTGACATTAATCAAGAAAGAGTTTATCAAATGAAGGATATAGACTAGATAGAGAAATCAAACTCCAAATTTAACCAACTTGTGTTCAGATAAACAATTAGTATATGTGATACACGCAATGCGTATGCTTGATCAATTTCTTTTCGTTATTGTTAGAGTATTATGTTTACAATTAAGTTCTTATGGATTTTTTTTATAATTTAAGGATGGTATAACGGTTTTAAAATGCACCGTTTTTCTCTCAAATGCGTTTTTAATATATTTTAAAAATGTTATTTTTATAAATCTGAGTATTTTTCAAATGACGGTTTTATCCTTTTTTAAACAATGTCATATTTCTACTTTTATAAATATACTTGAGTTAAAAATAAAAAATAAAAAAAAGATAAAATGAAAGCAAAAGCTTATGAAATGATAAATCACAGCAAATTTGAAAAAAAATAAATAAATAAACCCCACTTTTCCCCTAAAATTCTCTTTCTTCCTCTAATCCTCCCCACCTCTATCTCTCTTTTTTCCCTTTATTGAATCCTCCCCGATTTCTCACTTCAGTCTTTGAATTTCATCTCTCTCTACCTCTCCTTTCTCTCTTCAGTCAACAATATCTTTGATTGTCGTTGCCACCGCCTTGTCTGTCGGAAATGGCCAGGTCCATCAACTTCTGGCAACACACTGGTTTATCACTGGTAACCTCTTGCTTCTCTCTCCCTGCACCAACTCCTCTCCCCATTCTTCAAACACATCTAGATCGTCGTTTATACTGCCGAATAGAAGGGGTAATGTCGTAAAGTTATTTCTCACAACAACGTTTTGATAGCTCCGTTTTCCTTTCACTCACAATTCTGGCGTTTAGAAACGTCCGTCGTTTCTAAAATGCCCCATTTTAAAACCGGGCATTGAAACAACATTTTAAGAAAACACTCAATTATTTGGTAGCGTTTTGAACAAAAACGTGGTACCAGATAGGCCATAACACTCATTCTAGATTAACCAAAACACTTGGATTCGAGCCATGTACATGCAGCTACGTTAAAATTACTCGGTCACATCCCTCCGTACATAGTTTAGTGGGGTTTACCGTTTAATGAAGCTTACCCAAGTAATTACTCTTTCCGTTTTACCACGAGTACACGTTTGAAAAAAATTAATTTTGAATGTATGTTTAAGCATCACTAGAGTTAATTATACTAAAAATATAAAAATGTTTGAATATAACCAACGTGTATATATAACATGTGTATCAAAATTTTACTTTTAAGTGAAACATGTCAAAATAAAATAATGAACTCTTTTGAGCAAGGTTAACAGAGGCTCAAACTCCAAATCATCTGTGAATCAAGTTTGCAACGGTAAACCATAGAAAAATCAACAAATCTTATTTGATTTGGTTTGATTTGGATTAATTTAAGACACAAATAAAAACCAATAGAAAAAAAATAAAATGAATAGAGATAAATATGGTGGGGTATATAAAAGTATTGAATTTTGTGCCATTGTTGGAATAGTTTTTTGGTTTTGAATCAAATGAATTATTTTATTAATTTTTAATGCGTTGTGCTTGATTTTGTAATTGATTTGAGTGTATATGATTCTACTGTTGTTCTTGCTCTTACCTAAATCGGAAGAAGTATGGTGGTTTATGAAAAAAATTGGAGGAAGAATTGCAAGCAAATTACTTTTTAAAGTTTTTATCCGCTTTACATCCCTAAGTTTTTTCATAAACGGGAAAAAAAAACAATTATACATCACGAATTCAAGATACATCATTTATACGTCTCGAAACATGACATCTTTTTTGAGGTGGTCTTCTTTAAGACGGTCTTACGGATCCTTATCCGCAAGATGGATCTATCCAAATAAATGGGGCAAAATTCAAAAATCTCAATGCAACCCCTTAGTTTTTGAAAATTACAGCACCACCACTCATATTTATATATGCAGAGTGTCACTTTTTCCTAGGGGTGTGCATGGGCCCTAAGCCCGCGAGCATTGGCAATGCCCAGTATGGGCCCATCAAGCAGTGGGCATTAGATTTAAAAGCCCAGTACTATTGATCAGCCCACGGGCATTAGTGGACGGACTTCAGACTGGCATTGGGCGGGTACGGGCAGGCATGGGCTTCAGCCCATTTGTTTTTGTTTTTAAATAATTTTACTGTTTTCTCATTCAAGACAAAATGCAAAAGGGAAGCGACGACTCGATGAAATGTGAACTGAACGAAGATGATGAAAACGAAGTAACAAACTTGAGAGGGGCAATAAACGATCGAAAAAGATGAAGAAGACGTTGGACGTGTGAGTCCAGAACGTCGTTGGGCAGGATTTGAGAGTCGGAACATCACTGTTTTCCAAGAAGATGAAGAAGACAATTGCCACGCTTTACTAATACTATATTTAATACTGATGTCAAATTTTAATCTTGCATGTCATGAGATTGAGAATAGAATATCAATAGATGTCTAGGTGATTGAGTAATTAATCATTAAAATAATAGGGTTTGACTTTTAGGCTTTTATTTTTAGCAATAGCTTTATTAATTTAAATGTATTATACTATTACTATATTTATATATTATAATTTATAACTTATAATATATAAATATAGTAATAGTATAATACACATAAATTAAATATATAGGATTTGGTCAAAGATCTATAATTAAAAAAATTTAAAAAAGTTATCATAGAAGATGACTAGGGCATGAAGGCAGTAAGGCCCAGAGAGCCACGGGCATTTGACCACGGGCATTTGACTCATCTAAAGCCCAGTACTATGTATAGCCCATGGGCACAAGTTCCATGGGCCGGGCACTAACGGGCTTTAACGAGCTTGATGGGCATTGACGTGCCCTGCTCACCCCTACTTTTTCCTATTAACAATGTCACTTTATAGTATAAAATGTGTCACTTTTAGCCTTAGAATTGTCACTTTGCATTTTTAATGAAAATTATAATTTTTTCCCTAAAAAGGTGTTACCTTTTGGGCATAAATATGTCACTTTTAGGCCTCATTTGGTGCAGCATTTTTAAAACACAACATTTTTAAAACGTAGCGCTTTTAAAACACAACATTTTCAAAACGCAGTTTTATTTTTGTAAATACGTTTGGAAAATTATTTTAAAACGTTATTTTTCATAAATAGAGTAGTTGTAAACGCATCATATTTTTAAAACGCTCCACATTTTTAAAACACTGTATTTTAAAACGCTGCATTAAAATACTTTTAAATAGAAAACACTGCGTTTTTTGCCAGCGTTTTAACCAAAACGCTCCACCAAACAAGCACTTAGTCTTAAATGTGTTACTTTCACTTTGAAAAGTATCTCATTTTTTTATAAATGAAAACCATTGCGTTTGGCATTAAAGTGTTACTTTATAACATTAAAAGTATCATTTTTTAGTATTAAATGTGTTACTTTTTAACCTATAAGTGTCATTTTACTTTATAACTAAAAATCGTTGTTATTGATCTTAAAAATGTCACTTTTTAGCATTGAAAGTATTGCATTTTAGTATTAAATGTGTCACTTTTGACAATCACCGTTAGTTTTATAGTGACACTTTTTAGTATTAAATGTGTCACTTTTTAATATTAAGAGTGTTACTTTTTAGTATTAAGAGTGTTACTTTGTATTTTAATGAGAATTATAATAAATTTTTCTTTACAATGTCACTTTTAACATTAAAATGTGTCACTTTTGTGTTTTCAATGTGTCACAGTTGTGTTTTCAATGTGTCACGTTTGACTTTAAATGTGTCATTTAGCATTTTGTTAAAATCCGTTAGGATCCGTCAAGTATCCGAAGGCAATTGATGCTAACTGATGGCTAACGGAGCTGACAAAAGATTAAACTGCAAGACGTGGGAAAAATAAGAATTTCGACGACAAACATTGAAAGTGCAGGGCCACCGGAGCAAATAGATGAACTTCTCATTAATGAGCATAAAAACAAAATAATGTGGTTGGAAGATTTTTAACCATTGACCACTTTGAGCTAAACCTTAAATCATCCACTTTAACCAACTCGGCTAACCGGTTATTATAACATTTATTAACATATTTAGGTATTGTTTTGTGCAGCGTTTTGAAAACGCAACATTTTTAAAACGCATTTTTATTTTTGTAAATACGTTTGGAAAACTATTTCAAAACGTTATTTTTCATAAACAGAGTAGTTGTAAACGTAACATATTTTTAAAACGCTCCATTAAAACACTTTTATACAGAAAACACTATATTTTTTACCAGCATTTTGATCAAAATACTCCACAAAACGAGCTCTCTAAGTTATTAATCGGATATGTAACCCAAACGGACCCGTCTTAGATGTGGTTTATACGGAGGATATTATCAAGTGCAGCCATAAAGCCTATCCATTTATCTTTTATGGCATTTGACTGAGTCAAAAAAGTGGTAGATATAAACTTCCTATTCTACCATTTTTTAAATCGGTAAGTGGTCGAGTATTCAACCAGACTCACAACAACATAGGTAGAGTAATTGACTTTACTCCTCGACTTCGAATAATCGACCTATAATCGACGGTGAAGGGATTGAAATCGAGGGGTTAACCCTCGGTATAAACAATATCCGACCCTCGGCATAAAGAGGGTCCCACCCACAGGACCACTCGTTGCGAGGACAAGACCACTCGCCTCAAGATAAATGACTCCAGCCTCGGCATAGAGACCCTCGGCACTAACGGCGAGCCCAGCCGCAACTCACCTAACAGATCGCGGGATCCCTCGGCCTCACCCCCAAAATCAGTCTTCATAAATCCTCAACATTGACGAATAAACCAAAGCTTTTGTCACCGAGACCGCTCGGCCTCGGCCTCAAACCAATCATTCACCCCGACAAACCATTTCCCTAGGCCCGAGAAAACCGCTGCACGCCAATACCAACTCTCTGACACACGCAGTTCACCCACTCCTGACGAACGCCCTCAACGCATTTAATAACGGCCGCTTTGTGTTCCCCAATAGCAAACTGCCACGTCGCCATCAATATCAGGTATAAATATGAGAGCCCTTATTCAGGGCAAGGTATGTAATTTCAAGGATATTCTAACTCTCTTATCACAGCTCTCTATCAAACAATTATCACGGCTCATTTATTACCAAAACTTTACCGGAAAACTAATTCATACACCGGAGGGTTATAGTCGGGCCAACCCGACACCTTAACGGAGTTTATTGTTTTTACTGTGCAGGTTAACCGCTGGACATAGAAGAAGCTGCCACCTCATCCTCGCGCATACGTGGACGTCGAGACAAGATCACCACAAATATTGCGTGATCAGACGGAGATAATTAACTCCTCTTTCACAATTCATTTGTTCAAAGAGAAAAATCAAATCAATACCCTACCTCTAACAGCTACCAGGAGACCCTATTTAGATCGATTCAACAACTCTTCTTGATTTGCTTTCAATTTCATCAACATTATCAAGGTAATTCTTTGAAATGCTCGACCTAATTTATAGTCAGTTACTCTACCCTCACATTTTTCCCACACAGTCTAATTAATCTAGATATATTGGTCCTCTGTTATAGTTTGAGTGATTCATGCTTCAATTAATCAACATATTTTGAACTAAAATTCCAATCAACTGTATGTGTAGAAACATAATTGGTGTTTATGTTTATTGCTTTTTATGTGTTTCATGTTTACAATTTGCATTTTAATTTATTTTAATAGTTTATGTTAATCTGTTTGGTTTTGCAAACATAGGTGAACTATTTCAAACATGAACTGATTTTTTTTTGTTTTCAAACATGAACTGCATGTTTTTTTGGTTCTATCTGTTTAAAACATAATTGTTGTTATTAATATTTACGATTTGAAATTCTATTACAGAGAATATGTCATTCATTACTCCGCCATTAGAAAGATGCTCTGCAAAAATGTCATGCAGAAGTAAATTGTCAGTTGTAGATTATGTTTATCAAAAATTAGATGAAGAACACAAAAAAATTGTTCTTGGATTTTGCATTTGGAAAGTTGTATGGGATTAAGGAGAATATGAACGCCTTCAATATGTTGCTACATGTTTTAGTTATGCTGAGGATTGAGTCGCCCGATGAAAATGAGTTGTGGTTTTGTATTGGGGGTCAGAAAGTGAGATTTGGGCTCTCAGATTATACGCTAATTACTGGTTTATATTCGGGTGATGAGAGTGATTTTACTAAGGACATCCCTACAACAAAGAAGATTATTTAATGAATACTTTGAGGGACAGAAAAAGGCTGTGAGACCTGAAGAATTAAATGAAGCTTTTTCAAGTGCAAAAAATGAGTTGGACAGATACAAATTGGGACTTGTTGTTATATACGAATCTGTGCTGAGAGCTAAGGAAAGGACTACTTCGATTGACACTGATTTTTTTAATATCCTGGATAACTTGGAGTTGTTTAATAATTATCCATGGGGAAGAAGGTCTTATCCCAATCTTCTAACTATACTGAAAAATCTTTCGAACAAGGATGGTGTTAAAACCAATACGTTCTATGGCTTCCCATTACCAATACAGGTAAACAGTTGAATTCAACTATACATCAAATGACAATAAATTATTTTCATCACATGTTTCTTACATATAACTTTGTTTAGGTTTGGGTATTTGAATTATTTTGCAACTTTCCTGGATTTGAAGATCTTTATCAGCTGGAAAAGATAGAAATAGAAGTTTCTAGAATGTGTAACTGGAAGTCGACGGGAAATCCAAGCTATGAAGAAATTATTCAAATCTTGAATATACAAACATGTAAAATCTTTCCATTATTTCTACCACGATAATGAAAGATTTATTTTATTGTGCATTTCATTAATGAAGTTTTTATTGTTTTTGAATTGACAGGATGTTT
Organism: Codonopsis lanceolata; assembly: GCA_013146195.2. NCBI lineage: Eukaryota > Viridiplantae > Streptophyta > Magnoliopsida > Asterales > Campanulaceae > Codonopsis > Codonopsis lanceolata. Next base: position 105,096,794 of record CM028381.1, on the reverse strand, counting down.
CTCTTCTTCCTTTGGTTCCGAATGATGTGGAATCTTGTTTGTGTTATGTTCATGGGTTTCCGGGGACTTGGTGTACAATATACACATATACTTTAGAGGAACAACCAACTGAAGAAGAAGTTGCCCCTGCTAATGATTTGATGAGGGTAATCTTGGGTGTTGTGACTTCTATGCAACAAAAGATCAATGATAACTTCCTTGAAATCAACCGGAAGATTGATGATCATATGATAGAAATGAACTAGAAGAATAATGAATTAGTTGAGGCAAGGAGGTAGCAAACACCATCCCACCCCTGGCAGACACCACCTAACCAGGATACGTCAATAATACCACCTTTCCATGATACGATGATGACACCACGACCGAGGCGATGAAAGGCTTGCTTTGGAAATGCGATCTGAAGAGCATTGTTGTAGCCGAGAAAATTTGTTGAAATGTAGTGCAAGAGAGGCCCGGCTGCAATGCAATCGAAAGCTGTTGGAAATCGATCAAAAGACTCTGCTTGCAAGTCGGAAGGCCGCTGTGAAATCCGGTGCGAGGGCCTCAGTGAAATTCTTTGGAAATGCACGATGCGTGAGAGGCTGCTGCTACAACTCATCAAGTGAAGAAATTTCTTTGAAACACAATTAATAAAAAGAATCAAAATTGAGAAAGGGCAGCAAATTAGAAAATTAGAAAGAAATAAGATGAACATTTGGAAGAAGAAGTGTAAGGAAACAAATGGAATGACTATAGAGATAGATTAATGCATATAATAGTATGGTTGTTTTTCTTGTTTTTGTTGATGTTTGGTGGATGATGGCATGGAATGGTAGTTTTGTTGATGTTTGGTGAATGATGGCAATGTTGTATATGTTTGCCAATTTTTGTTAGTTGACAATGATCATATGTAAAACATGGAGTTATTTTTTGGGAAGGTTGTATATGTTTGGTGGATGATGGCAGGGGGATTGGTACTTTAGTTTTGGCAAGGTTGTTTATGTTTGCCACTTTTTAGGAACTTGATACTTGAAATGTGCATCTACTTGCTGCTGCTACTTGTATTTGTTTGAATGAGGAATTCGGAGATGTCATTGGTCATGTATTTTCTTTATTTCACTGAGGTCATGTAAAATACACTTGTTTATGACAATGACAATCCTTGCTTACCTTGATTAATGCAATGAAATTGCTCTGTTCTTACTTTATTTTGGGTACTACTTATATGAGTTTGTAATTGCAAATATATGTCAATTGAAAATGTTTGTATATTACTCAGATAGTTTGCATACCACTTTCATATTTGCATAGTGTAGATTAAACTTGCAGAGGGTATGGTAAATGAATAAGTTTACACCTATGGTTGACTTGAGTCAAGTAACTGACATCAGTTACTTGATTCATGCTTAAAGTGATAAAATAAGGTTGTATGCCTACCTGCTGATATTCAGCAGGAAGAACTTTTACACTTGTTAAAGTCTAATCAATTCGATTAATAACGAAACTATGTTTTGAATAGTGTAGGGTGGATTACTCAACCCAATATTATAACAAATGAGTCAAGTAACTGACATCACTTACTTGACTCATGATTAAAGTGATAAATCATTTGTTATAAATTATTCATGTTGCAGCAATTCTATTAAACTAATCACTTTGGATAAAATATTAAACTTAAGTACTTCAATGTAATTGAGTTTAAAAGATACAAAAGAGTTTTTGGTGTTTCTCTAAAAAAATCAATCATGTAATGCGGCTTCACTTCTCGGCATCGTCATCGAGGAGATTTTTACCTGGCTTCGGCCAGCACATTCTTTGCACCTAGTTGTTAAGCTGCGCTACTTTATCTAAATTTAAGGCACCGCAATCTTCTCTTTGTAGGCTGCGGCTTTTGCGATCTTTTCTTCTTACTGCTTTGTGTTTCTTCCTCTTCCTTGTGCTAAGGCTTGACTCTTAGCTCGTCATGCAAATATACTCTATGTGCCTCTTCCTACTCCTTGTATGCTTTAATTGCAGTAGACTCACCTGCAATAAGCCAGCCAAGTTTAGAATTAAAACAAAAAAATATATTAATCCACCTACCCTGCCCCCTAAAACCCACAAATAAGATTCGGTAGACTCACTGCGCAAGTATATGCGGCTTGAATTACACCGAGAGATGGAATCCCTCGAATAGAAGGTGTAGAATAAGCTTCAATGCATTCTGTAATCTGCTGACATGTTCAGTTCATCTATTTGTTGCTCCTTCAATTGTTGATTAGGTTGCGAGGTTCGTTTCCTTGAGGAATTCTTTGATATGAACTGAGTGATCTTTTTATGTAGGGCTTCATAATAGCTTGAACCCGGAAAAGACATGTGTAGTGGCGGCGAGGAGTTGTGTGGAAGGGACATCCATTAACAACGGTTGGTGTAGATGGATTTGATCGTGGGATTACGTTGTTGGAGTAGTTGGAGGAGGGTGCGGCGGACACTTCATCAGAAAGATATAGGAGTAATATCGGAAATATGATCTTACATCCGATTGGCTTGTTAATCATCCTTAATGATCTCATTTGTTTCTTTCATTTGATATGCCTTTGGCGGAGACAATATTTGAGCGGTATCACTATCATCATCATCATTATGTGCATAATCTTTTTCCTCTTCATCTTCATATTTCCAAGAAATTTGAGGCGTAACTTCATCTAGAGGAATAGCGGGAGTGGCATCACAGTCGTATATCTTAACGCGGGAGAGGCATAGTGTATATCTTGAGGGAGAGACATCTGTTGGTATTTCTTCAGTAGGTCTATTGACCTCTTCATCTATAACAGCTGCTGCAGAGGGCTCTTGGGTATCTGAAATAGATGTTGATGGAGTGAAGGGGTTTGGTGTAGGTCAACATCGAGGTTCGGAGAGATGGGGGTAGGATGAAGGATATAGGTTGAACATGGATTGGTTGAGGTGAAGTAGATGAAGAAGGAATGGTAGGTTCGGTCGGGTCACGGCGAGATGAAGATGGGGTTTGGTGGGGCTCGGCGAGATGGGTGAGGCGGATGTTGCTCCTCACGCCTTTGATGATTTCACAAAGCCGACACGTATTTGGCAGTAGTTATTTCAACCTTATGCTTGATATTTTCCATCGCTTGATCTTGAATCTTTTTTATTATGGCCTTGCTCATTGGAGGTAGTCTATCTGCTTCTCTATCGATGTTGTCTTCCTTAGTAGCAGTGCACCAACAGATAAGGATCATTAACCAACATCTTTGGTAAACCATACTCATTGTTGAAAATTTCCCACACATCCGATTAGCTCATCTTGCACAAACTTGTCTTGTGCAAGATAGAAGGCATTCCATTCAATGGGCATTAGGTCAAAACATTTGCCGTAATTGAGGGCAATCTCTTACTAGTTGTCGACAATCCTTACAGGGGGTTTTGGGAACCCGTAAGTATCTTTGAAATTTGAGTCCACATATTTGATGGGATCTACCACTTGGTTTTCCTCCTTATTCTCCTCATGAAAGGATAGAAGGGCTTGAATGAAGTAGGGTAGATGGTCAATGGGGAAGGCCAATCATTAGGAATACGATAGGATTGGCGAGTAGGGATCATTTACGGGATGAAAGGTTGGGTTGAAAACAGGTGGGAAGTATGGTTTCTGAGCTTGTTTTGGGTTGGAGGTAGGTAAAGCAATAGGTGATGAAGGTGGTTTGTTTTGAGGTTGAAGTGTAGGGGAAGGGAATGAAGGTTTCGGGGTTTGATTCGGCCATTGTCCTCTAGCTCTTCTAGCATACTTTTTAGCAACGAGTTTTATGGGTCTTCTGTTGTAGCCTGCGGTTGTTGGTGCAGCTTCACTTCTTCATCGCTTTCCTCCTCATTAATTGCGGTTATCATACGCTTTTTCTTTTTGGAGCGGCGATTACCACAAACTTGCTTGAGTTAGTGCCCAATGATATTTGCTGAACCATACTTCCTTCCCAGCACGGCTAACTGGTTCATCCAATGGGTGCCCTG